>JAXQQM020090511.1:0-377474 GCA_034641835.2 Pinus albicaulis
CGAGAACAAAGCCACATATGTCAACAGAGTATGTACATGGCTACACAAGGACAGAGTCATAATAATATGCCCCAATTGTGTACAATCCCTTAATAGAATATGTGTAGAATTACACCACGAACATAATTATGGTAAGCCTCATTAATATGCTCAGTTTGTAGAATATAAACCATAAATATTACTGAACATTGGGCATGAATCTATAATATTCCTCTATTGTACACCTAGATTCCATGACTACAGGTTGCACAATCTGTACGACAGTTAGATAATATTATTATGAAGAAACAACATTATTCTCAATAGATAGTCAAATTCATCATAGAGATAAGTAGTTAAGTTCTTTAAAAGATAAGTTTAATTTCATTTTTTATTGTTTATTTTGCATGACTCACAAGTCCATAATCATTATCTCAGTTAGCTACAATAGCCAAAAACTTCATTGATAATATGAGTCAAAGGTTTCTTTATCAACAACATTGAATTTTTTATATATATGACATGGTATTGGATGTATAACACATTTCCTAGACCAATGAAACTGCCATACTTGTGATGAAATGTTGGAACTGTAGTTGTTATCACTGGAAAATCGAATAAGCAAAGATGAAATTATTTAATGTCATGCAGAAGGATTTACAGGGCTGAGAGACATTAGAGAATCTGAAGTATTTAAAAATCTATAAGGTCTAAAAGGAAAAATAAAGTTGCGCGCTGAAGGAACTAGTGAAATGCGCCTTTGCACGCATAATTTTTCGATAAGTGTGCCTTTGCGCGGCTTTTCCTCAAAAACTGGCGTGACCCTGAGAGTGGCGGAATTCACTTTCCAGGACCACAAGGCACACTCCAAGACATTGATCCCACACTTGAGGCCACCTAAGGACAGCCGCCCAAGCCTCATTAGGACCTCAAGGGAGCACACAATGGAATAAAGGTGGCACACAATGAAATCACCCTCCTCTCTTGGGTCACCATCCACAATGTACCAAGAGAGGGAAGGAGGATGTGAATTCTCCTATAAAAGGCCACCAAGAGATGAACAAAAGGAGAACACATTGTTATGCTGGCCAGAATTTCCCCAAGCAATACCAGCAGTGTGTGATCTGGAGAAGAGATGGAGGGGACTCTGTTGTTGGCCATCCAACACCTCCAGTCCACCATAGTAGAGAGAGGGAGACTTTGCACCAAGGCAGCTCAGAAGTGAAGACATCCTTGCATCGGGACTTGAAACTCCATAGTTCTAAGGGCCCCTAGGCAAGTGGGTAAAAGTTTCATCCTTCATTCCTACCAACACTCAATAAAAGGGGATGTAAGCGTCGCCATTTGGATTATTGAAGTTGTTTGACTCTATTCAGAGCTTTTATTTTATTTGTTTTAGTTTAGTTTTTATGTTTGAATATGCATGTTATTTCTCTATCTAGTATGTTTATGTTTTAGCATGTTCCACTAACTTGCTTGACTCCATCTATTTTCTGCCTGTGAACAATAACTTAAGAGGGAAAAACCACCCCTCTTAAGCAAGTGTGATTTGGTACAATCGTGCGCCAAACACACTAACACAGGATTAGCGACTCCACTGACTTTTATTTCCAAGTTTATGTGGTTGTGCCTTTTTTCAGAGACCTTTGTCTTTGCTGTGGAGTTGAGCTCGAACTGCCCCCTTTCTCTCCTTCACTGCCTGATTCACCCTCAGTGAAAGGCTAAAGCTGAAGAGCTCCCAAAAAATCACTTTGTAGGAACTTGCGCGGATTTTTCATAGACAAATGCGCTCCAGTGCGGGCATTTAGAGGTGACCTGCGCAAGGCCTTCGCTCCTGTTCCAGCCTTTTCTGTGCGGAAACCAAAAGTAGGATTTTTTCTACTATTTCCATCTTTTTCTTGCTTGTAGAGTGGCTGGCAGCCCACAATACATCTGCCAGCACTGGTTGAGGTTCCCCGCAACTTGTTAAAGCTCACTTTTAGTTGTTTTTAGTAGTTTAGGTGTTAGTTTTATTTCAATTTGATTTTCGCAAAGTTAACACATAGTCTAAGTAGGAGGAAAATTAACTTGCATTTCGAAATAATTTATGTTTTGCGAATTTAGGCACCAAAACACCTAGTTAATTATCCAAAGTAAGTGGCCCGAGCTACTTAATACTTCAATCAATCAACCAGCATATAACAACAGCAAATATGATAGAACAGATCTTCAATTATGTCTCCAAGTCTCAGAAATAATAATATTAAGTCATACAAGTTCTACATATCAAATCCTTCAAAGTTTGAGGCTTAAATAGATAAAGTATCTAACAAACTCATCTAAAATAGCTCAAATATTCATAACTATCCTTATCTTATCAAATCAAGTCAAATTCATCCATCAGATCCATCAAAATCTAAAAAATCCCACAAAATAAGAGTTTTGACCTAGTTTCTAGGGATCCTCCATAAAGACAGGTCCTGTTTGATCGCCTTTAACAGGGCCTATTAAAGCTCAGTTTGACTGTACCAACAGGTGTACTCTTATTCTTAGTTCCTGAGCCTTCTAGAAATATATTCAGCTCGAGCCCAAGTTTCCTACACATATGCAAACCATAATGCCATTACGAGAATTTCTGATGTTGTGCAAAAAAACACTTTAATTTCAATTTCTACAAAACATCTAATAATTGAAAAACATAACTTAAATACCTATATATGCATCTTTTGGTCAATATAAAGTGGATATGATGGTGAATAGATGGATAATATGGAAAAATAAGGTGTATTTCATAAACAAAAAGAGATAAAAAACGAGGGCCAACATCTCCTCCAAACTAATGATCAAGCATGTCCTCATGCTTGCTTTTTCTTCTTTGACCTTCTAAGCTTTGATGCTGATCCCATTCCTGATCCTGAAACTTCCTGTTGTGATGTATATAGAAGAGAATCCATGTCTTTGCCTTGTTCTTCCTTATAGATGGATGTCTTAACTTTATGTTTCTCATACTTAGCCTTCCGGGATTTTTTCTCCTGAAGCCACCTGAATGCCTGTGTATAGAGAATATTATTTTTGGTTTTTAACTTTCCCATTTCCTCACTTATCTTCTCATTTTCTTAAACTAATTTCTCATTAGTTATTTTATAAGTTTCATTTTCTTCCTTTAGGTGTCTCTCCATGATTTTGCTTATCTCCAGGCTATCAGTTAATTCTCTATTTCTACAAATGTTTTGATCTTCCTCCTTGGAATTTTTAGAAACTGAAGTAGCTTCCACCTCATTATTTTCAAAATAGGAATCTATGTCTACAGGATTTTCATACACTTCTTGTTGCAACCTCTCAAGGATTTCATTTGTTTGTTTAGTTAAAGGAGATGTCTCCATGACTTGCACTTCTGGTTCTACTAAATTCCTCTTTTTCTATCTTCTAGAGATGGTTAAAAATGATGTTTCCCTCTCTATCATATATGTCTCCTGATGTTTCTTTGACCTGTTTTTTGGATAAAGAGGTGAATGCATAATATTTCTTGTTTCCTGTATTGGTTTAAGTTTGTTTTCAATGACTTGTTCTACAAACTTATTTTTAATCAGAAAATTTTCCCAAACCATTCCCTTAACTTTCAACTGGTAATCCAAAAGGATTTTTATGAGCCCCTGGTGAAGAATTTGGGCTTCTTTGGGCTTGGTCTCATATTTTACACTCTCAATCATTTTCATCAAATTTTTATAAAATAAATAGTGCAGATTGATCCTTATATCTCCTTTAATATGTTGTAGTAACCTGACATGATAAAGGTGTACTACACTATGTCTGTTGTCACAAGTGAAGAAACTTTGAATAATCAAAACTAGCTCTGTCGAAGGTTCATTGAACCACTCCCTTGGAATCCCCTTTGACCTATCAAAAGAACCCTTCATGTTTTTATCCAAGAATAATGTCCAGCCCTTGTCTTTGAAATGCAATCCCTTATGGTATAGTTCTCATGATGATGGAAACTCTAAAGCTTCGGAATATACTCTGGAGTCAAACGAATATGTAGACTACACACCATGGTTTCATCCTATTTGTAATTGTTTATAAACTCTCTTGTGACATCCTTATTGTTCCCTTTGAATTTTTGAAGAAAACCTATTAAACCTGATTGATAGAGTTTTTCAGTTGTTTCCCTATTCCAGTGTTCAATTTGAAAAGCTTTGGGTTTTGCTCTTGAAGTCATTTTGTCTGAAAACCATTTTATGTAGCCATATAGTGTCATTAACTTCATCTTTGTGAACAAAATTCAAGTACTGGATGTTATTACAGTAGTAGGCTTACCTCTTGTTTTACTACTCTTTACAATAAATCCTTTATTTTACCTTTGAAAAATGTGAGCAAACTGCTTCAAATAAACACAAGAATTGATACAGAGGTTTAAGAAAACATAAAAATTCATGTTTTTATTATCCTACCCTCCATTTAATTATCTGTCCTCTTTAAAAAACAATCCTCTGTCTCTTTTTTGTAAAATAAAATTGACTGTGTAAAAAAATTGAATTTTTTTTTTTATACAACAGTGTCTTTCACCCTTCAATTTCATACAAAATTCTTTTCAAAACATAGAATGATGTCTGTAATTTAAACTCACTGTGTATGCAAGAGAATAGCTCAACCATCTCATCAAAAATATCATAATGAGTTCACTATTTTCCTTCAAACATTCTCCAAACTTCGTCCTCTGCTATGTAAAAACTTGTTTAACTTTGTCTTCTAACTCAACCTTTCTCTACAAATCTTGTTTCGAATTCTTCTACTGAGTGTGCTAATAAAATAAATCTATTACACAACTCAATTAAAACAAACGCATTGTGCAATTCGAACCAGAATTCTTCATTCTTTGTTTTCCATGTATTTCAAATTAGAAGACTGCATGTGAGGACGTGTTTAAGCTTACCTTTCTTTGCAATGATCCTTGTGATCTTCTGTTGTGATCCTCGTGATCTTCGTTCTAGTTTAACTGAGGTCTTTGTTTGTTTCAATTAGTGCCAATATCATTAAAATCCTCACTCATTTACTCACTTAATCAACAAAATATTTAACTATTGACTGATGGCAAAGTATTTATGAATGGTGTCAAAGTGTTTATGAGTGGTGTCAAAACAAAATATAACGCAATGACAGGCTTTAAAAATCGAAATATATGACTCATTTTATAACTCTTAGTTCATTTTAACAATCCCGAGATATATTCATGCAACCATCTGGTGTTTTAAACAACCAAATCCACATTTACTTCTTACCTTCTCCTTCACGGGATTTCGCCTCCTGATAGCACGGTTAATTCCCTTATCGATCCGTTCCTATTCTCTGTTATATTTTCTGCCTTCGTCACTGTGTTTTATCTCTTCTATTCTCCTCATGGCTTCTTCACTGTCTTATCTCAACTTCTGCGTTTATTTTTTTTTCACGGAGTTGTAAACATGGATGCGTGCTTTGATTGAATGCCCTCCCTCTCTCACTGAGCCTTTGGAAGGAGATGATGGTGAAAACCCTGCGTTTATCAGTTGTTTCAGGTCTTAGCAATGGTGGAAATCTTCTCATACGTTTTACACAGCATTGTGTTATGGCGTTTGAAATTATTTTGACCATTCACTAACCACCGTTTAACCGGTTCATGCATGTCTTTCCCTTGACTGTCATGCTGGCTCTGGTGTACATTCCGTCCTTTGTTTTACTCATTGTGCAGCTCCTTGCACATTTTTTTTATGACCATGTCTGCTTCCATATTTCGCATCATCTCCATTTACATATGCGCCATCATATTGCTTGTATTCACATCATCGTATGCTATTATTTCTTTATTCCTGCACTGTTGCATGTATTACGGTCTCATCATAGTTTCATAGCATACATCATCATTGTCATGCATTTTATTTATCACTGCATCATACTTTAGGTTAGTTGCATTCACTTGTTTGTATTATAATTACGCACTTGCTCCATTACCTTAGCTTGTCACCTTTTATGATTGCGCTCTTTGCATTATTTTGTCATTTGAAATAATTGCGCTATCACATAACTTTTGAACTTGGTTTTTGCTCTTTTATATAATTTTTAAAAATTGACCAATGTAATGGTCACATTTTTAAAATTAAATATTTATAATGTTACTAACCTTTGTTTTTTGTATTGTAGGTCTTCCAAGGGTTTAATGTTAACCTTTTGTTTATGATTCTCTTGTTTAGAAAAATAGGGTAGGGTATGGTATGGATAGATTATGTAATGTTTTATTGAGTAGTTAGGATAGTGGTATGAATATGAATATGGATAGAATAGGGCTAAAAATTATAGATGATGGAATGTAGATGAAAGTATATGTGATAAAATGTAGATGAAATGTAGGAAATGTAGGTGATGTAGATGAAATGTAGGTAAAAAAATGCATAACTAGTACTAAATTAGTATTTACAATTCTAGAATATTTTCGAAAAAATTGAAATTTTAAGTGCGATTTTTTTACTCACTGTACTTGTCCATTTTGACGTTCATGATGATCGACATTGTGTTTATTGTTACGACGGCTCTTGTAGATTATGTCGAGACTTTATTCCTTCTTTGCATCTGATTTGACTTAGAATAATATTGTTCAAGTCCCTTCTGCAGGTTAAACTTTGACATTTCAAGTCCCTTCTAATATGATCTTCATTTGATATAGCTCAGGTCCCTTCTGACACGTTAAATTTTCAAGTCCCTTCTGGCATAATTTGCAGTAATGTTCAATATTTGAAAATTTCTTCTATCGTAATGATGCAGGTCCCTTTCTAAATAATCTTTCAATAATAATTCAGGTCCCTTCTATATATGTCGAATGATGTACTAGGTTCCTTTGTAATTGTAGTTCATATTCCGTCTTCAATTCAGCTGTTGAAACTATTTTCATAGTTTTTTTACTACACACCTTCCCCCAAGCTGATGATTTGACTTGTCCTCAAGTCTACAATGTCTTGGAGGGTATATCTGCAAAAATATTTTAGTACAAAAATGAAAACAAAAAGAGAATTCATATTGGCCAAGCAAGTTGGTTTTCCGATTTGAATTCGAGTTTGTATTGTGCCAGTTTCCTAGATTTTCACAACCAAACTCTTCTATTATTATTATTTTTTTTGTGATATTTTTTATTCTACTTCTACTAGAATTATGGAAGGCGTATTGCTATGTTGCTCCATTATTTCCAGATCTGAATCCATTGAAATATTTTTCAGAAATTCCTCTTTATTTATAGGCTTATTGTAAATTTTAAGCCCATGTCCATTGACGACAAACGAAACAGATGCTTCATCAATTGTTTTTATCTTGACAGCTTTGTTGTCGCACAGATTGTCTAGGCACCGCGACAACGGCTCAGATCGGGGGCTGTCACCTTTATCCCCAATCTCTCTATCTAAGTTGTCTCCTTGCAAGCTAAGGGAGGTAGACCCTAACAGAAATGAAGGACAAGAATTGGTTGCAAATCAACCAATCTAGGAGACACAGCTAAAACACCAAATACTTGATAAGATTAACGAGATTTCCAAGATCAATTATATTAAAACCAGTGTCTTATGGAGTTAAAAGATCCCATTATGCAATTAAAGTCAAGTAATAGATGTTTAACTGCTGCTATGGAAATACAAATGATATTCGATGATATTCAGTAAAAAGCACCACAACCATTCATTAAGATACTTAGATGAAGAGCAAAGCTTATCATGAAACGATCATTAAATATAAATGCCAGATGCTTAAAATATTTCCGAATTTATGATGTCTCGATTATAACCCAGTTCGAAAATAAAAATTCTCCTCAAATCTTAGATAAAAATTTAAAAGCTCATTTGACTATAGGACTCAGAATTTTTTATTTTTTTATTTTTTTTATTTTTTTAGAATTTTTTGGAATTTTTTGTTTTTTATTTTTATTTTTTATTTTTTAAATCCTAAAGCAAATTAAAACAAAATAAAACTAACACTAAAACTAAAACTAAAACTAAGTCTTAAAACAAACTAAATTAAAATTTAAACTAAAAAAAAAATAAAACCTAAAGCTAAACTAAATTAACACAAAGATCAAACTATAAAAATGAAATCTAAAACTTAAAAAAAAAAAAAAAAAAAAAAAGAAGCTAACACTAACCAAAATTGAAATTAAAATTTACAACCTAACACCTAAACTAAACTCTAAAATTAACGCTAAAACTAAAAGCTAACAAAATCGAAAATTAAAATCAAAACATAACACACTATACATTAAAAAAAAAAAAAAAAAAACCAACGCTATCCTATTTAAATCTAAAACTATTAAAAATCGAATCCTATTAAAAAAAACTAACTCCTAAACTAAACGTGACCCCAACCCAACTAGCTAAAAAAAATTCGACGCATATACATGACCCTTTGAAAATGTGAGCTTTTGCTTTGAATCTGCAGGTCGAGGAGCAGACGGCGGAAGAGATTACGACAGGCGTGAGGGAGTATGGACGCGGCGGGCAGAGATGAAGGCTGGACGAGGGCGGAGAAGATAGATCGGACTCGACAGCGGACAGGAAGAGGAGAGGTTGGACAAAGGGATTTCGATGTAGAGGAGATAGGACGGCAGGCAGGAAGAGGATCGAAGTTTAATGCAGGTTGAGGGCATAGATGGGCGTACGAAGATGGAAGCGTAGGAGCAGAGGGTCGATGGAGGAAATGAAAAGCTTTGACGCGGGAAAAATGCAGGTTAAGGAAAAAGTGAAGAGTAGAGAGGATAGGATGGATGTTTAATGCAAATCGATGGGTCTCAATGGGAGATAGACAGCGGATATGCAGCGTGAAGAAAACCCAGTACATTCAAAAAACCCGCCCAGCAAACTTAAATCTTTTTCTGTTAAGCTCATATTTCAGAGTGCAGATTTAAGATGCACCAGAGATTTTTAAATGACGCCCAGATCTGGAAGCAGACCCAATCTTGAGGCCATATCCTACTCAGATCTAAAGAGATCTTGAGAAAAACTTCCTGCACTCCTGCAAAAACCCGAACAGAACCAAAACTGTGTACATAAACAAACTATCAGATCCAAAGAATAAATACAAATTTAAAAGGCTAATTTACAATTTGGGAGGCTCTCATAGCCAGATTTAAATTCATTTCAGCACAATTTTAGAAAATGAAATTTTTTAAAGAGAGGCACAAGCCCTATAAAACCCTGCAAAACCACCAATTTCGTAAGATAGATTTGGAATTTAACAAATAATGAGCTTTTCATATTTATGCTATATGAGAGTCAGCTGGTCCAACCGAAGACTTCCCCAGATGCTCAAATCTTTAAAAAAAATTCGCTGCACACTTAGATCTGAACTTTAGATTGATAGAGATTCAAGAAAATAACATGAGATCCTTCAGAAAAATCAAAATGTCATTTTATGAACCCAGAAAATTTCACAAGATACCTGTATGCAGATTAATGGATGAAGGCCATCAACCATAAAATGCCAAATTAAGTAGCAGAGTTTAGAGACAAATCACCACATAGATCCGAGAAGGAACATCAAAATTTGTAACCCCAAAGTCTTTATGCTTTATTTCTCAAAAAAAAATTACAAGAGCTTCCAAGACCAAGTGCACGATCCTAAGATCGAATGACTCAAGACTGAAAAAGACCTCTAATTTATAGGACAAAATCTCCAACGGCTAGTTCGGTTGATCCACGTCAAAATAATCTCGACCATCGATAAGATTTGATCATCTTTTAATCTGGACCGTCGAAATTATAAATTTGGGGAAAAAACGAATTTATCATTTAAATCCATTTTAATTAACTCAAAAATACTATTTTTGAGTTAATTACCCCAAAATTTTGACTTTGACTTAACCACCTAGGCCCAAGGGTCCAAAATTTCTTAAAATTCTCAATATTCCCTTGACCTGGGGCCTTTAAAAATTCATTTTTTAAGGACCAACGAATTTTGCCTTTGAAGAATTTTATCCTCACCTAGGACCTAAAATTAATTAAATTTTTGGCTTAAGATTTTTTTAATTAATTGACTAGAAAATTTAATTAATTGATTGAGAGGGGATTTTAATTATTTTTCCAACCCTCTTTACATAAGATAATACATTTAGACACATGAAGGGGGAATACCCATTCGTATAGACCCTCAAATAGGTACCCAATTCTGTGACTCAAAACATGATCTAGTAGACCAAGTAGCTTGTAATAAAATAATCTAGCCAACTAGCTAGGATTATTCCCAAACTAATTTTACAAGGACTCGATAGAAAACACTAGGACTCACTTAGCATGCTGATGACAAAATCCACCCTAGCTTTGGGGTGAGGCTGGAGGGAAAAACTCTGCCAATAACTTGTGTCGAAAAACACAAGTAAATCAGTGAGACAAAAAACCTCCTAGGATAGAAATCATCAACAACATACTAGGCTTACCTAGGTTGTTACATACATTGACGGTCTTACTTAGATCATTTACATCATAATATGCAGAATGGGTTTACATCATTTATAATAAAATGTCGACTGTCGATGAAATCTGGATGGCGCGACCACGTCGAACATGATAAGTCCCATTTGAAAAAATGGGGGTGTACTGCTATGGGGTCGTTGACAAAGTGTGGTCAACATCTGGCTCTACTTGGGGACACGTTGCTTCATTGAAGGAATGTGAGAATCCAGAATCTGCATCCAAGCAACACACAAGATTACATAAGTAGCGTCCATCCAAATATCATCATATAACATTAAGCTCATGGAAAATAGAAGCTCTTCTTTTATTTATTATTCTACTTAACATGAAAAGTAAATCTACTCTAACTGCAAAATGAAATGCTGAAATAACAAGGTGTAAGGTTAGAGATACAATACAGAGGATGCCCTGTGGCATCAGATGTGCTCAATATAGTGCATGTTGAGCATTTGCCTGCTTTCAGGCAAGTCTGTGGGCTGCTTTTCAGATGTGCCATGTCCAATCTTGCTAATTGTAGGACTCTGTCTTATCCGAATGTCAAGCTGCTCTCGACCATCAGACGAATCAAACCACTTACTTCTTCTTTTTTGCTTCTTTCTCTTCTTCTGAGTGGGTTGTGATGTCAGCAATGAGACCACTGTAGATTTCTTGTCCTTATCTTGAAAATGCTTGTACAAAACATCTGACGAACCTGTAGTGTGACCAATATTATTTTGGATATACTCTGTCAATGGTGACACATAAGCTTGGTCTTTCTCAACATCCTTTGAAACCATAGTTAAATTTTCCCTAATGGGAGAAGTTACCTCCCTGTGATGAGATGGGAATTGCTTTAGCAGACAAGAAGTCTTATGATCTGTTGATGAATCTTCATAATCAAATTTCGGCTGAAACTTTTGTATATGTAATTTTTCCATTTTTTCCAACCTTTTCTGTATGGAACTCATCTCCCTGGCATGCCTTACTATTAATTTCGCTTGATTGATTTCTGTTTTCACGAATCTGTCTTGTAGATTGGTCTGATTTGCCTCCATATTTTTTATTTCCAACAAGTGATTTTCCTTCATGGTAGTCATTTCCTGGGTGTGTCTTGCTTCCATTGCAATCATATGATTCTGTATAATGGACATCTGATTAGAATGATTAACTTCCATTATCTTTAACCTATTTTCCATGACATTTATTTCCTGTGCATGACTTGCTTCCATGGAATTTATCCTATTTTGAAGATTGATTTGGTTAGCTTCCATGTTTTGAATCATTTGCGTATGATTGGGTTGCATATCCTTAATCATCTGAGCTGGTTCCTTAACATGACTTTCATGATCTTCTATATGCATGTGATAGTCCTTACCAACAACATTAATTTGATTGCTCGACCCTGCCATTCTACTATCTATGATTCTTTTGACAACATGGCAAGTAACCTCTTCATGAAGAGCATTATAGGCTCTACAATAAGGCAGAGCTTCATCCACAAGATTTTCAAACTCAAGTTGATTTGTCGGTCTCTGCTCATTAGATAGGCCTCTCTTCTGCAAAGCATTATTATTTCTAGGTTGGAAATTTTGTGCTTGAGATCCTTCCATTTGGACCAACCTAGCCTGTAAGACACTTATTTGTTCAGAATGATTAGATATTAACTTTTCTTGATCAAGTTATATGCTTTCAAGTTTTTGCATCAATTTATGCATAGGGTACTTATCAGATTTTTCAATTTCTTTTCCCTTAGAATCTGTCAAAGACCTATCAAAATCTGGAGTTTTGGGCATTCCAGATGCTTTCTTATCCTTTTCAATCTCTTCAGCTAAAACCTGGGCAGCCTTATAATCAACTTTAGCTTGCCTCAACTCATAAGAAGTATCAACATCAAAGGCATCAATATAACAATAAAAAAGGAACCTGGCAGGAGGTCTATAATCTTGAGATAATTCTTTAATAATACCATTAAACCTGTTATTAAATTCCTCTACTGTTTCATTTTCTTTTTTCTTTATGACGCTGATATCTCTAACCAAATGCTTATCTTCCCTTTTATCACCATACTTGTCCTTAAAGACAGCCACAATTGATTCAAAGGTATCGAATGAATTATCAGGTTTTTCAGCAAACCAGTCTGCAATATCTTGGCCAAAAGTAAGAACAAAGAGTCTCATCTTTACATCATCAAAATTGTTATTTTCAACTGCAAATCTATTCCACCAATTAGCGAAAGCAAACAAATGAGATTTGACACTAACTGCATCATTTCCTTGAAAAGAAGGTAATTTATCCATTCCAACTTGAGGGAAATCATGGGGATAACCCTGAATATTCGCAAAATTACACGAGTTAAATAATTCCATGATATCGTGCTTATGATTTTAGAAATAGATCCGTGTTCAAGAATAGTCAAAAGGTCCTCAAGAAGCGAACTTCTTAGCAGGAACTCTTGTAAGAAATGAAAGAATTGGAGTCGCCGCTTGAACATGAAACTAATTCTAAAACAGAAGAAATAATCAAGACATGGCAGATGGATATCAGGGGGGGATTCTTGTCTGGGAGTAAATATATGAATAAGTGGAGTCGCCACCCAAACAAGAAACCAACCGAAATGTCTAGGTGCTAAAGATGAAATGATTAGTGAGATGATGAAAAGATGAAGAGATGAAAAGACGCCAGAAAATGTGATTCCTTGTGACAGGCTAATGAATGGGGAAATAAGATTTGAAGATTATAAAATGTCGTTAAGACCAAGGAAAGAAAAAACTCTCTCCTCGGCAACGGCACCAAAAAATGTTGTCGCACAGATTGTCTAGGTATCGCGACAATGGCTCAGATCGGGGGTTGTCACCTTTATCCCCAATCTCTCTATCTAAGCTGTCTCCTTGCAAGCTAAGAGAGGTAGACCCTAACAGAAATGAAGGACAAGAATTGGTTGCAAATCAACCAATCTAGGAGACACAGCTAAAACACCAAATACTTGATAAGATTAATGAGATTTCGAAGATCAATTATATTAAAACCAGTGCCTTATGGAGTTAAAAGATCCCATTATGAAATTAAAGTCAAGTAATAGATGTTTAACTGCAGCTATGGAAATACAAATGATATTCGATGATATTCAATAAAAAGCACCACAACCATTCATTAAGATACTTAGATGAAGAGCAAAGCTTATCATGAAACGATCATTAAATATAAATGCCAGATGCTTAAAATATTTCCGAATTTATGATGTCTCGATTATAACCCAGTTCGAAAATAAAAATGCTCCATAGTCAAATCTTAGATAAAAATTTAAAAGCTCATTTGACTATAGGACTCAGAATTTTTAATTTTTAAAAAAATTTATAAATTTTTAGAATTTTTTGGAATTTTTTATTATTTTTTTTATTATTATTTTTTAAATCCTAAAAAAAATAAAAAATAAAAAATTAAATTAAATTAAAACTAACACTAAAACAAAAACAAAAACTAAGTCTTAAAACAAACTAAATTAAAATCTAAACTAAAAAAAAAAAAAAAAACCTAAAGCTAAACTGAATTAACACAAAGATCAAACTATAAAAATGAAACTTCGAAAAAAAAAATATAACACTAACCAAAATCGAAATTAAAATTTACAACCTAACACCTAAACTAAACTCTAAAATTAATGCTAAAACTAAAAGCTAACAAAATTGAAAATTAAAATCAAAACCTAACACACTACACATTAAAAAAAAAAAAACTTATGCTATCCTATTTAAATCTAAAACTATTAAAAATCGAATCCTATTAAAAAAAAACTAACTCCTAAACTAAATGTGACCCCAACCCAACTAGCTAAAAAAAATCTGACGCATATACATGAGCCTTTGAAAATGTGAGCTTTTGCTTTGAATCTGCAGGTCGAGGAGCAAACAGCGGAAGAGATTACGACAGGCGTGAGGGAGTATGGACGCGGCGGGCAGAGATGAAGGCTGGACGAGGGCGAAGAAGATGGATCGGACTCAACGGCGGATAGGAAGAGGAGAGGTTGGATGAAGGGATTTCGATGCAGAGGAGAAAGGACGGTAGGTAGGAAGAGGATCGAAGTTTAATGCAGGTTGAGGGCAGAGCTAGACGTACGAAGATGGAAGCGTAGGAGCTGTTGTGTAACCAGTTCCAAAAATAGAAGAAAAGAGATATCAACGCCTTAGAAATAAGCCACTTCGAGGGGGAAACCTCCAATACATTACATAAATGAAAAATTGGATGATACAATTTACAAAACCTCCTTTCTATATATAGGAGTCCATGGGGCCATAATATAATCCTAGTGGGGCCACAATGTAATCCTAACCAACCTAACAATAATAATTTAAGGGCACAATAATAACAATATGGGGGTTACAAGGGTACAATAATAACAATAAGGGGGTTACACTAACAACAATAAGGGACTATACTAGTAATATAGGGACCTAACATGCCCCTCTCCTTCAAAAAAGGTGTTGTCCTCAATGCTTGAGTAGCTCTGGGTGCTTCTGTATAAAATTCTCATCCTCCCATGTAGAATCTTCGGTGGGTAAGTTCTTCCACTTGATGAGATACTCTAAAATTGATCGATTTCGTAGCTATAGAGTTCTTGTTTCCGTGACCGCTTCAGGTTCCAATATGATTTTTCCTTCCTCATCAAGTTCTGGAAATATTGTTTGAACTGGAAGATTTTCACCTATAACCTTCTTTAAGCATGAAACATGGAAAACTGGATGCACTCGCGAAGAAGCGGGAAGCTCCAATTTGTATGCCATAGTACCAATCTTTTGCAACACCTTGTAAGGACCATAGTACTTTGGCGATAATTTATTATCCTTCGTAGCTTGCTTGAGGGACATTTGTTTGTATGGTTGTAGCCGTAAAAATACCCAATCTCCTACATCAAAACTTCTCTTGCTTCGATGTTGATCTGCCTGTTGTTTCATTCAGTTTTGTGCCAAATTCAGGTTATCCTTTAAGAGTTGGAGAACTTCTTGTTGATGCTCGATGTGATCTTCCACTGCTTGAACCTTTGAATTTTTCCTTAAATATGATGTGATGGAGGTGGATGATATCGATAAAGTGCCATAAATGGGGACATTTTTTCTACAGTATGCAAGGAAGTGTTATACCGCCATTCAGCGAGAGGTAACCACTTGACCCATTGTGTTTGTTTATCAGATACAAAACAACGAAGATATCCTTCCAAACATTTATTTACTATCTCAGTTGACCATCAGATTGAGGATGATAAGATGAGCTATGAGCTAATTGAGTACCCAAACAAGAAAATAACTCCGTCCAAAAATTTTCAGTAAAAATGGGATCTCTGTCGCTCACAATAACCCTTGGGCTTCCATGTAGCTTTTGAATTCTGTCCATAAATGTAGTAGCAACTGTACTTGCTTTAAATGGATGAGATAAAGCACAAAAGTGTGCATACTTAGTAAGTCTATCAACTACCACCATGATGACACTCTTTCCTTCGGACTTAGGTAAACCTGTGATAAAATCCATTGAAATCTCCTCCCAACGTTGACTTGGAATGGATAAAGGTTGTAGAAGTCCTGGGGTCTTAATTGTTTCCACTTTATTCTGCTGGCAGACCAAACATTCCGCCACAAACTTTCGAATATCAGATTTAAGGCCATCCCAAAAAAATTCTTTCTTCACCCTGTGGTAAGTTTTTAAAAATCTGAGTGTCCTCCTAAAGGAGAAGTGTGCAATTCCAGAAGAATCTTTTGTTTTAGTTGGGAATTCTTACAAAGATATAAGCGATCTTTGTACCATAAGGAATCATTTTCCAACTAAATGTATCAGATGTACTAGGATCTTGCTGCAACTTTTGAATGAGTGTCCATACATCTTTGTCCTTCTTCCATTCATCTCTTGCTTCGGTTATCCAATGTGGTTGGATAATAGAAATGGCACAAAGCAATGCTTCCACCTCTTCATTCTTTCTTGAGAGTGCATCTGCAACAACATTAAGCTTTCCTTTTTGTAGATTATTTCAAAGTCATAACCCAACATCTTTGTGACCCATTTTTGCTGCTCTTCTGAAGATAGTCTTTGTTCAAAAAAGTGTTTAAGACTATCATGATCAGTTTTTACCTTGAAGTGTCTTCCCATTAGGTAAGTTCGCCATTTCTTTAGTGCATGCAGTATTGCTAACATTTCCTTCTCATAAATAGGTTTCTGTAAATACTTTCCTTTGATTGGATGACTTTCAAAAGCAATGGGCCTTTCTTCCTGCATTAAAACAACACCAATTCCATTTCCTGAGGCATCACATTCCACAATAAAGGTTTTTGTGAAGTCTAGCATAGCTAAGACTTGTGCTTGACACATTGCTTCTTTAATATTTTCAAAGGCCTTAGTTGCTTTAGGAGTCCATGAAAATGCATCTTTCTTCAATAATGTTGTTAGAGGTGCTGCTATTCTCCCATAATTCTTAACAAACTTGCGATAATACCATGTTAACCCGAGAAATCCTCACAACTACTTTATGGTTGTGGGGACTTTCCATTCCTTAATGGCTTTAATTTTGTTAGGGTCTACTTTAACACCCTCGTGAGATACAATATGACCCGGATATTCCACCTCTTGTACTCCAAAGAAACATTTGGATGTTTTTGCATATAATTGTTTCTCCTACAATAGTTTGAGCACCCTGTCAACATGTTCAACATGATCCTTCCAAGAACTGTTGTAGATTAGTATATCATCAAAAAAATACTAGCACAAATTTTCTAAGGAAGGGTTTGAAAATGGAATTCATCAACCCTTGAAATGTAGAAGGTGCATTGGTAAGGCCAAAAGGCATGACCAAAATTCATAATGACCCTCATGAGTTCAAAATGTTGTTTTTGGAATATCTTCAGTCTTCATTCTAATTTGATGATATCCTAAAAAAAGATCCAACTTGGTAAAATAAATTGCTCCATGTAATTCATCCAATAATTCATCAATCACAGGAATGGGAAATTTATCTTTAATGGTGAGCTTATTGAGCTCCCTATAATCCAGACACATTTGCCATGATCCATCCTTCTTGTGTACCAATACTACGGGAGCAGAGAAAGAACTTTGACTAGGTTGAATTATACCCGCCTCTAACATTTTTGCAATCATATGTTCAATTTCGCTCTTTTGGACGTAAGGATATCTATAAGGCCTGATGTTTGGAGGAACACTTCCTGGAATCAAATGAATAGCATGATCATGATCACGAATAGGTGGGAGTCCTTTGGTAGTTTCAAACACCTTGGAATGATTGTCCAAGACTTGTTGGAGATTTGCAAAAATAGATGATTTTGATGTTGGAACTTCTAGTGAGCATAATTGTGCAATTACGCCTCGTTGTTCTTTCTTTAGAAGCTTTGTCATGACATTAGAGCTTATTATCTTTCCCGGCTTCCCTGCAATACCCCGCAATTCGACTTCCTTTCCTTCTGAAAAAAATTTCAAGAAAAGTTCTTGAAAATTAAAAGCTACCGTCCCCAAAGATTGTAACCATTGTACTCCTAGTACAACATCGGCACCTCCCATAGGAATGGAAAGCATTGGACTAGTCAATACATATTCCCCCATGGTTAGCTTAATATTATGGCATTTTCCAGAGCAATTTATAGTTCCTTCATTTGCAACCATCACTTGACATTCTGGTGTTGGGTATAGGAAACAATTTAATTCCTTGGCTACCTTACAATGAATAAAATTATGGGTGCTACCTGAATCAATCAACACTATTACCTTTTTCTTCTTGATATGTCCTTCTATTTTGAGAGTTTGAGGAGTGGTAATTCCTGCCAGTGCATTACACGATATGGTCGGATTCATTTCTTCCCCTTCTATGGCTGGTTCCTGGTGTATATCCTCTTCTTGTTCATTTTCTTCTTCCTCTTCACAATCTATGTAAAATAATTTCTTCTCAGCACACTTATGACCTTTAGTGTATTTGCTATCACAACTGTAGCAAAGCCCTTTTGCTCTTTTTTTCTTCCAATTGTTGTGGTTTCAACCTTGTAGGTTGTGGAAATCTAGGCGTAGCAACACTTCCTTCTTTATAGAATTGAGTGGTAGGCTTCCTTGTCGCCATAATTTTACATTCAAATTTTCTTGCCAACTTGAATGCCTTCTCCAATGAATCAGGTTCCAAAACGCGAACTTCATGTTGGATGTTATCCTTTAAAGTGCCTATGAAGAGATCAATCCTGTGTTCCTCTGGAATATCAGTTACCCTTATATTCAATTTTTGGAAGTCCTCAATGTGCTCCCCCACTAAGCCATTTTGTTTGAGATTTATCAATTGGCTAAAGAAGGTGTTGCTCTTTGTATCCTCATAATGTGCTATCATTTCCTCCATAAAAATTGACCAAAGTGAAAAAAAATTTACGGGAGCAAAGCCATCGATACCATACAAATTTATTTTGTTCTAAATGTAAAGTTGCAATGCGTACCTTTTGTGTGTTTTGCACGTTATGGAGATCAAAATATTGCTCCATCTATAGTATCCATGTTACAGGATCCTTTCCATCAAACTTCCTTATCTCCATTTTTGGAATATGGTGGTTCTTCCCGCCAACATTAGAGTTTATGAAATCATGATTAACATTTATTTTGTTCTCATCATGAGTTTCTTCTACTATCTTTTCACCATTATGAAACATTTATTGTATCAACTTTGTCAAACCTTCCATGTCTGCTTTTAGATCATTCTTCATGTTTTCCATGTTGTCTTTCATGTCATCCTTCTTAGCTTCCATGCCAGCTTCCATGCCATCCATCTTAGCTTCCACGCCTTTCTTCAAAACTTCCATTTCATTTTTTGTTGCTCTTTGTGAGAGCGAAATTTGGTGCACTTGCTCTTGTAATTTAGATAGATCATGTTGCAATTCTTCATCTTCATGAGTCATAGTAGAGCCTTCTGAAGGCTTAATGGGTGTTGAATTATTTTTACGGGGCATCTTTTAGAACCCAATACTGATATCTATTCTACAATATGCCCTTGGAATCAATTCAAAATGATTCTTCAAACAAGACTTGTGCAATTCGGAAAAAAAAAATAAAAAAATAAAAAAACAAAAAAAAAAATACACACCTTTTTCCTCCTTTTGAGGAGCTCGATATTGAAATCGGATTATCTCTATGATTGTAGCACTTCAATATTTAAATTTTGGTACTGACGAAGCTCTCTGAATTCTCTTTCGAATGCCATAGGTTTGACTTGATTTGGATTCTCCAACACAAAGTTGTTTCCAATCTCCCAAAATAACCTAATTATGGACTGGTTCAGTAGAGAGAACTTGTACGACTTGCCACGTGTCACTGTTTCATCCTTCCTGGCCTAAAATTCTATAGCCAAGAAACTACCGTGTACTTCTAACCACTTTAGTAGACTCAGCACGATGCTCGCAGACAAAATAGAGTTACGAACATTTTCCCACGATCACCTCTTTGAGATCAAATTCGGGAGCTTGAAAAAGCACTACCTTCCAAAGATCATATCTCTAAATTTATTGCGAACCAAGATCTAAAAAATTTTGACGAGTTTCCTCAGGATTTCTGATTCGCACCCTAAAAATTTTAGCTTCTGAAACTTCGTAGAAAAAAATTTATAGCGAAAATGCCACGATGACCTGTTTGGAGCAGCGAAACCCTAGAATCCAAAGCTCTGATACCAAATGTTGTGTAACCAGCTCCAAAAATAGAAGAAAAATATATCAACGCCTTAGAAATAAGCCACTTCGAGGGGGAAACCTCCAATACATTACATAAATGAACAATTCTTGGATGATACAATTTACAAAACCTCCTTTCTATATATAGGAGTCCATGGGGCCATAATGTAATCCTAGTGGAGCCACAATGTAATCCTAGCCAACCTAACAATAATAATTTAAGGGCACAATAATAACAATATGGGGGTTACAAGGGTACAATAATAACAATAAGGGGGTTACACTAACAACAATAAGGGACTATACTAGTAATATAGGGACCTAACAGGAGCAGAGGGTCGATGGAGGAAATGAAAAGCTTGGATGCGGGAAAAATGCAAGTTAAGGAAAAAGCGAAGAGCAGAGAGGATAGGATGGACGTTTAATGCAGATCGATGGGTCTCAATGGGAGATAGACGACGGATATGCAGCGTGAAGAAAACCCAGTACATTCAAAAAATCTGCCCAGCAAACTTAAATCTTTTTCTGTTAAGCTCAGATTTCAGAGTGCAGATTTAAGATGCACCAGAGATTTTGAAATGACGCCCAAATCTGGAAGCAGGCCCAATCTTGAGGCCAGATCCTGCTTAGATCTAAAGAGATCTTGAGAAAAAATTCCTGCACTCTTGCAAAAACCCGAATAGAACCAAAACTGTGTACAGAAACAAACTATCAGATCCAAAAAATAAATACAAGTTTACAAGGCTAATTTACAATTTGGGAGGCTCTCATAGCCAGATTTAAATTCATTTCAGCACAATTTTAGAAAATGAAATTTTTTAAAGAGAGGCACAAGCCCTAGAAAACCCTGCAAAACCACCAATTTCGTAAGATAGATTTCGAATTTAACAAATAATGAGCTTTTCAGATTTATGCTATATGAGAGTCGGCTGGTCCAACCGAAGACTTCCCCAGATGCTCAAATCTTAAAAAAAATTCCCTGCACACTTATATTTGAACTTTAGATTGATAGAGATTCAAGAAAATAACATGAGATCCTTCAGAAAAATCAAAATGTCATTTTATGAACCCAAAAAACTGCACAAGATACCTGTATGCAGATTAATCCATGAAAGCCATCAACCATAAAATGCCAAATTAAGTAGCAGAGTTTAGAGAGAAATCACCACATAGATCCGAGAAGGAATATCAAAATTTGTAACCCCAAAGTCTTTATGCTTTATTCCTCAAAAAAAAATTACAAGAGCTTCCAAGACCAAGTGCATGATCCTAAGATCGGATGACTCAAGACTGACAAAGACCTCTAATTTATAGGACAAAATCTTCAACGGCTAGTTCGGTTGATCCATGTCAAAATAATCTCGAACATCTATAAGATTTGATCATATTTTAATCTGTACCGTCGAAATTATAAATTTGGGGAAAAAACGAATTTATCATTTAAATCCATTTTAATTAACTCAAAAATACTATTTTTGAGTTATTTACCCCAAAATTTTGACTTTGACTTAACCACCAATGCCCAAGGGTCCAAAATTTCTTAAAATTCTCAATATTCCCTTGGCCTGGGGCCTTTAAAAATCCGTTTTTTAAGGACCAACGGATTTTTCCCTTGAAGAATTTTATCCTAACTCAGGACTTAAAATTAATTAAATTTCTGGCTTAGGATTTTTTAATTAATTGACCAGAAAATTTAATTAATTGATTGAGAGGGGATTTTAATTATTTTTTCCAACCCTCTTTACATAAGATAATACATTTAGATACATGAAGGGGGAATACCCATTTGTATAGACCCTCAAATAGGTACCCAATTCTGCGACTCAAAAATGATCTAGTAGACCAAGTAGCTTGTAATAAAATAATCTAGCCAACTAGCTAGGATTATTCCCAAACTACTTTTACAAGGACTCGATAGAAAACACTAGGACTCACTTAGCATGTTGATGAAAAAATCCACCCTAGCTTTGGGGTGAGGCTAGAGGGAAAAAATATGCCGATAACTTGTGTCGAAAAACACAAGTAAATCAGTGAGACAAAAAACCTCCTAGGATAGAAATCATCAACAACATAATAGGCTTACCTAGGTTGTTACATACATTGAAAGTCTTACTTAGATCATTTACATCATAACATGCAGAATGGTTTTACATCATTTATAACAAAATGTCGACTGTCGATGAAATCTGGATGGCGCGACCACGTCGAACATGATAAGTCCCATTTGAAAAAATGGGGGTGTACTGCTATGGGGGTGTACTGCTATGGGGTTAAATATCATTTAAGGGTTAATTAACCCACACTTAACACTAACCTTCCACCCATTATCAATACGCTCCACTCCTGATTATATCATATGGTCCTGTGGGGAGGGGGCTGGCCCCCTCCTTTCCCCCGTCGGTCAATACCATTAAAATGAAATATAATTCGGCGGCTATATATGTTAAGTCGTAAAGTGTGGTCTATTGGTATGGAGAGTGCGTTGTGTGGGGGAGGTCACAGGTTCGAGCCTCGACCTCCGCCCAGCCTGTTCATAAAAAATTTTCACCAATAAACATTAAAACCCAACCTTTGAAACTTTGTAATAATTCGGACTTGAGATATATGAATACAATTCGGACCATAGGTATAAAATTTCGACCAAAGCATAAAATGCCCATACCTTGGTCCACCAGAGGGGGCACATGGCGGCCCTTGGATGCACCATTTGTCTGCATGTGGTTGGAATATTCCAACCATAATAAAATTTCAACCCCGCCATTAAAATTTGAAATCGACCTTAGGGTAGATAAAAAAATGCACCTTAACCCAAACACTCTAGCGAATCCTGCAGTGACACTTGTCACAATGTGATTGGGAAAAATGAATAATATTCCCATAGTATATTTAAATTTTCTAACTAGGCTGCCATGTCGGCATTAGGTCATTTCTATAAAAAAATTATTTTTTTGGAAAATGAACAACAAGCTCTATCTTCCTCATCCGGAGTCGGTTTTCGATGAATCGAATTGCCCCGGATTCTTGGCTACGATTTCTTCACTGTCATTCAGTTTCAAATCAATTTTGAGCACTTCTATTTTTTAGCTTTAACACTGAGCACCTGATCATTCCTCCCCACTAGAATCCTTTTAGACCCCAAAATCTCTTTGATTACTGATCATGTGGATGAGGGTACAGTTCCCTCACCCTTACAATCTCAATCCACTGAAATTTTCCCATTTTCATCAAATGGATCTTTTCACAAAAATTAAGCTTTTTCCTTGACTCTTAAGACCCTCTCTTGTTGTTGTAGACATTGTCATGCTGAAATTTCCCTGAATTTGCAGAGTAGCAAGTTGTTCTTGTAGAAACAAATTTTTTCCCACCTCGATCATTAATCAAAGGAAACTTAAAAATTGTCTCACCTCGCACATTGTCATCGTGGAAATTCTTATCTGCTTTTACTTTGTACTTGCGTCGACCTTTGACCAAGTATTTTCGCCATTGCCATGTACCTTTTGGAAACCAAAAAAAATCACTTGTGGAACCTATGACTTCTTTGTCAAATTGCTTTGGCGTTTTCTTTTTTACCTTTGCACTCTCTTGCACCGGCATCTTGTTTCCAACACTGATGTTGACTACTTCAAATATTTCACATCTTGTTTACCTCATTTCAAAGGCAACCTGTTAGAGTCCTAAAACATCTCATTACAAGCATAAGAAACTTCAATTAAATCAACTTTTTCATTTGATGCATTTGAAAGGCCTCATACAAAATATCTCTATGCTTGAACATTAACAAACTCAATTTTTGACTTGCATTCACTATTCTCTTCATTTCTCCTTCATGTATAAGAGAAAAACTTGTCTTCTTCTTATGCACTCTAACTATGAACTCAATTCCATCTTTAAACAAGTGATACGTATTCTCATGGTGATGAAATACTGCTTTCCTATCATAAATATAAGGACTTCCCAAAACAATACTTGATATCTCAAGTGGTACTACATCAAGTTCAACTTCATCAAGAAAGTTTGAATTGATGGCAAACCTTAGTATGCACTTCCTTGTTACCTGAAAGTTTACGTTCTTGCATATCCACCCTAAAGTATAAGGTCTTGTAGGTATAACAGTTCCAAGGTTCTAAATTCTGGAATAAACCTCCAATTGATGAATCCAATTGTCCAACTTCTCTACATTTACCTCACCATTATACATTAGAAGCTCAAATTTGACATCAATTTTGAGTAAGGGAGTTTTTTTGTTTGTGGTTTTTTAGTGAGTATGGGTGGTTTTAGCTGTGGAATTGGAAGATGATGTTGATGGTGAAGATGAGGATGATGATGAAGATGGTGGATATGGAGGAAGCTTTCCTCCACTACCCTTCGAATCCCTCTCTTCATCCTTTTCGTCCCTCTATTCAAAGAGGATCCTAACCCTTTCAGTCATTTCATAGAAAGCCTTCTTGTAAGCTTCCTCTTCTGAAAGACCTTCAGTCTCTCCAAAACTTGACATGATGGTTATGGATTAAAACTTAGCTTCTGGTGCAACTTGTACCTTCTCAATCTTAGCTAGAGATAAAATTTGAGGTGCTTCAAGTGCAATTGTGAGTGAAACTTTGGGTGGAGATGGTTCCCTTATGGCTCTCCCTCTTATGGTCCTAACCTCAGGACTAGCAACCATTTTTCCCTTCTCCTCTCTGTATCTTCAACCTCGTAAGCATCACAAATTTGCAACCATTAAAACCCTACTTGCACAAAACTCAAGAAAATCAAGCAAATAACCTTTTCAACCTTTCCACCAGGCTTTGATACCACCTTGATCTGAATTTGAATGTTACTTTTGTTGTGCTAATTTCATCTTTAGAATTATAAACAATTTGTTGATCTTTTGCTTCATGTGCATAGGTTTCTTGAGGTGTTTGTGAGTGTTAAACAAGTAAATGCATCAAGTTTTATGTTAAATTCATGATAATTTTAACTTTAAAACAAAATACTGAACAACAGTAATAAAATGTATAGAAAACCATCAAATGATCAATTAACACGGTGTTTTGATGAAGGATTTTACCCCTCCTAGGCTACATCTCCTTGGTATAGCTTCCATGGCTTGGGCCTCTGTATTATCTCAAATGTGAGAAAACTTTTGTTTACATTCATCTAATACTCTTGACACATACTTCAATGTGTTCAAAATTTCCAAATCATCTAGAAATGACTCTTCTTGCTCCCAATTTGGTCGAATTTTGCAAAATTTATGGCCTAAACAGTTTGGCCTAGGAAATATCCACTAAATCTGGAGAAACTCCAGTTAAGGCCGCTAAATTTGGGGGCAATGCCAAATTTGGGGGATCCACCAAATTCTCTGCCATATTAAACTAAAGTTAATTAAAGTTAAGTGGAGATTAAATTATAGATAAGTGTTAGTTAGAGCTAATCGGGCGCGTTAACCAAATCCGAAATTATGAAATGGATTAGTGCGGTTAAATATCACTTAAGGGTTAATTAACCCGCACTTAACACTAAACTTCCGCCCATTATCAATACACTCCGCTCTTGGTTATATCATATGGTCCTGTGGGGAAGGGGTTGGCCTGCGGGGTTGGTCCCTCCGCCGGTCAATACCATTGAATTGAAATATAATTCGGCAGCTATATATGTTAATTCATAAATTGTGGTCTATTAGTATGGAGAGCGCGTTGTGTGGGGGAGGTTGCAGGGTTGAGCCCCAACCTCTGCCTAGCCTGTTCATAAAATTTTTGCGCCAATAAACATTAAAACCCGACCTTTGAAACTTTGTAATAATTCAGACTTTGAGATATATCAATAAAATTTGGACCATAGGTATAAAATTTCGACCATAGCATAAAATTTCCATACTATGGTCCACCAGAGGGGGCACGTGGCGGCCCTTGGTTATACCACGTGTCCGCCTCTAATTGGACTATTCCAACCTTAATAAAATTTCAACCCCACCATTAAAATTCGAAATTGACCTTAGGATAGATAATTAAAAAATCACCTTAACCCAAACTCTTCAGCGAATCTTGCAGTGACACTTGTCACAATGTGATTGGGAAAACTAAATAATATTCCCATGTTATATTTAAATTTTTTGACTAGGCTTCCATGTCAGCATTCTGTCCTTTCTGTAATTTTTTTAGGTGTTTAGGAAAACGAACAACAGGCTCTATCTTCCTCAACTGGAGTCGGTTTTTGATGAAACGAATTGTGTCGGATTCCTAGCAACAAGCTCTTATCTTCCGTTCAATTTCCAATCGATTATGAGCACTTCCATTTTTTAGCTTTAACACTAAGCACCTGATCATTCATCCCCTCTTCCTCCCCTTCTCCCTCACCCTATTTCCCTTGGCCCTCCCTTGAGCCCCCACCCCCATTCCTTTGAAAGGATTCTAACAAGAAACCAATCCCAAAAATCTCTCTTTCCTTCAGACATTCATAAGAATATATGAAGGTAATCAAATAAGGAAATAAGATATGAAGCAACATTAAAATAAATGGCCATGGGTACCTAGCAACAAATGGAAACATACATAGAAAAAGGTACTAGAAACAAGGAAAAATCCTCTTAGACAATTCAAGGGAAAGGTCCTCTATTCCATCCCATATTAAATAATGAATTTTGTCTCATGGAACTGTAGAGGTCTCTAGCATCCCTCAAAATTTAATGTTGCAATATATCTTGTTAATTTTTAATATCCTTACATATTCCTAATTCACGTGACCAATTCATCCGAACAAGAAATGGACCAGATAATCCAAAAAAGAAAAACATTATGAAGGAACAACAATAAATGCATTAGGTTCCTGTGGTGGTATTTTTCAGATCAAAGAGCAGCATTGGATAAATATTGAACTTAGAAATAAAATCTATGGGTATCAAATTAGTTTATTCAACATTTATGCTCCCCCTCATTTCAAAGAGAAGCATCAATGTTGGCAATCCTTCGTTGATTACTTAAATTCATAAACCAATAAAAAAAATTATATTTGAAGGAGATCTAAATCTGATATTGAATGCATATGAAAAAAAAGAAGGCATCTTTCAAGCATACTTGTTCAGAGACAAGCTCAGGAACATCATAGAAGTTCATAGTCTAGTGGACATTGCACCCAAAAATGTAAAATTCACTTGGAGCCACAAAATATTAGGCCCAGGTAAATGAAGGAGAGACTAGATAGGGTTTTAATTCAATACAACCTTATTTCAGACTCTAACTTTATGATTTCAAAAATCATCTCCTTGGCAGCATCACACCATAAGCCCATTTCCATAAAATTCAAGGAAGGCAAAAATATGGGTCCTCTTCCTTTTCGATACAATCCCCTTCGGTCCAACTTAGAAGAAGTTAGAATGTTGGTCTCCTCATCCTGGAACCAAAAAATTAATGGCTCCCCAAGCCTCATTTGGAAATCAAATTTAAATAATGTCAGAAATAAACTAAAGGAATGGGTCATATTTCACTATAAATAACTGCAACAAAACAAAATTGAGCTACAAATGGAGTTAGAACATGTCCAGAAGAGCATGGAGGAAGAAGTAGCAAAAGAGAAGCAAATGAAAGAAAAAGAAATATATTGGGAAATATGCAAGAATAATAGAAGTGAGGAAGAAACCTGAAGGTTAAAGTCCAGGAACTTATGGATACAGGTTGGTGATAAGAACACAACATTCTTCCACAACACCACCAAAATGAGAAGGGTCAAAATCCACATAGAGTCAATCAAAGAAGAAGGGGATTTTGAAATAAAGGGGCAGGAATAAATAAAAAAGGAAGCACATCAGCACTTCAAAAGTTTGCTTTCTATTGATATTGGGAATTCAAACCATGAAGACTACATAAGACACATTCCCAAATCAGTTTATGAGGAGACAAATTCAGCTCTCTCCAAACAAGTGTAAGAATAGGATCTTTAGTATGCCATTTGGAATCTTCTTCTTGATAAAGCACCAAGGCCTGATGGCTTCTCCATTTCATTCTTCCACTCATTTTGGTTTCTCATTAAAAATGACCTTTTAAAAATGATTCTATGGGTCTTCAGAAAAAGGAAATTAGGAGGCAATATCAACTCCACCTTTATGGCTCTTATCCCTACACAATCCAGACCCTCCTCCTTTCATCTCTTTAGACTTATATCTCTATGAAACTCTTCCTACAAAATTATCTCTAATATTCTAGAAAATAGGCTTAAATCTCTCCTTCCCATTTTGATTTTTGAAAATCAAGGAGGTTCTGTTCCAAATAGACAAATTTTAGACAACATTATGCTTGTCCAAGAAGCTATTCATTCCAGTTTATCTAGAAATGAACAAGGCTTCATTTTGAAACTCGATATGGCTAATGCATTTGATAGATTCAACCACTCCTTTCTATTTTTTGTTCTATAAAAGTTTGGCTTCACCTCATATTTCATCTATCTTATAAAAGCCTGCATTCAAGGCCCATGGATTTCCCCCCTTATTAATGGAAGACCAAGAAGTTTCTTTCAAAGTTCAAGAGGTTTAAGGTAAGGTTGCCTGTTATCTCCTTTCCTGTACATCATCGTGACAGACTCTCTTATTAGGAAATTAGATCATAGTAGATAGAGTGGCACCATCGCTGACATCCGCTTCAACAGAGGATTCAAGAGCATAAACCAATCCCAATTTTCCGATGACACCCTACTCTTGGGGGGAGCTTCGTGTATTGTTGCAAAAATATTCAAAAAAAAATTGGATAGATTCCTAGAGGCGTCTGGCTGACTCCTAAATAATTCAAAAATCAACATTTATGGATGGAACACCCCTGCAATAACTATACAGCGTATTTCTCAAATATTTAGAGTTCCTTTCAAAACAAATTGGTCTCACTTCAAACACTTAGGCCTGCCTATTTCAAAAGATGTTTTGAATTCAAAGATTTGGAATTCTTCTATAGAAAAAAAAATGAAAAATAAAATTCAAAATTGGGGTATGCTCTGGCTTAATTTAGCAAGGAGAATTACATTGATTAAATTTGTTTTATCATCCCTTCCTCTTTACTATTTTTTTTTCTTTCAAGCTCTTATTGGAATTCAAAAGAAGATAAAACTAATTATAAGAAACTTCTTGTGGCAAGGGATAAAATCAGAGACCAAGAAATTCATCTTGGTAAATTGGAAACAAGTCATTGCCCCTTACAAGAAGGGAGGCACTTCTATTTGACTCTCGGGTCTAATGAACATCGCCTTTGGTGCAAAGCTCATATGGAGATTCATATCAGGCAAACCCACTTAGTGGAAACAGGTCCTTGAGGAAAATTATTTGAATTCCTCTCGACAATATTTTTTCACAGAAAAAATTCCCATTAGACCTTGCACACAATATGGAAACTACTCAAAAAATATTTGCCTCTAGTTAAAAAAACACTTCGAGAACTCCAGGTAGTGGACATGATATAAATATCTAGAGAGACAACATCCTAGGTAAATCCCCTCTCTCTGAACTTCAAGGCATTCTTCCTCTCAAGACATGGATGATAATTAAAGGTATTTATTCTCTTGATCAAATCTAAAATTGGAATCAACAAGACAACTCTTGGGATGGTTGTTTCCCCCAGCCTTTCCTCATGATCTCAACAATCAATGTAATATGCTCCTCACTCACTTCAAGGGAGTCGTGCCAATTAGTTTTGGTTAGCAAGATAAATTAAAATGGAACCCAATAGGTAGGCAATTCTCGGTAAAATCGAGATATGAAAATCTATAAGAAGACAATAGCCATCCTGAATGGACCCTATGGAAATAAATTTGGAAGATTAAGATCCTTCCTAAAATAAAATAAAATAAATATTTGGACTAGGATTAAAGGCAAAATCTTAACTGCATAAAATCTTAGGGAAAAAGGCGTTCATGGTCCCTCAAGATGCCCCCTGTGTCAAAGAAATGAAGAAACCATTCAACACCTATTCATCAATTGAAAATTCACTGAAAAATGTTGGATTTTCTTGGTCAACCCTCTCAAGTTCATCATCAACTCAAATCTCACCCTTTCATATTTCTATGCTAATTGGAAAACAAGTTATCCCTACTCTTTAAAAAATATTAGTTTGATAAAGAGATTCTCGAAATGTCTTCCATCATTCTTATGTTAGCAGATTTGGCTTTCCATAAATAAACAAATATTTCAAAACATAAAGCCGGAAGTTCATAAAATTTTGGCCAAAACTTGGAGTTTGGAAACTAAATTCATATTAGCAAAAGGGGGAAAGAATTTGGATGATACTATTCTCCGACATGAAGAGAAAATATGGTTTAAATTTGTATTAGACAGACCTTAAACCATGGTTTTCCTCTGTAGAAACACTCCCTTCAAGTCTAATGACTGGAAAATTCATTTGAATGAAAGGGAATTGTCAATTTGGTTAAAATCCCTCAATATACCATGCCTTTTTTCGATGGAGCATAAAATTCTAATCCAAGTAATGCATTATCACAAAATTTCACTTGATTGGCTGCTAATCACACAACTCTATGTAATTGTTTCAAACCAGCTTGTGACTGAAGCTTAGCCTCATCAGTCTGAGAGGTCTCTCTCAAAGGGGTTAATGATATTTGATAATGATGAAACTAGATGGCTAAATCTATTTGGATAATAACTTGATTGTGATGTGTGTAGGTTGAAAAGAGTACAAGTCTGCAACCATTGGGCTTATGGAGTCAAAAAATCAGTAGGTTCAGTGGTAAGGTCTCTTGACATGGAAGCTGAGGCAGGTAAGAGTTTTTAGCAAAGGTAAATCCCACATGGAACATAGAACAACACAACCATTTCATCAATAAAGGAATTCAGAGCATACACACACGAATTCTGAGTAATAAATATGAAATACACTACAAGTAGTACACATAAAAATATAGATCAGAAAATCATTAAAAACTCCATGAGAATCTCAGGTTTGTCCAGAAAGAGTCCTTTGTATTACTGATATCAGTCAAATTACATAAGTTGCAGTAGTGAAAAAAATCTCCAACCCTTTACAAATTCCATAATCTGCCTTTTAATAGACCTTCTTACATCAGAGATGATCTGCCTCTTGGCTAGATTCATTGAACTCTTCCTATGACACCTTGCATAACAAGAAAACATGTGATTTAATGAGAAAATGACAGCTATACTCTAAAATAGTCATTTTCCTAATAGGACTCAAACTCCTATTTATTACATCAAACTAACTTATCTCTTAAAACAGTTACATATCTGACAACTAATGCTTCACATGTTCGAATGGGCTATGTCATAGCTCATCACTACTTGACATGTTAAATATCCTCCTCAACATATGGAAACAAAACCTATTTTTTAGGAAAATAGGACCCTATCTTCAACTGATGAGTTGTCTCCATTTCATGGTCTTCAAGTCATGGATGATTGCTTTCAAGGTCCCTTGACCTGTTGAATGTGTCTACCTATCCAAAACTGCTCAGAAACCTTCAAAACAACTCTCTACGAAAACATGGCAGTTTCGTAGCGTCCAAAAAATTACTTTTGCAATCAAAATTTATGCTTCTTTGCTCTTGCATGGTGTCCATCATGTCATGACACTTCATCATGACCATTCTCCCCTCTTGAAAACTAAAAAAAGTGGTTTTAAAGGAAAAAAGACAGCTACATAAATTTTCATAGCGTTTTCTTGGCTTCAAGCCTAGGAAACGCTACGAAACTGTGGAAAACTGTGTAATTTCCATATTTTGACCTTGTTTCAAAAAGGTACCTTCCAATTGTATAAACTTGGTTTTTCAACATGCCATTAACCTCTCAAAACATAAACAAACTCAACTTAAGAGCCTTGAGGTGTTTCCTCTTCATTAATGATGAGTTGAGCTATGGGTTCCTCAACTATAGTCATATTTAAACCTTCTTCTCCAACTCCTCATGGATCAATTTTAACTGCTCTTGGAGGTCTTTAACTTGGTCCTTCAGCTTTTTGTTGCTATATTTCAAGTGCAGGTTCATTCTTCTAACATGCTTCACCTCTTTTCTTAATGGCATATTCCATTTGATTAGTTGTTGTCTATCATCTAAGGTCTTTGACACACTGTCAACCTTCTCTTCCCAAATCTCTTTCATTTTCTCAAACTGCACTTTTTGGACATTATGTTTCCTTGCCTTTTTCTTCATGACTGCTATTTCATGATTTTCTAACTTCAATTACTCCTTTAAGACCTCAATCTCTATTTTTTCAATAATTTTCTCCTTTCCTTTCCTTTGCTTGATGATTGGATCTTCTTCTGTAGGTGAGGAAAGGTCAATAATGCTTTGTGGTGGTTGGACAGTGTTAGTGGCTGGATGAACTTATTTATAGCTTTCCAAAAGTTTTCTAGCATGTCTTTTCATGGGTTTCCTAGCCTGAAACATAAAACCTGCATCCTCACCTTCAAACTCTAACTTCTTTGCTGATTTGGCTTTCTTGAGCTTATTTCCTCCCTCATCTATATCCTCAGCTTGGACTATGGGAGTCTCTTCAATATCAATATCATGTAGAATGTCTTCTAAATTTCCTTTAGCCACTGTTTGGCTCCTTTTAATCCTTTTGCTGCCATATTTACTCACAAATGACTCTTGTTTTATAGGTTTTCTCATAGTTGACTTTTGTTTTTCAGGTGAAACAACTGGTATATCAATTTTCTGCAATTGCTTTGTTTCCATGATTACTGGTTCACTTTGCTCTACCCCTACTAGTTCACTTTGTTCTGCCACTGAAGGTGATGTTAAACCTATAGGTTTAGGATTTCTTTTAGGGGTAATGGAATTCACTTCAAAACCACTGACAAACAGAAAGAAGACCAGTCTCTGCCTAGTCTTTTTAACTCATCTAAAACCAGTAACTTTATTAAACCATGATGAAAAAGTGAGGTTTCACTTCCTTCAGATTTAGCTTGAACTTTATCTTCCATTTTTGCTAAGCTTCTGTATAAATAAAAAGGTAGATCAAGAGATATCTTACCAACAAAATGTAGAAGAAGCTTGAAGTGGTAAGAATAAACCTTATGATATCTCCCTTCACAAGTGAAGTATTTCTAAACGATAAGCAGTAGCTTTGAAAAATTATCCTTCATGCAGCTCCTTAGAATGGAATTTGTAAGGTCAACCTCACTATGTTCTGGCTTGATAAATTCTTTACTTTCCTACATGTTTAATTTGAAACCTTTGAACCATTTTTCTTCTCCTCTTGGAATCCATGTTGCTGCTGCAATGGTTTCTGGTGTTATAGTGAGGTTCATCATTCCCACTTTTGCAGATGTCCCATTGAAATTTAGGGAAAACTCTTTAGAAACCTGTACATGGCATCCTTGCAATCTTTGGAAAAAATGAAAACACCCTGTTCTTCTGAAAACTTTTGAAGTTGTTGGGTCTTCATTTATCAGGTTCATGTCTGATGGCTCATATCTAAGACAGTGGCCACATTTATTGGTCTTCCTCTTTGTAGCCATGGTTCTTTAATGTCTTTTTTGCCTCGCTTGATCAGTGATATCTGCAAACCTTTGAAAATACCAACCACAGCTTGGGCTCAGTGAAATAGCTCTCCAAAGCTCAATAACATGCAAAGAGGGAATGGAGAATGACAAATGACTCAATTGGGAAATATTTTAAAGTTCAATGACAACTCATGGCATAATGATGACTCATACATGCTTAAAATGGTAATAATGACTTCATCCATGGCCATTGTACCTTGATCTTAACCCTAACTGACTCGAATGGCATCTACCCTATCCCTTTCAATCATTTACTGACACCTAGTAGCTATTTTGACAAGACACAAGAATCCTTCCTTTCGTAGGGTACCTAGTGTATTTCTGGGCAATTTCGCTACGAAAGTATTAGCAATTCATAGCGAAAAGTGTTTTCTCTGTGTATTTCGCTATGAAAGTAGGGATTCTTGGCTAAAATGAATTTTTCGGAGTTATAAACTTGGGAAATGAAAAATGTCAGAAAATAATGACTGATGTGACATGAAAATATTTGAATTGAGGTGAGTTTTTGACTTTAGGATAAGATAATAAGAAAAATTTAACATTTTCCTTAACCAAGTAATGAAAAATGAATTCTATGACCCTACCTTTGACACATGAACCTCTAAGACTTTGTCAAATGATGTTTCATTTTTTTATGAGTGATAACAAGTTACATCATTGATCGATTGAATTTAAACTCTATCTCTTTCGGGTGGGGCCTCGGCATAGATACAAATAATAAATTAGAGGCTTATGGGTTTCTATTAGGTTCCCAAATCCTCAGCAGCAAAAAATATATGAATCCAGTCATCATCGGGGACTCTTCAATCCACATACAACATATGGTCAGGGAATTGAAGCCTACAAATGTTGATCTTGGTCAAATCATCTCCAGAATCGAACACCATCTCAAAAATTTAGGAAGTGTCTCTTACTATCATGTTCTTAGAGAGAATAACAAGATTGTTGACAAGCATGCAAACAACGCCTTTGTCAGACCTCAAGGAGAAGAAAGAATCAACAATTATATTTATTTCAAATTCATCACTTAATTCCTCCCTCACCTCTTACCTAACACTTACACGCCCGTTAGTAAAAATTATCGATATCAGTTTTTATCCTTTCTATCAATTGTTAGTGTCATTATCTCATTGAATCCCTCAACAATCAAAGCACCACCCTAAATGTTGATTTGCAACCTTTTTGGATTTTGTTCCTCTGTCAGCTGCACTTATCAAATCTCATGGAATGATGATTCCTGTTAGCACCCTGTAATTGAACCTCTAGGACGAGAAAAGGTTTACAGGGGTAACCACAACCCTTGGCTAGAAACTGACCTTTTCCAACCAGAGGGGGCTCCCTCACTCAAAAAATGTCCAAATGTAAGAAAAAATAAATCTTAAGGACACCCGACATAGACCATATCTGAAAAGGTAAATGGGATTTAATGCTGGTGATTGGTAGACTTGAGAGGGAGGGCCATTGGGCATGAAACTATTATTCATACTTTTACATAAAATTATCAGCGCTTACATGTGACACTTATTAAAAAAAAGGAAAGACAGGTATAATTTCAGTTGCAACATCTATCATAGCATAGTGAGTGGCTTATTTTAAAGGAACTAGAAAATACACAAAGATATCTAATCACATGCAATCGAGCATTGAATGAATTCTGCAACATATATTTTTGACCAAATATTGAAAAGAATACAGAAATGGAGCACCTAACTTTCCATTATAATTCAAAAAGAAAAACAATCATCCAAAGCATCAACATAGATGAATCCTGATAAATAAAATTAAAAACAAAAAACAAAAAAACAGTGCCAATTAGAAACGAAAATTTAACAAAGACATGGATACTAACATTACACATAAGAAGGGGCACAAAACTTGAAATATATACCACATGAATCTTTGTCCATGTGGAAAAACATTGCACTGATAATTTTATTTAGCAAAAGAAAACACATACACAAGGACTTATCCCAAATTCGAACCCTTTTTCTATGTTCTATTCGGTTTAAATACATTTTGGCAAAGTGAAAAGACATAACTAGATACAATGTATCTATTATCCACTGAGTGGATTGAAACCAACTGAAATTAATAACATCAAGTTTTAAAAGATAAAATTACGATTAAGTTAAGAATAAAACTGCAACATCATTTTTTATAATATAAACCTTATCTTATCTACTTATTTGATCACTATCCATTCCTTCCTATCCATATCACCAACATCGCAATAGCAAGGTCCAAGACTGACTGAAAAGGCAAAATAAAACTCAATGATGAGTTGCACAGTAGGCTCCAACTCATCATAAACACAAGTTGCACCGACTGAAACTGAATTGATGTGTATGATGATGATGTCGCTAAGTTGGAGTAGGACCCACCAGATGCCCCTTTCCACACATCCAAACCCCAGAAATGGCCAGTCACCATTTGCGCAACAAAATTTCAAATTTCTGGGTTTGATTGTCATTTCTCGCTCCAAAACAAAGAAATGTTCAACAATCCATCACTTGTACCTTATGAATTCCAGCAAGCATCAAAATCCAAAACTTTCACATTCACAAATTGAATTTCAAAAATTTCAAAATTTGGTTAGCAAGGAATTGTGAAAACGGGTCTCCGAGTGACACCTGTAATTCATAAATTACACCACCTATGTAAAAATTGAGATATTTTTTTGTATATGGACTTGTTTTTTAGAGAAACCCCTCTCAATTTCCTCAAATTCTTTCCCATCTCCTCAAAATATGTTCCCCAAAATCATGACTAAAACAGTAAATTGCACAGTCTGAAAAATAGGCTTTGAAGATGAATTTGAATCTCTCGATCTATGAAACTTATGCATAAAATGTAGGAGGTTTTTGTTCTTCGGTTTATTCTTGAGAAAAAACTATTTCATTTTTCCAAAATTCATCTCCATTTGGTCAGAAACCACTTTTGAAAATGTGGACTAAAATAATCACTTTGCATAGCAGTTGTGCAACGACTGTGTGAGTTGATCTTAAAGCCTTTCCTTGAATATGCCTGCAACATTCTTGTAGCCTCAGACTACTTCAGAGATTAAATTCTTCTCTAGTGGCGCTAATAATCTGGAAGAAATTGCATCATGTTTTCCAAGGATATGTTGGAGGTCGACATTCAATGTTAGTCCTTCAATCTTCAGCCGAAGTTTTATTCACAAGTTGCACCCACTCACTGCCATGTAAAATCCAGAGCATTTATAATTTCCAATAAAACATCCATAATACTTCAAGAATTTTGAATCGTTGTCAAACTCAAACCTGGAAATTCAGAAGCCATAGACAATGAGTTGCTTCACTACCATCTTCACGTCATTTGGAACAAAACACCCATTGCTACTTAACCTAAATAAAACTCGATGTCTCAACTTTGTAGCACGTTGGATTTGAACATGTGACACACTCCAAACATAACCTCTTTAAGTGTCCAGAAAAGCAGATCCATATCGCAAGTTGTTGTATTGAAGTCATTTTCTATAGAGTTGAGGTGTATTATTTCTTATGGGATATATGAGACCAATAACAAAAGTGCACTCTTTGTGATAAGAAAATGGGATCGAAAATTCATATACAACAACAATGAATTGACCAAAAATTCCTTTCATCTTGAGAACTTTATATGATGACTAAAGATGTCTTAGGATGAATTAAAATGAATACATCTCTACAAATTCTACCTTTCGTATGTTGCATTATGGAAGACAGATTTTGAAGATTAACCAAGGTTAAGAATAAGCCTGACCATTAAGCTCCCTACACATGCGTGAAAACTCAGGACGAGTGAGAGGGTATATTGGATTTATTTTACAGAAGTTCAAGTAGGCTCCTTAACTCTTTTGACTATGTTTTCATACAATACTTTAGACTATGACAACTAGATATTCATAGTCTAAACTTATAAAGTGACCCCTGAAATGAAATAGTAAGATAGGCACATTGATTCCTAAATTATAGGACCCTAACAACTTCAAAGACTCTCGGGCTTCCCATTTGACACCTCTCTCCTTTATATTCCATTCATCTCCTTCCTTTCCTCGCACAATCCTCTATCTCCTAATCTCTCGAACTTCTCCTCTCTATTCACTTCCTTTCATCTTTGTCTTCCCTTCTTCTATGCCATATCCTCCTTCTCGTCTCCTTGCTCCCCTGTTCCTTCTTCTCACCCACTTCCCTCAGCATGGATCCACCTCAGTCCCAATCCTTCCCACACTACAAATCCCACAAAGTTTTTTTGGAACATATTTGATCTATGCACAATTAATGGAAGGATAGATTCACATCTGAGATGGGTTATCTATATTTCCAGTGCAATGAACACGGAAATTCTATTAAGCATCTCTGTTATGCGGAATTATGGATTACGGATAAAACATTCTTCCCTAGATGTAGTGCTCATATAGAAAAACAGGTTAAATACTTTGAAACTACTTTTCCTAACAATAAATAGACACACATAATAGATCAAAGAACTTACTGGGAGTCTAAGCGCTTCCTATTCTCCTTGTGTCGCTCTTGCTGTAGCTTCAAATCTAAGCTAGATCGCCAAAATATTTCCTACAAATATGAACACTAAACATCAAAAGATAGCAATAATACAAATTTCTAGTCAAGTTATTTAGTTAAATCAATAAAACATGAACCATATACATCAGATAAGAATTCATAATATGAAAGACAGAAGCTTATACAGATACATATGTGGGAAAGTAAGCAACAATCTTTATTAATGGATAAAAGGGGAGGTTACAACCTAGTGATTGATTTAGTGTCACCATCTCTAGCAGCATCCCAGCCTCATCACAATGCACATCTCTCCAGCAGCATGTCACTCAAATCAATTCCTCAATTGAAATTCCACCAACATTTCTCTACTCAAATTCTTCCTTCTCAAACACTAAGATCTATGCTCAATTTATAGAGGAGTTGAAGATAGTTTTACAATCAATGACTTTCTAATAATAGGCAAGACATGTTCCCAGTCTCAAAGGTATCAAATGGACACATGGATTCAAATTTTGACACATGTGAACTCTTCTAGAAGGCACTATCCAAGTGGAGATTCCGGAACAAAGAGAATTTCGCTCCCAATGTGACCAACGCACCCTTGAGTGTCAGGAAGTGCTTTTCAGAGCACCCTTGAGTGGGGTTACTTGCATATGCAATGCACTTAGTCCCTTTAGAAGCAGCGTTGGTGAGCTCTCATATGATATATTATAAACTTCAAATCTTGGAAACCTTTGCAAATGAAATTCATGGATGATTTGTCTTGTTCTTTGTCTTAGGGCATGTAGCAACTAAAATGATAGGAGATGATAGACCCTATTCATTGGTTCTGGAGATGATTTCCAATTAACCAGGTCATTGGGAATGGTGCTCAAATTGACCTATAACAATTGCCCCCTAAAGCATGAAGTCAAAATAATAATAAAAATATTTTGATTGAGATGCTTTACACTATGATGGGCTGGAGATGAAGTGGAGTGGCGACCTGCATCAATCTTATAATACATTACATCATGATATATCCTCTTGATCATAAATTGCTGAGGGAAGGCATTCCCATGCTCAGCACATAAACTTTCTAATAACATGTACATAATTCAGAAAGTCGTCTACATTGGAAAGTTGCCTAATACAGACATGCCTATAGATATAGGCCCATGTTCGGACGACGATCTGTATGTAATGTCACCGTACAGATGATGTGTACAACAATCTTGAAATCGCAGCCCGGATGGCTAAAAATAGATCCAGGGTCTTCTTATCTCGTTCACTGGATCATTCGGGTACAAGTCTAGCCATGCGAATACATGATTTGTAGTTGAACATGGAAAGACATCGTTTCATTACCAGCCAATGATGTGAGCTGTTAACAAACGTGAGAGAACCGCCATTGATGTCAATGGCCCTAAAGGTACTGTAGTACATTTCATAAGGCATGAATAGATGATTTTATGTCGAACTCCAAACAAAATCTTTCAGTCAAAAGTCTAGAAGCGAGGATCTTGTCGATGTTGTAACAAGCCTCGTGGTACTGGAATATGATGTTTCTAAGTGAACTTCATGGATAATGATTTGTCGTCGATAGGAAGCCACATTATTGCGAAATGGGAGTTATTGATTTCGGAGACAAAGGTATGACTTGATATAGCAATTTTCAAGGATGACTGTCATGATAATGAAGGTTTATGAGTATTGCAGAAGGATGAGTATTCACTGGATGACTTCTCTTGAACATATCGGCGACACTGAGATGAGTTGGCAGCATTGACCCAAAACCGAAATGAAAGTATGATGAACCATAGGTATGAATAAACCGTCAAGAAGATTACCCAACCCAAACAGTCACGGTGATGGAGTGAAGTGTCATGTTCAAGAGCGACCTGCTATCGTAAAAGTTATGTTCACTTTCCCAGATTTTCCCCAGTCATTTTTCGACTAGTACCTCTTTATTTTTTAACAAGCTTGAGGAGGATAACATTTGTTTGATCTATAATTCAACCCTTCAGGCGAATAAAGTATCGCTATTTAATGATTTAACAAGTCTAGCGATGAATGAAACTTGATTCTTGCCATGATCGACAGGTCTGTCGCTATTTTATGTTTTAACGAGCTTAACGACAGTGACAACCCGATCCTTTTTCATATTTATAAAGTTTGAAAAAGAGGACGAAAGAAAAATCTATAAGTATTTTTTCATAAAGTTGTCACCCATATCTGAAAAAAGTGTAAAATAATATCTGAGAGAACCTCTTTAGTCATGTTTGACTAAGGTATTCCTTTTTCGTAAATAATCTATCTCAGTCCAGAAAAGGGTTAAACTCATACTGAGTAGATATCAATTCATTTACTTTTACGAGCTTGAAAATACAAGTGCTCGGAAATCTTTTCACATTATCGGAGTCTGAAAAGAGCTGAAAGAAGACTCCAGGGGTTTCTTTTTCACTGTTATCGAAGCTTGAAAAAGAGATAAAAGTGTGCTTCAAATCCTTTTTTGTTTTTAACAAAGCTCTAAAAATAAGGAGAAAAAGTATGCTTTGTGGTCAAATCATTCTTGAAATAAATATGCACGACTAATATGTTCATCAGTTGTAAGACTTGTTCAAAACAACATCAAATGGATTAAAAATACTGGTTTCATGATAAAAACATAATAAAACCATAGTCATAGCAATAAATATGATTTGAAAATAATCAAATGACTAATAAAAAGAGTTTTACTATTCATTTTTACCATTCCAAATTTACCATTTGCATTTTGGAGCTCTGAACCTGATTTTTCCCCCGAACTTCAGCTACTGATTGCGATCGTTTCTGTGGACGGATTTCATTTCCGTTTGATCCAGGTTAGTGCCATGAACCCTCTCTTTCCTTCAATAATCATTTAATTTCCATTCATTGCAAATTTTAAGGGTTTTGGGGCCCCTAGGGTAAATTCTGCTCCCAAAGAAGGCAACACACCCTTGGACATCTAAAAGTGTGTTGCATAGCAGCTAAAATGAAGGCTACCTGCATATACAATGCATTGTCTCTTTTCCTAGGTTGCGCTGAGCGCAATCATCATTTTTTTTTTGAATTATGCCCAAAATTTGCCCAATTTTTTGCATTGAATGGAATGTAATGGTTCTTATGGTTACATGTCAGGTTTTCATCGGATTACAATGATGATTACATGGAGGAAAAGAAAGCATGACGAACAGGATATGATTGCCCTAAATGATCCGGGCATAGTAAGAGCCCTAAGAGATTGTGGATTGTTAAAGTACTTCCGGTTATCAGGGACGAGGCAACAAATAGAACTCTTGGAGTTCCTAGTTCGAGCATGGGATCCAGCTATCGAGGCATTTCATATTAAGAACCAAGTGGTTCCCATAACAGTAGAGGATGTATACTTTCTTACAGGTTTGTCGAGGAGAGGCTTGCCTATTTCACTCTCAGGGTCTATTGTTGGAGGAGAGACTGTGAAAAATTATGTTTTGCAACATTGTTATCCAGGGGCAGAGCCAAGAAAATATGGAAAGATAAACATCCTGGATGTTAGATATTTGCCTTTGAGAACTATCCTTTTCAAGATCACAAAACTTGTTGGCGCCGTTACACTACATGTAGTGAATAGATCGTATATGCAGTACGCACTAGAGTGTATGGAGCCAACAATATTCAACTGGTCTGAAGCTGTACTTTCTTAGATAAAAGAACAACTGAACAAAGCAAAGGGAAGAACGGATTCCACTGATAAGTCCTCTTATCATTTTCCTTAGAACGGATTCCACTGATGCAGCCTTAGCATGTGACACTAGATGTGTCTAATCCTAAAGATCCGAGGATGTAGAGATGGGTAGAACTAATGGGTTCTTGACCGCGTTCTTCGCCTGGTTCCAGCGACAGATTATTGCCATCAATGAGTATGCATACGCAGGCATTGATTTTCGAGGAGATCTGGATTTAGCTTTACCAGAAGGTGCTCAGTGGGGTGAAATGGGTAAGAATGTTTTGACCATGTTTTTTATTTTCCTAAGGTTTATAAAAAAAATTGTATTTTTTATGTTTTCCCAAGACTAAACTAAATGTTTGATATAATGTAGATGTTGTTCGAGTTCAACCGGTGCAGGAACCAGAGCGTGTAACAGATGAGCCAGCAGAGAGGGTTGTCGGGAGAGCAGTCCTTTAGGATCTTGATATGGCTAAGACTCTGACTGAGCTTCGGCAGCACATAGAGGGGTTGACCTTCAGGATTCTGGATTTCCATATCGAAGAGTTACCCATGTGACTGCAGCCTCACACTATAGGTGTTCCTAACCATTGGATGCGGTTACTATGTAGAATAGCTAGATCTATAGCATGTTACCACGAGCACCACTAGTTTACTTCTGACATTTTGCATACATTTTGAGGTCAGATGACCAATGTGTTTGGGCACATTTTTTTGTAAAAACCTATAACTATCTATCTATTTTATTTCAGTGTTTTTCTTATGTTTATTGTGCAATTATATTCAATGATGTGAATGTTTTCTTTACATGTGTTGCAAATGTATGTCTAAAACTTGATTAGCTAAAGAATCAGTCAATGTGTTCAAATTTCTGGAAATATGTTGATATTGAATAAAATCAAAGTGTCTTTCCAAAAGTTGAACTCTTAGGAACAATCTATGCAATGTTGGATTTCTAACAGTATAAACACTAGCAAGATGTAATACCAAAAGTTGTGAGTCTAACCTTATGATGATGCGGTTAATAGAAAATGAAATGGCATCAGAGAGAAGTTCGATCAACGCGCTATACTCAGCGATATTGTTCGTTGATCTACTGATACAAATCCCTTGAAAACTTACTAACTCGTCGTTCGGAGCGAAAATGGCCCACGCTGCAGAGGATAAATTCTGCGTACTACGACTAGCACCATCAGCATATCCAACAAATGGTTTTGAAGATTCAGACATCTGTGATGAAATGTAAAGTGAATTACTAACGTCAAGAAAAATCTAAAAACAAACTAAGACAGTGAATGCAAATCAACGGCATATATATACAATATAATACAAAAAATTACTACGCTCATGATTAAGCATAGTAACGTTTCAAATACAGCCCATTTCTGGGCTGCGCCAATGGAATTCCATCGTAATCAACAAACTCATAGGCACCCTTAGCAAGAACTCTTTTGACAATATAGGGGCCATGCAGTGAATGAAGTGTCAAAGCAAAGTAGTGCAAGAAAAGAGGACACACAATTCAGCATGGGACAAAGTTGGTTTCAGAATGGTAGAATTCGCCATGGGAACAGTTTGCAAGGTGAACGTAATTTTAAGTCTTCTTGGAAGTTTGATCAGTGTAGAAAAAGTTTGTTTTCTACAAATTGTAGTTGTTGTTCTGCAAATTTTAAGAATTTGCATCATGAATTTGTCAGTTTTAGCAATGGTCGATCAGTTAATTCCAGAGACAATTTATCATTTTCTGAAAAGCTCCATTTAATGAAATCGGGTAGATTTCAGTTATTCAAGCGTGGAAGAGTGGAGAGTCAGTCTCCACATTATCAGTTTCATTAATCAGAGAGCTTTTGTGGGTCCAAAAGCTTCCCATTTTGGAGGTATGATCAGGTGATCATGTCTTAAAGGAAAAATGCTCAAAAAATTAGTTGCTCAGAAATGGTCCAAACCAGAACGACAGGAAAGAGATCAAAAAGATGATCCTATAGCCGTGAACGACACTGAAAACTGATGTTGTATGAGAAAGTTATTCAACTTTGAATTTTCTCAATTTCAGGTAAAAAGGCCAGTTTGACCCAGTTTGACTTTATAAAAAAATTTATTAAAAAAATAATATTCCACAGAATATTTTGGGAATATTCCATAGAATATTATGTAGAATATTCTGCAGAATATTCTGAATAGGCTACCAATGGCAAGGCACCTCGTGGCCAGCCCGGAGGCCGCCACGTGGCCCCAAGAAGTCAAAGTATGGGTCGAAATTGTTTTATACAAAATTTGTTGGCATAGACGAGATTCGCCCCGAGTCAGGTCTGTGGCAACCGGAAGGCCCAACCGGTTGAGCCATGAGTGGTTCTTGTAAAACTGTGGTCGAAACTTATTTATAAAGTTTGAATTTGTTTTGGGCGGGGGCCAGCCCCCTCAGCATACGACCATAATACTAGAACCGAGAGCTACTATCCAACGACGCGTAACTTGGGATAAGGCCTGGTCACGTGGACCGGCAGAAGGTGCGGGGCACCGTTTTATATTATGGTTGGACTTTAATACCTTCGCGGATAACTCAAAGATTGACAACCGGATGTGCGATGGGTGTGGTCCTATGGACCTGCAACCCTATCTCTTTAGCCCTCGACAACTGGCAGAAGTTTGGCGGTCCACCCAGAATGGCACCATTCCCCAATTATAGCGGGTTTAACTGCAGTCCCACCACTTTTGGTGGAGCTTTCCTAGCCCTAACTGGGCAAAGTTAGTTTTGATCATAATTTGAGCTAGGGAAGCCCAATTGGAACGATTTTTTTTGTTTGTTTTGGGGGTATTGGAACATTCTGAAGCTGTTGGAATAGGTTACAGAGCCATCAGGGCACTCTATCAGAGGTTTTATTAGCGGATTTGCTTGAGGAGCCACCAGGGCTTTAGGAATGATCAGCTGTATTGGGCTATGTTCATCTGTTTGAGGTGAATTTACAGTCAATTTTTACTGCTTCCAGCACTCTGATTCTGTTTTAGCAGCTATTTCAGCCTTTTGAGGCTTTCTTCATGGTGTAAAACTATTTTTTAGCATTAATAGAGAAGGGAAAAGCCCATTTGGGGGCTTTTGGACCCAGCAGATGTAGCCCAAGAGAGGGGTGAACTGCTTTATCAGATGCTTGTTTATATGTTGTGAATTATTGTTGCTTATTTCCATATTTTAATACCTTAAACAGTAAATTTAAATAAGTCCTCTTAACACAAAAAGACTTATACAGTTATCAAAACATATTTGTTCCATTCCAAAACACATTACTTCCATTGCAGAACACCTTAACATGCTTGCACGCTCATAATATTGGTTAATGAATACTTTGCAATCAGAAAACAAATACTTTCATTGCCAGATCGTTTAAGTGTTACTTCCTATTTCTTTAGGCAGAGCCAGTAAGAGGGTCGGAAGCTTCTGGTTTCATCCTTTCTTTGAAAGGTGAAATAACCAGTAAAAGCCCCTACTGTCTATCTCTGTATAAGAAATATTTAGTTCACACATTTCAGATCACTTATCAAGAACTCTTTTGACAATATAGGGGCCATGCCATAATGGCTCAAATTTTCCTGTACATATTACATCAACTTCCTGATCATAAAGTAAGACCAAGTTGCCCTCTGATAAAATGCGAGGCTAGAAATTTTTGTCGTATTGCACCTTTTTACGTCTCTTATGTGCTTCGTTGGCCAATTGGGCTTCACCACGCGTTTCGTCAAGATCGATGAGGCTAAAAAGACGTGCTTCTTCTTCTGAGGTGTCAGGTAACAAGTCGATTGCGAGTTTTAACAATGGTATTTCACATTGGATTGGCAAGATAGCTTTCAGATCATACACCAATTGAAAGGGAGTAAATCCGGTTGCATTTCTCACCGAGGTTCGGTACGCCCACAAGGCCGAGTACAGGATCGACTGCAAATTTATTTTACGAAGTCTTATCATTCGTTGAAGCATATGTTTAAGAATATTGTTGATAGACTCAACTTGTCCATTCGATTGTGGATAATAAGGAGTAGAATTATCATGTGGAAATCCTAACTTGGCAGTTAATTCAGTCATCATGTGGTTGCGAAAATGCTTCCCATGATCTGTAACTATAGCCTGCGGGACCCCAAACCATGAAATAACATGATTAAAGAAAAACAATGCAGTTGTTTGTCCTATGTTGTTGAATGTAGGCCGCATCGCTTCGACCCATTTGGTAAAGTAGTCGACTGTGACAATAATATAACCATGCCCCCCGGATGAACGAGGGTTACAGGTCATGAAGTCAATACCCCATTTCGAAAATGCTCCCATAGAGACAACAGGATGCATTGGCATTGGTGGTTTGCGGATTTTACGATCAAAAATCTGGCACGCATGACAACTTCTGACTGCGGGGATGCAGTCGCAAGATATGGTAGGCCAAAAGTAATCGGCGTAGAGTATCTTCTGCGTGGTAGCGTATCCAGATAAATGTCCACCACAAGCTCTAGCATGACAATCATTTAAAACCTTTTCGGCCTCTTCATGAGTGAGGCACCTCCTTAAAATGGTATCGACACCATGACGATAAAGTGTATCACCGACTATCAGATAATATTTGGCTTAGTATCGAATACGTCGTTGTTTAGAGCGAGAGGTATCAAGCCGAAAAGTTTGAGTTTGGAGATAAATGATGAAATATCCATACCAAGGATCAGATGATCCGATCAGAAACAGAGACTCGTCAGGAATTGATGGTTCCGATGTAGTTGCAGTACTATCAGAGGGAAGGTCACAGAGAAGCTCAGCCAAAACTAAAGACTTATTTGACTTGGATTTGATGAATTCCAAATAAAATTCTTGCAAAATGACAATCCATTTTGAATATTTCCCCCCCAGCAATTAACATGATAAGACATAAGTCATGGGGTTGCAATCTGAAACGACAGTGGTCTTTAGGAGCAGGATATAGTGGCAAAATTTATGGACAGCTTAAACAGCTGCCAAGGCAAGATTTTCTTATGAATACTTAACTTCCGTATCATTGATATTACGACTCAAATAATAGATCGGATGTTCAATTCCATTTTCTACTTGGACCAAAACCATAGCAATGGTCATTTCAGTCGCAGCGATATATAGGAAATAATCATTTTGCTAATTAGGGGGATACATTAATGACTCTCGGAGAAGAGTATCCTTGACAGCATCAAAAGAAGCTTGCGCAACTTGGTCCCAATGGAAGGGAACCCCCTTTTTCAAGAGTCGAGTAAATCCTTTAGCTGTTTCGGCGTAGTGTGGAATGAACCTTCTTAGGAAGTTAGCCTTTCCTTGAAGTTTATGTATCTGAAGTAAATTTGATGGTGCAGGAAAATCAAGAATGGCCTGAACCTTCAATGGGTCGATTTGAATTCCTTCTCTTGAGACTACGAATCCAAGAAAATGACCAGAACCAACACAAAACACACATTTATGTGGATTGAGGCGTATTTTTTAGTGTCGACAGCGTAAGAAGATGGCTCTCAAATGCATCGGGTGATCAGTCTGATTTCGTGAACGCGTGTGTAAATCATCTAGATAAGGTTGAATTATGTGCTTGATGTCATTAAAAGCATAATCCATTGCTCTCTTAAAAGTTGCCCCGGCATTCTTTAAACCAAACGGTAGTTTCCTATAAGCGAATGTGCCCCAGGGACAGATGAATGTTGTCTTATGTTGATCCTCTGGGCGGATATTGATTTGATTGTAGCCAGAAGATCCATCAATGAACGAAAAGATTTCACATCCAGCACGATCATCAATAATCTGGTTGATAAAGGGAGTTGGATAGTTGTCTTTTGGACAAGCAATGTTGACATCCCGATAATTGACGTACACTCTAATAGTTCCTTGTTTTTTCATGCATTAGGGGAATTTTGAGGTCTAAAATGGGGCTCCTAAGGAAATAATAAAATAATAGCTAAACCAATAAAATAATATTTATGAATTTTCAATTCACTTTTTGCACCAAAATCAATGTAACCATGGTTAAATTCAATTCAAAAGTTGTACCAAAATAAAAATAATAAAAACATTGTATTGATGTGACTATAAATAAGAATGAGATTTTCAGAAAAAAAATCATTATCATTGCACAACTAATGCATTTTTCCTTTGTACTTGACTAACTGAAAATAAAATATAAATATAAATTCATAAATTCTTAATTATTAGTATACTATTAATTTAAATTATATTATTTAAATTATATAATAACATGTAATTAATATACTATATAAAACTAATATAATATAATATATTGTTTTCTGTATGAATTTTATATTACATATTGAATTGATTTGATTTATAAATAAATATTTGAAAATATACAAATATAATATTTATTGAAAAGTGTGTAAATACATGAAGATTATGTAGGGACATGCATTGTTTTTTTCAAAAAATATGAAATGAAAATAACAATATTTTATTCAAAAAGTGTGAAATGACATTTATTATGAGTACTTTATTTTATGACTTTAAAATTACTTAGAGCACTACCATGGTTAACCATGAGTTTTTATCCACCATTGAGAAGGTGACAAGTAAGTACCTTTAATTCAATCAATGCCACCTCAACCATTAGGGATGATTTAATCCCCTAAAATGTGATTCGTTCTCATAAAGTGAATTTTGATTGTACATTTTCCTTAGGAGGCCCATTTTAGACCTCAAAATTTCCCTACTAACAGGAACGATATTGGAAACCCACTCAGTTAGCGGAACAGGGTAAATGAAACCAGCACGTAAAAAAAATTCAACTTCTGCTTTGATGGCAGCGGCTTTCTTTGGATGAACAGGACGAAGCCGTTGACGCACCAGTTTGACATTAGGATACATATCAATAGTGTGTTCAACAATACTAATATCTATGTCTAGCATTTCCTCGTAAGACCAAGAAAATACATCACGGAATTCATGAAATAGAGAGCGATATGTTTCGAGTTCTGATGGAGAACAAGGCACACCAACATGAATATTTTCTACAACGCCAGGTTTGGTCGAAATATTGATAGAAATGGTTTCTTCAATATTTGACAAATTTCGCTCAGAATCGATTGCATTAATAGGTAAAGAATTCGAAAAGAAATTTTTGATTGATGGGTAATATATATCATTAAGATGATTTTCTTCATAATTAGGAAGATGGGAACGATGATGATAATATTCCCATGGTTCTCCTTCTGACATCAAGGCTTCCAAAATATTCTCATCTGTCAAGAAAATTGAGGAAAATGGATCAGATGGAGTACCAAAATCTAAGGAACGATCAACCCAAACAACCAGCGATATTGATTTCGGATTCGTTACCCAAGCCAGATAGATTGATTTCTATGCCAGCTCAATAGGGCTAGGCGGCAGAAAATCATCCAACGTAACAATTTCATAATCATGTGTACTCTCCCTTAAGCCAGATGGAGTGGAAGAGATCATGTAGCAAGTCTCTATACTTGCAATTTTTGCCGATGTCGCGGGTTGCGATAATGCAAAGGTTCCCATAAGAGTGGAATCCTTTAAGATTCCGACACCAATGTTCTGAAGTGCTAGTTGGGGTGCGTGAACGAACGGAACACTTCCAGTTACCTTGCAAAGCAGAGGCAAAGAAGGATAGATTATTAATTACTGTGATAGTACCTTTATATGGAAAGGAAATCATTCTAAAATATGTAGAAACAATTGCAATCATTGCATATACCCATGGCCTTCCAAGTAGAATATTATAGTTAAGAGGTCCGTCAACAACCTCGACATCAACATTCACTGTTTTTCCCCCTAGTTCAACATGCAAGTTATTAATAATACCACAAGGCTTATATGTACGTCCATCAAAAGCCTTCAACGTCGTTGATGATTGAGATAAGCATGGCGAGCCAAGTGACTTCCAACAATTTAGAGACATAATGCATGTAGATGCTCCCTCATCAATAATAGTACGATGAACAAGGTGATTGAGAACATTTACTTGTATGGAGAATTCCAATTATGCTGTTAGTTGCGGCACATAGCCCGTATAATTAAAGACGATAAGATTAGAATCAGTCGGATCAATTCCACCAATATTCGACAATAAAGCATGTTTTTGGGAGGGAAAAAATTGTAATACCTCAAGAGCAGACATAGTTGAAGGGGATTGAGCCAAATCTTCAACTATATTATAATTTTGAGCAGCCCTTGCTCGAGGATTATATGTCGATTTGTGAATTACTCCCTTTGGTGGCTTAATTGCCAATTCAGGAATAGCAGTAGGCGATATCGATTCCGTAGACAGATTCGTAGTTGAGGTAGTAGGTTGATCAGTGGCCTAACTACCATAATATTTATTATGCGTTGACACCAAAATATCTGTTGAATATTTTATGACAAATAACATAAGTACTTGAGAACTAGAAGTTGGATTCATGGCAACCAAATTTGTGTCTAGATTAGGAAACGGATCTATCAACATAGTTGATGCATTGGAAGTCTTAATTATTTTTTAGACTTCAGCGCGGTGAGGACAATCCTAAACAAAGTGTTCCTCGTTACAGATTATGCATGGATAACGAGGTTTCCTAGGTCTAGACGATTGATCAGATGATCTTTCCTGCGGGTTAGAAGTTTGCTTTTTCTTAGATTTCCCCTTTTTCTTACTTCTGGGTTGCTTGTCACTTTTTCCCTTGTCAAATGACATGGCATTAATTTTGGAAGAAGGTGCAGGATCAAATGCAGTAGTATGATGTGTGCTTGCAGTGCCAATCAAGCTGTCTCCAGCATGAGAGTCCTTTAATTTAGGAGGAACAGTAAAATTAGATCTCGGCGCATTAGGAATTTTTTCATAGAGCGTGGAATGAGTATAAATCAAGTCTAAATATTGGGCACCAGCAATAACCTGCTCTTTTGTGACGACACCACCCTTAGCCACATTTTTAGTTATAGATGGTAACAAGGACTTAATGAACCACTCATCAAGAAGCTGATCCGTAACAAATGTCTTAACCATTCTACAACGACTACGCCACTCATGAATATGATCAGAAATGTGAGTAGCATTAGTCTGTTTGAAATTAGTCAAGAGTTCTATTCCAGTTCAATATCGGATGGGTAACTGGAAGTGAGTCAGAAAGACAGTAGCTAGGGTAGTGAAATTATCAAAAGAAGCTCTAGGCAACTCAATATACCATTTTGTAGCCGGACTAGTGAGCGTACGTTGGAAACGACTTAGTCGAACAGAATCGTCATTTAGGGAATTTGATGAACACCATAAATGATAATTCATTACATGAGTCGACGGGTATTCCCCAGGGTTTCCATTGGGTCTTCCCCAGGGTTTCTAGGAAATATTCGAGGGTAATTTGTGAGGTATCACTAGCCACCAAGGAGCATAGTTGATTGGATCATTGGTTAGCTTATTTAAATATGGTAACTCTAAAGTTGCAACAAAGGGCAACTGTCTATTAAGGTTAGGTTGAGCATAGCCAGGGTATGATGGAATTGTTTGAGAAATAGGCCTTTGAACACCAGCATAGGGAATCTGGTGCTGGTAACCCAGAAAGGGTTGTTTTGGAAAGAAAATGCTTGAGGATTCTGTTGACCAAAACCTGGATATGATACTTGATGAAATGAAGTTTGAGGTATTTGTGCCTGAGGCTGCCAAGGGGTCTGTCCACCAATGTTATAACCCAAATTAGAATAATTTGGATTCGGTTGATAGGTATAACCAGGTTGTGGCTGTGACATCCCATAAAATGGTAATCCAGCTTGTGAATAAATGATTCTGGATACAGGTTGTTGTAAATTAACCGAAGGATTTGGAGTCTGTGGACCCAATATTTGAGGGTATTGAGTTGAAGGACCCGCTTGAAAAGGTTGTTGTACAACATTTTGATTCTGTAACAGGGGTAAAGATGTATTAACAAGTGGAAATGATGTGGGTGTAACAGGTTGAACTGGTTGATACGAGTGTACAACCGTTTGTGGTTGGATAGGTAGAGTGGGCTGCCATTGACAAACATTCATTTCGACATTAGGTTGACCAAAAAGCGACAGAGTACTGTCATAGTGGGTGACCAAAGGTTTCCCCCCAGCATGAGGAGGATAATAAGATGGAAAATATTGCTCTCCAAATGTTGGGAGTCCAATTGATATGGAACTTGATGGAATAGACCCAGAAGGACTGGCTTGATATTTCCTTGATGATGTATATAAAGAATCAAGTCATTCAGTACTCACTATAGGTTTACCAGTTATAATACCAGACGATGACATTGGTAAAGTCCATGGATTTGAAGATGCACTAGAGAAAATTCCAGATAAAGATTTATAACCTGATGGGACCATAGGGCCACCAAGAAAATATGACTATGGTGAAGTTGTAAACATCGATGGGGTATCGAGGGTAGGTGCTAATGTAATTGGAACATATGGCCCAACCGAAGATGTTGGTTCAAGCATGGTTACTTGACCAAATATATACCCTTTTGGATCGACAGGATTTTGAATAGGAACAAGATCAACAAAAGAAGAGGGTGGTGATTGAGGAAAAGACTCGTACAGGTAAAGATCCTCCCCAAAATGGGTTGGAGTTAAAGGTTTCTCATCTTGTGGGATTTCTTCAATCGAAATTAAACCAAGTGGAAGTATTTCACTGTCAGGCCCAAAGTATATTTCAAGTGGTTGACTGTGTGATATGGGAGACTCAATGGCTACAGGAATTTGTGGGATGACCAATGTAGGAACAAATTCTGGTTGTTCAACTTCAGGATTCGGATGTTCTTGCAAAAAGGAGACAGGATCTGGATCAACTTCTGGTTGAACAACGTCGGGTCCAGGAGGTATGGTCTCACTGATTGGATAGATCGTGACAACGGGTAGCTGTGAGGACTCCATTTCGACAACAGTAGACGAACCGGGATGTGTAGAAACAACTTGATCTAACTCTGGTATATGGGAAGATGATGTTTCACCAGAGGTACCAATAGTACTTGATTCGGTAGAGTGTTGTTGCCTTCACCGACCAACAGTAACTTCTGATGGTAAAGGTGGTTTCAATGCTAATCTACGCGAATAACGACGGAAAGGATTTTTTTCTTCCACGATTACTGATTTATTTTAACCAAAAACAAATAAACAAAATAAAATGGTTTTTCTAGGCAAAAAGTTTTACCAAGAAACTATGAACTGCAGAATACCTCCTGGCGAACCAAGAAGTATGGGCAGGAAATCTCCCCGAATGTTGTGTTCAGTGTATCACAATTTACAAGGTAGCTGACTCGATTCACTATGGATGGATAGCAACCTAAATTTTTCCTCCCAAATATACCCGAAGGTACGTGGAGTCCCAAGTCCATATTAGCACTGTTTGATGTGAAACCGCACAGTGAGAGCACCCATTTATACTCTTCGTATTGTAACACAACCTGATATACCCGAAATTACATGGACGAGCTACGATATACTTACGTACGTGGAGGTGAGGTATCACACTCGGAATGTATCGCAGAAAATTAATGACAGTTGTTATGTTTTACTACGTCGGAACACGTCTCTAGCATAGACCTTCTAAATGTTATCGTTATGGTTCCAATGCTTTGTTAGGTAAATTGAGATAAATTTTAAGTTGATCTTGTTTATCAATTTGTCTTTCAAGGTTCACCACGATGATGTATTGGAAATTCCTAAAATGAAAACTAAAATGATAAGCAATCTTTCACTTTTAGTTTTCAATGAAAATCCTAACTACTAGAGGGAAAGAGCAATCAATTTGAGAGCAAACAAACAAAGAGCACAAACTAAAATCCAGCTTTCCTAATTGTTCCTTTTGCAAAACACACAATCCACTACATGCAAATGCAGGTTTTTCTTTTCAGTCCTTTAATGTTATGAATGCAAAAAAGGAAACTAAGTGCACCAAATCAATAAAAACAAATGCCTTTTACTTTTGAGAAATGAAGAATTTAAACAACAATTTCTCTTTTGAAGGAAAAATGAGGAATTTAACAACAATTTCTCCTATCAAGAAACGAAGAATTTAACGACAATTTCCTTTTTCAAAATCAAATGGATCTAATGCAGCAACGAAAATACTTTGAAATTAATTCGTTAATGATAAAGAAAAACGCTTTAAATAAACATTGAACAAATTTTTTTTTTCAAAGGAGGAAGGAGTAAGTAAGATCACTGGTCAATCTGAGGTATCAAGCTCTTTAAAACACAGCAAAGAACAAACTGAAAGCAAATGCAATGAAAAATTCAATGGAATTTGGCTGATTCTAGGGGGCAACGTAGTCTCTAAGGGGAGATAGTTCGTTGCAACGCAACCCTGGAAGGGAGACAGTGTTGTGCAAAGTACTGTGTCCTGTTCAATAGTGCGTTGAGCGTAGTCAAAGAATGAAAACTCAAATGTTAACACACTTATAATGCAAACTTTGATTTCAAAAAGCCTAATATTTTTGAGTAAATGCTGCTAATTGAATAAACAGAGAAAATCATAGGAAAATACACTAATGATGAAGGGTAAACTCCCCAGCAGAGTCACCAATTTGTTATGCGGAATTATGGATTATGGATAAAACATTCTTCCCTAGATGTAGTGCTCATCTAGAACAACAGGTTAAATAATTTGCAACTACTTTTCCTAACATTAAATAGACACACAGAACAAATCAAAGAACTTACTTGGAGTCCAAGTGCTTCCTATTCTCCTTTTGTCGCTCTTGTTGTAGCTTCAAATATAAGCTAGAACGCCAAAATATTTCCTGAAAAGATAAACACTAAACATCAAAAGATAGCAATAATACAGATGTCTATTCAATTTATTCAGTTAAATCAATAAAACATGAACCATATACATGAGACAAGAATTCATAATATGAAAGACAGAAGCTTATACAGATACATATGTGGGAAAGTAAGCAGCAATATTTATTAATGGATAGAAGGGGAGGTTACAACCCAGTGATTTATTTAGTGTCACCATCTCCAGCAGCATCCCATCCTCATCACAATGCACATCTCTCCAACAGCATGTCACTCAAATCAATTCCTCAATTGAAATTCCACCAGCACTTCTCTACTCAAAATTTTCCTTCTCAAACACTAAGATCTGTGCTCAATTTATAGAGGAGCTAAAGGTAGTTTTACAATCAATGACTTTCTAATAATAGGCAAGACATGTTCCCAGTCTCAGAGGTATCAAATGGACACATGGATTCGAATGGACACATGGACACTGGCCAAGTGGAGATTCCGGAACAATGATAATTTCACTCCCAATGTGACCAATGCACCCTTGAGTGTCGGGAAGTGCTTTGCAGAGCACCCTTGAGTGGAGTTACTTGCATATGCAATGCACTTAATCCCTTTAGAGGCAACGTTGTTGAGCTCTCATATGATATATTGTAAACTTAAAATCTTCGAAACCTTTGCAAATGAAAGTCATGGATGATTTGTCTTGTTCTTTGTCTTAGGGCATGTAGCAACTAAAATGATAGGGGATGATAGACCCTATTCATTGGTTCTGGAGATGATGTCCAATTAACCAGGTCATTATAGGACAATGATACATCTTCTTCGTGGTTATTGTAGCAAGCATCCTAAGTTGGGGGATGAAAATTTTCATTATATTCAACATGCTTACAATTGGGCCAAGCACTCTTCAACTCAAACACCGCCATTTGAATCATGTTTGGCATACTTGCCTAAGTCTCCTTTGGATTTTATTTTTGGGAAATATGTTGCTAATGATGGTCATAGTGACATAGATAAAGCTAAAAATTCATTGAAAAAATCCTATTGGTACATCAATCAATTCAAGAACAGCTGGAAAAGAGCCAAGTCAAGTACAAGAAAAGACACAACAAGCATCATGTAGATCACAATTTCCAAGTCAGTGATGAATTTTGGCTTCACATTAGCAAAGAAAGGCTTCAAGGATAAGGTAAAAAAATGAAGCCAATTTGATATGGTCCATTCAATATTTTGGAAAAGATTGGTGATAATGCCTTCAGGTTGGATTTGCATTCATATATGCAAATTTATGTTGTTGGTAATATTGATAACTTAAGGTTGTATGAGCCTCCTTTGATTGAAGATCAAGAATAGAATGTTCAAATTCCTTCTATTGAGGATTTCTCTCTTAAATACCTTGAAGAACTATAGCAAGACATCATTCTTGACAAAAAGAAAAAGACTTCAAAACGAGGGAATGTGGAGTACCTTCGTGTGGGGCTCAAAGGAAAAAATCCAAGAAAATCCAAATGGATCAACATTGGAAAGGTGAGGGAACTATACCCTCATCTACTCTACAACTGAAAGTGATCTTTTGGGGCCCAAAAGATTCAAGTGGGGAGGAGTGATTTGATGCTCAAAAATATGCTCAAAATGAAATTTATTAGAATGGAACAAAACTTGTGCGCTTGTGTATATATCGTCTTTCCAAATCCGACGCAATTCATTTTGTGCAAAATTGGCACTGTATGATCCCATAAATGAGTTCTATTTGATTTGGTAAACATAAAAAATTTGGCAAAAGTTTGTGCAGGTTTCCTATGCAAACTGACTGGGCCTGTTGACTATGCAAGGTGACTGGGCTTCAGGAGCCAATGACAGTTCGACACTTGGCATTCTCTTATTGGTTGAAATTTGGGGAAATTCTATCGGTTGTTGATAGTCCAATGAGAGGCTGCCATGTGGCATCTCCCAGTAGGATAAAATTTATATAAGGTTCAAGGTGAGGTCGGCGAGGGTCGAACCTGCAACCTCCCTCCAGCAAACAACCAAAATTACCATTAGGTCGCGTGCTCATAACAACATAAGGTTTAAAATATTATTTAATTTTTAATAGTGGCGCATATGGAGTTGGGGTGGGCTAGGGCCTGGCCCTTGGCCACCCCTACGCCATGGGACCATGGGCAGGGGGGTCGGGGCTAGACCGTAGCCCGCCCTCATGGCAGTAACCATAACTCTAACCACCCATATTAACACGACTTTACCGTCAGCATTAACCACTACCACAACTGCCATTAGAAACCATAACCGCTAGTGCCATCCACATGTGAACTTTGAAACCGCGTGGTCACCAAATCGTCGTCTTCTAATCATCAAGACCAAACCATCCACCCAAACCGCCCACTGTAACCGTGTCATGTCACCAGAAAAATATTTAAGCCAAGACCGCAAGTGGAGGGGGACTAACCCCTGACCTTATGAAGTCCCACATGACCAGGTGCATGGACATTTCGGGGCTTATAGGCCAAACTAACGGTCCTACAATTTCACCCGCTTAGCAGGAATTATGCCAAGTTTGGATGACAATTTCTGCGCTTGGGATACCCGTGCTAGGTTTGGGCCTAAATGTGGGGAGGTTAGTTGCATAATTGGGGAAAAGAGAGAGAGGCATAACTTTCTTAGTTTTTGGTCTTTTTGGGAGCAGAAAGAGGATAGACAACCATTTTTTATAGCTCTGAAGCTGTTAGAGTAGGTTTTGAATCCATTTGAGCATTGTAACTCATTTTAATCACCATTTTATAAGCATAATGAAATAGGGTCAAGCATTGGAATTTGTACCAGGAGACGTAGCCCAGGAGGGGTTAACTCCTTCATCAATTATTCTTTTGTGGTTACTGTCATGGCTTTATTTCTTTGTTATTTTCTGAAATTTATGAGTTGAATTCATGTTTAAATGTGTTAAATAATTTAACTTAAGTACTATACAAACTCATTCACTTTACTTGGAATTTATGCAATCTTAAAGCATATACATATTCAGATCACCCAATAAGAATCTTCCTCATCCAAATAGCTTCACAAGTTGCTTGACTAGCATCCACGTACTCTGCTTTTGCTGAACTAGGTGCAAATGATCTCTGCTTCCTATTGTACTAAGAAATTTTTGTTAACGTAATACTAAAGACTTCTCCCGAAGTTCTCTTCTGATCTGATGAGCTACCCACTCAATGTGCATCTCTGAAGCCTTCAATCTTCACTCCCTTTGTTTGTTTGTACAAAATACCTTACTGAGTAGTTCCTCTAATGTATCTCAACACATGTTTGGTCACCTTCCAATACAATTTTTTTGGCTTAACCATTGCTTGACTAAGTTGGTTAACCACATAGCACATGTCTGGTCGTGTGTTCACCAAATACATGAGTGAACCCACAATCTTCGTGTAAATAGTGGCCTCCACCTCCTCACATGAAGTCGCATCCTCTTTCCTCCAATTTCCTACTAGAGGAGTGCCCATGGGTTTGCTACTCTCCATGTAGAACTTCTTCAGTATCTCATTGGCATACTTTCCCTGAGAGACAAATAGTTCCCCATCTCCTTGCCCTAATTCCAAACTGAGGAAATAATGCATGAGTCTCATGTCCTTCATCTCAAATTATCTTGCAATATCCTCTTTGCAATATTTGATCAAATTCTCATGGCTAGTTAAAATCAAATCATTGACATATAATACTATAATCAAGAATTTACCTTCAACAAAAATATGGTAAAGGTTTGCATCTGCTTCACTTTTGGTGATGCCCAACCTGGTGAAATAGTTGTCAATCCTGGTGTACCAAGCACAAGGTGCTTGTTTCAATCCAGACAATGCTCGCTTGATTATGTACACATGCGACTCTCTGTCGGAGGTCTCAAATCCTTCTGTTTGTTAAATGTACATCTCCTCCTCAATCACTCCATTAAGGAATGTTGTCCTCACATCCATTTGATGGATATTCCATCCCATATGTGTTGCAAGTGTTAGAATTGATTCGATAGAATATTACCTTGCTACTGGAGCAAAGGAATCCTCATAATCAATTCCCTCCACCTGAGAAAACCTCTTGGCCAAACATTTGGCCTTTTTTTTCTCGATGCTTCTGTATGCTACTTTCTTCACCTTGTAGATCCACCTCAAACCTACCACTGACTTCCTCTATAGCATTAGGACCACCTCGAAAACATTGTTTCTGAATATGGAATCATATTCCTCTACCATGGCATCAACCCATACTATCTTATACACTGCTTCCTCGAATTAGGATGGTTCTATCTCAACTAGCTCACTCATCAGAGCCATGTACCCAGTGTATTGATCTGGTGACCTCCTTTGCTTATGCTATGATGTGGGTGCTCCCACATTCTCTCTATCATCATGCAATAATATTCCATCTTCTCTGGTGTGCTTCCTTCCATCTCTGGATATCTTTGCATGAGTGGATGTTTCCACTCTCTGAACCTTTGCTTGTATTTGCTCCACAACATCCCGAGGTTCTTCCTTTGGAGCTAAAATATCCTCATGTGCATGAAACTAAAGCTCCCTTTCAAGGGAAAAGCTCATGGTCTTCTCTTCATCAAACTTCACATCTCTACGAACAATTTTCATCCTGTGAGATGGAAGGTACACCCAATAGTTGTGAGGTGTATCAATGTACCGCAAAAATATGCCCTGCTTTCGGTTCTAGCTTTTTCCATTCATCCTTGGAAACATGGTAGTAAATTGATGAATCAATGATCCTTAAGTGTAACACAAATGGTTTATTCCATGAAAAAACTTCTTATAGTTTACTCATCCCAAGAATCTGATGAGGACTCTTATTCTACACATATAATGTTGTGTTGCATGCTTTAGCCTACAAGTGCAACAGTATGCCCTGATCATGCAACATCGCTTGTGCAACTCCCACAGTACTTTTTTTATTCCTTTCAACAACCCCATTATGTTATGGGTTGTGGGGTGTTATTAACTCCTGTTTAATTCCTTCTTTTGCACAAAATTTCTTGAACTCATTTGACACATATTCTCCACCATGATCGCTCCTGAGAACCTTCACTTTCCTTCTAGTGTCTTTCTCAACAAGTGCTTTAAATTCAAAAAAAAATTAGAATGTTTGGTCTTTCTTCTGCATGAATAATATTCATCATTTACGCGAGAAATAATCTACAAAAAAAAACATAATACCTTTGCTTGGCCATGGAGGTTGTCAAGAAATGTCCACGGACATTTGAGTGAACTCTTTCAAGCCCCACTTGCACTCTATTGTCCTTATCATGAAAGATGGATTTTTTGTACCTCCCAAGTGTACACCCTTTACATGTATCTCTTTGCTCTAGTGCACCCTTGGGAAGTCCTGTATAAATTTGTTGCATGATCTTCAAAGCTCCACGGTGCAAATTTCCAAGTCACCTATGCCATAATTCACCGATGTCTCGGCTCTGCACCTTCTCTACTTTCGTGCTCAAAGTAGCATAGTATTCTACATCCAATTTGTATAGGTTCTTCACCTGAACCCTGATCTGCTTCACTTGTCTCATGTTAATGTGACAAAGGAAATCCTTTCCTTTGCTAAATATCACATCACAGCCACAATATTCAAACATAGCAACTAAAACTAAATTATTCTTTAGACCGTGAGCATACATGACATCTTTCAATGTGAGAGGAGGACTAGACTCCCTCTGAAAAGTAACTGTGTCGATATCGGTCACGATATACCTTCCATAATCTCCCATCTCAATGTGAATCTGGAGGTCCTTGTCTATCAAGTCATTGAAAAATTCTTTGTTTCCCATCATATGGAATGAGACTCCACTATCTAGATACCACACACTACCCATCACCGATATCACCATGCATGCAATGAGTGTGAAATCCAACTTTAATTGTAAAGCAAGAGATTCGCTTGCCGCTCCTCCTGAGGGATTCTTGTCGGCCTTCTTATGTGGACACTTCGTTGCATAGTGTCCCAACTCATGATAGTGAAAACATTTAATCTTCTACAAGTCCTTCTTATTGCTCGCCTAATGCGACTCTCCTTTGGATTGGGATCTCTTCCCTTTCCCTTTATTTTCCTTTCCAACCAAGGCAATGTTCTCCTCATCTTCAACCTTGGATGAGGTCTCGTATTTGGTGTTCCACCTTAACTCTTCTTGTACCAAATCTTACCATAATCTTTCCCATTTTGGTAGCTTCTCCCTCCCATTGACCGAATCTTGGTAGTTATGCTAGCTGTTGGGAAGGATTAGAAGTGGTGTTGAAGCCCCGAAAATCGGGTCTACAACATGGGGGATGACCACCCAGTCCGGACCTTAAAGCAGCTCCTTTTCCGTTTGGAATGGTGGTTCCGACTGGTTCAACTAGGTCCAGTTACCTTCTCTCAATCTCCAATGGCTTTAAAATATGACTTTCATTCACCAATGGAAAAGAGACATCAGATCAACCTTCTTCCTGATCAGGCAAGAAAGTGATCCTTAAGCTGATTTAGGGCTTAGCCAATCCACTACCAAAGTTTACCTCTTTGGAAAGAGGACTTAAAAGAATGTAGAAATTAATCTAAATGCAAACTTGTTCTAAGATGCAAGCAAAATGAACTATCTTAATCCTATCTTAATTAGAAAAATATAGATCTAACCCAACCAAGAGCAGGTATTTATAATATTGAGATTGAAATATGTCTTGTTTATAATGAATATCAAGTTAATGAAATAGTTCAATTAACTGAGATTATGGATAGCAAAACATATCCTATTGAGACCTTTTAACTGAAATAATCAATCAACAACATTCAGGAAATAGTTCACAAAATGATATTGATCATTTAATCAGTAACTTGAATTATTAAACAATAATATGCGGAAGAAGTTCACAACATATCACTATTTATTAATCCAATACTAAAAGACAGATTTATGAGTAAATAGTTACTCAGAAATCAGAATTCAACCCATAAGAGCAGAGATAAATAACAACATAAAATAGAAGCAAATTACCCATACCGACAAAAGTGCACAAATATGTAAGTAAATTGACACCATTCTTGTTATCATAAAATAAAACCAACATTTAAAATAATAGTATTCGAAATACCAATTTATTGAATCCATTTCTCCAGCTCCGGTCTCTAATAGTCCTTTACAATGCCTAAGCTTCTGCTTTCAAAATCAAAGCTACAATAGTGCAAACTCTGTTCATTATACATAACTCAGGATGTAAAAGAAAAACCTCAATAATCCCCAGATCTGAGATTCCACTCCTCCCACCTACAACTCTAAATCCCTATTACAAAAGTGCTTTTAGAATTCCAGAATTGTAGAGGAGAGCAGCCCCTATTCCATTCTGCAATCTGCTATTTATAATATTTGCAAAGGAATTCTTGAGATGAAAGTTTGTTGAAGAAAATCTGCCCAATCACTTTTATTTGCTCAAAAATTCCATTCTTTTAATTTTTGGAGCATTCTCATTGATTAAGATTTTTTCTTCATATCTTTTCTACTGTTTTCCTGCAAAAAGAAATCAAAATAAATTAAGATGCAACAATAAAATCAAAATACCATTTCTGGCATTTAAAACAAATCCAATCAAATTCTATTTAAATAAATAATTAAAAATAAAATATAAGCTATCTATTGATGCCTAGGATGGTTTAATTAGCCAAGGATATTATTGACGAATGAATCTGCAATTAGAAGAGGTTTGGACAAATGAAAATGCAAAAAATATATCAGAAAATTGATTTTGTTTTTAGAAATTCGGAGCTTGATCTTCTGCATGATTTTTGACCCAATTAATGACCAAATCTATTAGTAGAATCTCCTCAGAAATGTTCTCCTTGATTTTATCTTTCCAATGAGCCGTCCTGGGCCTCATTTGACCAAGTAAAACTCAATCTATGAGCTTCCAAAGTTGATGAGTCAAAACTGGCATAATTCTGGAAATTCTGTTGCTGGGCTAAAAATCAGAATTTTTAATTAGAAATTTAATCCTAAATTAGATTCTAATTATCTAATAATTAATTCTAAATTAATTATTAACTAACTAATATATACAATTAATTCTAATTAATTATCATCTAATTTAGAGATTAATTAAGTTACAAAATTAAATTAATATACAAATGATTTGAAAAAGTTAATTTAAATATAATTAATATTATAATTCAAATTATATTAAAATTATAATAAACATTATAATTATAATATAATTATTATAATATAAAAATATAAAAATAAATTTACAAACCATTGGAATCAATCCATACCCATTATCTATTAAACAAACCATTGAAATCAGTCCACACTTATTATCCATTAAACAAACCATTGAAATCAATCTAAACCCATTAATTCATCCACGTGAGATTATGGAGGGATATGGTGAGTGGAGTGTGAGGTGAGGGTGACGTGAGGGTGAGTGAGGTGGAGATACGGGAGGCATAAGGGATGAAACAAAAAAAAAGAAACTTTATATTAAAATCTTTTAACACATCGCATTTGGCCTTATCGCATATCGCATTTTGGATTGTCAAATATTAAAGCTTTTTAAGAATTTGCGATAAGACTTTGCGAGAAGGAAATTTGCGAGATATCGCATATCGCAAGAACCTTGGATCGGGGTTTTTCAAATGTGTATGTTATAAAAATTGCGATGGATCCGATATTGCGATATGCGATATGCAATGGATCCGAATATTTGCGATATGCGATATGCGATGAATCCGAATTTGTGATATGCGATATGCGATGGATCCGAATATTTGCGACATGCGATATGCGATGAATCCGAATTTGCAATCTGCGATATGCGATGGATTTGAATTTGCGATCTGCGATATGAGATGGATTCGAATTTGCGATATGCGATATGCGATGGATTCGAATTTGCAATCTGCGATATGCGATGGATTCGAATTTGCGATCTGCGACGGATCCGATGATGTATTTTTTTATTTATTTTTTTTTTTTTTAATGATGTTTAGTTTAGCTATGAAATTTTCTAAACTACAGTCACTCCGAAAAAGAATAAAAATAGCATTTTTAACCCAGACTAGAAAAATGATGGGACTTCAAAGGAGTACCATTTTTAAACCAGTTGACCAAATAAGGCGAAACAAAAGTCAATGGGAGGCTTATAAAAAATCGATTCAATCAAAACAAGAATCCAAAGAAAATGAAAAATTAACAAAAGCGTAGGATAATCAGTTAAATAAAATCCTAAAAGGAGGTTAGCCAAAAATTTATAAAAAGGGTCCCCATTATTTGAAGTGAACAAGTCAAAAATGGGGGGGTTGTGTTTTACCACAACAAAGTGTTAAGCTTACCATACCATCTTCTACAACCGTAACACCAACGCTCCCAATTTCATCACAACATTGTGTGAACTTACCGAGGTACTCTGGTATTGTGTCACTCTTCTTCATTTTGATATTCTGAAGCTTATCTTTTAGTGCCAACTTCCTATGGTTGCTACTTATCTGGAATAGTTTTGTCAATGTATGCCACATTGCATATGGATTTTCCTTCTCATGGATATTGGAGATAATATGGTCTCGTACTCCCTCCAGTATGATCATCCTTGCCTTTGTTATGATCTTCTTCCAATCTACTAGATCTTAGGCATTAGCTGGTGCTTCTTTCGGGACATCATTATCAATGAATTCCTTCAGCCCATTATCTTCCATGATTGGTTCCATCTGGTCCTTCCAAGTAATGTAATCGGAGCTACCCTCAAGGGAATACTAGAACCTTAGACCATAGGACACCATCTTGATCCCACTGCTAGCTCTAAAGAATAGATATATAAAAACTCATTCCTACTGCAAAGATAACTTAGAATTCTCTTCTCTACGGTGATTCTAGCTCTAATACCATGTTTAAATTCCTTGTAGATTCAAATTGCTAATTGTAATTTACTAAAACAATAGACTTGAATCTACTCTACTCATTTTCGGAAATAAATTCACGGTTGCGAAGCAATATCAAAAACATGTGACATGAATAAATTAACACACATAACATGAGGATATATATAGGGGAAATCTACTACTCAAAACCCCCTCCTATCTGTATTGCATTAATAAAAAAAAATAGAGAAGAAATACAATGCTTTTTCAAGCCTGAACAATCTCTGCACAAGTATAATCTATCCCACTACTTCACAAGCCTGCTTTGGCCAATACTTAGCCAATTTTCATACCTTCCAAACCCCTATTTCCTTGCATTGTTTCCTTGGGAATTATTCCCCTATTAATTAGGAAATTACCCATCCAGAACTATGCAATACCTATAGGTCCTTCTTTGATTTCATGCACCACATGTACAACTTGGATAATTATACAAATGATAGTACACTGCCCTTGAACTCCAATCTCAACTGGGTAACTTTTAGAACATGCACGCATGAGTTAATTATGGTTGATTTATCAGTTAACTGGTTGATCACTGAGTACACACCCCACTACTTGACCTCCCATTAGTTCCTCCAATTCTTGGAACTAGTTTAATAGACTTTAACTCAGTTTAAATGAATGGAATTATTGCAATTCAAATTAAACTCAACCTAGGCTCCTAAAATTTAGGAATCACTCTACATGCCCCAAGTTAGGCCCCCTACTCGAATTAACTAAGCCAATTAAGTCAAAATAACGTAGTTAACACATTCTTGTTGTCTTCTGATGTGTAATTATAGTTTTCTCCTAATTTAATTCAAGGGAAAATTAAATCAGTATTTTCTTGCTTCCATTTTCATCAGTCAGGTCGACCCACCAACTCATCGCATGGGCGCCCATACCAGGCGGACGTCCTGGAGTTCCCAGCTCTTGATGCCTGCAGGGGCACTCGGACACTCTACCTTTGGCTGGGTGCATCTAGGGCACTAGCATTCACCCTACTGTGAAAATCAATCTGTTATCACCAAACTTAGGCTGATTATACTACTCAACAGTCAATTCAGTGTAACTGTTTCAAACCACTTAAGGTTGGAAGTTAGCCCTTCCAACCTGAGAGGGATCTCTTAAGGAAATGTATGATCTTCAATAAACAATGTTTAGAACAAAGATGTATAACTCTCAAATGTATCTTGGATGGTTTTTTGCAGGTGAAGGATGTGTGTTAATGGCTACCATTAGGAATGGAGTCAGTGTGAAACTCAATTACATAAAAAATATTTCATGGAAGATGAGGCATGTGTACTATCATCAAAAAATAACTTGGAAAACAAACTAGATGCATAAAGGAAGTTGGAGCATACTTAAGTATGAATTCCAAGTGATTATACATATAGTAAACTGAATTAACATTAGAAAGGTAGATAAGACAAACACATAAGAGTACATGAAGAATATCAGGTCTGAAGGAAGGTTTCTGCAATTGTATTTACTGAATGAAAAATATTACAATATTAGAATAAGACATAACATCGATCACCCCTCTCTAATTCTCTCATCTCCCTATTTATAGAATTAAACACCTTTTACATTAATTTTTCCACCTGGGCTAGACCCTCAAAACTGCTAAAGGCATCTTATCCAAAAAGGAATTGATTACAAGGAGAGAATATACAGATATTTCTGTTTACAAGGAGTTTAAAACCTAATAGGACTCTAACACCATTAACTTCATTAACAACTTTTAAATTACCCATACATGATGTTTCTTATCGAACAAAGAAACCTTGCCTAAGGTGGCAATGACCATGACCAAGTGATGAACAACCATGCTGGAATCTAAGCCTTGCTTCTCGAAATTTTAGGATGTGTTGTTGAGTTTGATGATGTGGAAAAAATGATGAGTTGGCATATTAATCACCCTCCTTGATGAGTGTTCTTACCAACAGGTGCCTCCACTTATACACTTCAACATCTCCTCATGACTCATCTGCTCCCAAAAAACATTAAATGCTACAAAAACACCAAAATTTCCACTCACTGCAAAAACATAGCATTTAAGGCAAGTCCATAGCGAAGATTTTGTAGCATTTTCCATTTGGAAATTCCTGCACCCATTCTGACTTTTCTGCTGATTGGAGGGTATTCATTAGGAAAAAATACTTAAATAAATGCCTTTACACACTCCACTTATGATAAAATTTGGAAATTATAACATAAATTAATCTTCAACAAGTTTGTAGCAAAAACTTGGCTTTAATCCTGGAGTACGCTACGAACTTTCCTGATATTTTCCAGAATTTTAAATTTCCACTTCTTACCTCCAAAAAACTGTCCATATCTATGTGAAATGATGAGAGGGAGCATCCTAAGACAAAATTGCCTCAAAAAATGTCTTACCCTCCTCAAGAGGCAGCAGGTTCATCCACCACTATCAGTTTCAAGCCTTTTTTCTTTAACTTTGTCTACACCATTTCCATTTGAATTTATAACTCTTTGACTTGATTTTGCAGCTTTCCCCTCTCTGCCTGCAACCACCTATTTCTCCTCATGGTATGCTTCATCATCCTATGCAGTGGTAGTGTTATTTTTAGCATTTTCCTTTACCTTTCTGCCACTTCATCATAAAAATTAATTTTCTTGCTGACTTCCTTCTTGAAATATGTGAGCTCCTTCCTTGTTATTTAAAATCCTCCAACTCCAACTTGGTTTCTAAAACTTCATCTTTGTCTTCTTTAATTTTCTCTCTAAGAAAATCCACTTCAGACTTCTCTTAGACCTTCTCTTTGCCTTTCTTGGTTTTGGCGATTTTTGCTTCAGCTAGGGATAACTCAATGATCTCTTCTATTTATGCATCTTATCAGGCATGCCTCCCTTTGAGAGTTGTGACCTAGTAAAATGTTTTCTAGGCTTGAAGACAAAACCTAAATCATCACTGGAAAAATCAAGTTTTTTTGTTGTGATACCCTTTTCTTCATTTTTGTACCTTTAATCTGTACAGGTTTTACCACAGGGGTTTCTTCAATATACATGGCTTGCAAAATGTCTTCAAGTTTACCCTTTCCCTCTATTTGACTCCTGGTGATTCTCCTATGAGCCCTTGTATCAACCTTGGGCTTGCTGCTGGTAGGTGTTTACTGGGGTGCCATTGGCTCTTGCAAATGTTCAATCTCTACCTCCATGGGCTCTAATATAGCCTGCACCTCTTCCTCAGGTTCAACCCTTGCTTCATCTATGGGCTCTTTATCCTTCTTGGGAGTTCTTTTCCTTGACCTGGGTGTCTTCTTTGGAGTAAGCACATCTAAATCATAACCACTTAAAAACAGAAAGGTAGCCCAATCCCTATTCAATTTATTCAATTCTTCCATAACCAACAACGTGATTAAGCCTTGATGAAATATGGATGTGTCACTACTCTCAGGTGTGGCTTGCACTTTGTTAGACATCTTACCTAAGATTATCAAAAGAAAAAATGGAATATCAAGGAGTCATTTACTTGTGAAATGGAGTAAGAGCCTGAAATGATATTGGTAGATCATGTGAAATATACCCTCACATGTAAAATAATTTTGGATTAACATCAACAACTTTGAGTAGCTTTCCTTCAGGTAGCTTTTAGGTATACCTGAGGTCATATCAACTCCTATATGTTCCTGCTTCAGAAATTCATCACAATTCTGAAGTTTGAACTTGGTGGCCTTGAACCATTCTTCCCTAGACCTCAGAATTTTTGTTGCTTATGCAATGGTCTCAGAGGAAACTATGAAACTTAGTATCCCTACCTTTGAATCTATGCCAACAAAGTTTACAGCAAAATCCTTGGATACTTCTGCATGGTACCCCTGCAGTTTTTGACAAAATCTCATATAGCCAGCACTAGTAAAGGATTGTGCAAAACTTAGATCAACCATAACCACTTTTGGGTCCATAGGCTCATATCTGACTTCAAAGCCACCTTTGTTGGTCTGCTTATGTGAAGCCATGTCCTCAAATATAACGCTGCCCTGCTTCAATTCTTGACACCTGCAAAAATTGTATAAGACAACAAGCTGCTTGTTTGGGAGAGGTGGGAGCTAACTTAAGACAAAAACTAGAAAAGATATGGAAGTGAAAAGTGTTGGCACTGGATAAAGCAGCTCACAATGATCGCAAGGTAAGTGTTGTTTCTCGAATGGATGAAGGCTAAATTAGGAAAGAAAAGTGGGAGGGAAAACTGAATGATGGTGGTGTAATGATTACCAAGCATGCAATACAACGAACGATGACTCATAACAGATATGTACATGATGAAAAAATGACCTCTAACCACTAAAAATATGAAATCACACCGATCCCCTCACCGTTAGCAGAAAAACCCAAGTTCGTAGCAATTTCAGTTAGTGGGATGACGAATTTGCTACAGAACTCTCAGGTGAGTCCATAGAAAAAACATGTTGCTTTGCACAAAGACCGTTGTTGACTCGGGTAAAATGTGCCAAGTGTCAAAAAGTGAATTAATTAACCCATGTATTCGTATTTTTTGAATTTTACCTTTGACAAGACCTTAGTTACACAACCAATGACCACTGCAAACCTTTTAAAAATATATACAAAACATGAAATTTAATCAATTTCATGACTTTAATAGACCATAACAACCTAACCTAACTCAAAAAAACACTCTCCCAGATGCGGGTGTATAGAGGGACGATAAATGTGATGGGACAGGGGTGGGCCGAGGTGTGGCGACACCTGCCTACCCAAGACACGGCGGGCAAATGGCTTATGAACGACGGCTCTCTGCATTTAAGGAGCGCAGGGTTCAATTGCATTGTATTAAGTGGTTTCGCTGCTCATATCTTGTCCTCCCCTCCTGTTCACGCCTCCGCATGCTCCATCATGCTTCAGACTTTGGCTCTCTTCAATGTAATAGTAATGGCGGGTGCTTCTCGATGCTTGAATGGGGAAGATAAATTGGAGCTCGGCTCTAGGCATCTGTCGAACCATTTGCATTTCTCTCAGGCCTCTGGCCTCTGTTCTGGCTTCTGTCTGCATGGTGCTAGCCCCGTCATTCCTTTTGCTCTGCCTCGCTTTGAGCCCGATGTATCTCATTGCTTGAATGGGGAGGCTAATTTGGAGCTTCGCTTTGGTCTTTCTGCGGAGCCGCCTCCGTTGATCCTTTTTCATTTCACTCTGGCATCTAACCTCTGTTCTGGCTTCTATCTAAATTTCTCTGGCCCCATCATTCCTGTTTCTCTGCCTCACTTTGAACCCGTTGTTGTTTCCTCCCCTATGCCTCGTCTGTGCCATAGATTGCGTTGTCGCAGGGGCGGCACCAGGGGCCGGCCACTGCGCGCGTCCTCCAGCCCCTCTTCCGAGTCGCCTTCCCTCTCCAGTGAATTCTATGCCAGCCACTATCCTCGCACCCGCAGTGGGAGAGGGTGGTTTCATGATTCAAGCCACTGTTTGGAGTCCCCTGTTCCCCAACCTCCTGCCACCTTGCCTTCTCCCACAACAGGCTCAGCGCTCTTCTCCTTCAACTGCTCTCTGAACCGCCCAAGGATAACCGCTACAATTACTGTGGTCTTCCATGAGGAAGCCCAGTTGGGGGAGCCAAGCTCTCATCCGGCGAGCCTCGGCTCTGACAATGCTCAGATTTCGAACCTCCAGGTGGGGATTGGTAGTGCGACTGTGCAGGCTCCGGATGCTCAAGCTCGTAGCGCATATGATGTGGAGATGGCGCCGGTTCATCCTGGACCTTCTGATTCCGAAGCTGCTCTTTCCAGGGACCTGCTTGCAAAAGGTTGGTGCCGTATAGTTGAAGAGCCTCCGGATGAATAGTTTGCTCTCTACGGTCTTGGTATCTTGCTTCGCGGCCCACACAATTGGGAAAGTCTTTGTTCATATTGCTATGTTGAATTTTTGTTTAATTTTGGAATTCTGTAAACTCTGCAAACATCTAGGAGATCAAAATTTGCTCCCCTACGTGGGATTTGGTAATCTGTTGAAGACTAGTTGCCCTGTCACTAGGCAGTCTTCATCTATGTTTTTCTTGACAATTCTGCTTTTAATCAGGGCAGTGTTTTTTACTGTGGTCATGATGTAATTTTACTCCCTTTGTTAATAGATTAATCCTAATTAGAAAAAAAAAAAAAAAAAACTCAAAAAAACACTCCTAACCAACCTAATTGTTATTAAGGATAACACAATCAACACAAATCATTATATCATCAAAGACAAATATAACATTATCATTTGTTAGTACGTCCATGTTGCATAATCAATCAATTATAAAGTATATTTTAACACCTAATCATTAATTTAGTCAATTTTCTAAAAATCATTATGAGACACCCTGGTGGGAACTCAATTCATGGAAATTCATGGTATAACCTAACTTCACATTTTGTTTGTTGAAAATTCAACAAGAAATGTGTGTCTAATTTAATTTTCCCTTAATTAAATTGGACAATAAAAAGTAATCTTGTCTCATCATCACTTGTAATAGTTAATTGAGTGTGATGAACTCAATTAGCTCATGTATTTTGAGTTGAGGGTGGTTGGTGAGGCATGCAGAGTGATTCTATTAGATATGGAGTTCGAATTACAGTTAGTGCATTATTTTAATGCATGAGAAATCAGTAACTCAATTAATTGAGTTAAAGTCAGTTGAACTAGTTGTAAGTGTTTGTTGCACTAGTGAGAGATCAAGTGAATTAAATCAGATTTAATTCACATGTAGTGATAATCCATGCAACTGATGATTTACTATTAATAGTTTCATGCATGTTAGTTCTAGTGGAGACCCAGTTGAAACAAAGGTTAAAAGGATGTTAACTATCAGTTGTATCATTAGTAGGCTGCCCGCATGAAACAAAACATCCATTGGATTGCCCATGAGCATTGCGCTGTTTTGGAAGGCTAAAATTCCTAAATAATAGGGATTGCATTCCACATGAATTGTGCAAGCAAGGCAGGCTGATTAGAGGCGGGAAATTGGCTAAGTATTGGTCGATTTTGTCCAGGTTAGTGTCAGGAAATTGTGAGTGCAAGAGACTCTTGTGAGAAGAGTGCATTGTATTGTTTCATGATTCCATGGTGAATATACAATAGAATATAGAGGGGTTTTGAGCAGCAAGCTTTCCCCAAGAAAATATCTGTGTTATGGTTTAATTTGCTTCTTTCTTTACTTGTTGTCATTGGCAATCGTATTTATTTTCCGCAATTGATTTGTAGAAGGATTCAGTATCTAGCTTTAATACATTTCTTGATTGGATTGAATCCATTGATATACATATGTTTGTATAATGTCTACATGGTATCAAATCACAGGAAATCACTATAGTGGAGAATAAATTGAGTTTGTGACTAAATAGAATTCGAATTTTCAAAAGTATTCTTGGTGCAATAGGCGGATCAGGATTGAAATGGCTTTCAATGGCTTGAGATTGGAATATGCACTCGAGGGCAGCACTAACTATATTGCATGGAAATATGTGATGGAGGCAATACTGGAGGACAATGGGTTGCAAGAATTCATTGATAATGACATTCCCAAACCCGCTTGTTACACAGCAATTTGTCACCGTCCCTGCAATCCCTCGTCCCGCACATTGGAGGGCTTATTCCATGACCTATGAGCAGTGACATGACCTGAAAACACTTTTATGGCATCCCCCTGAACAAGGACGTTCATTCCCCTGAAGACAATTCCTTGTGAAAAACCCTAAAAATAGCCTTTTTGGCCTTGGGGCGACTAGTCAGTGTTATACCCGCGCCAATGGGGGAATTCCTCCAAAGAGGGCGCGCCAGCTGGCACACTGTCTTAGTGTTGTACCCGTGCCAGGCTTATTAGGGAGTATTTTTTAAAAATAAATGGCGAAAGATTGACTCCAACCAATTCCTAAACTAGTCTCTAAATTGAGTTGCGAGGTTTGGCTCCAGATCTCCATGTAGAGGAAGTGGTTTTCCACCTCTCATGGAAGCTTCCTTGAGGATAGGGCCAATCCCATTATTGTAGGGATCCCAACTCCCCTTCCACCATCTATATAAGCTTGCCATTTTCCTTTGCAAGCTAGTCTCCAAGAGCCTTCATAGCCTAAAGAATGTTGCAAGAGCCTTGATAGTCCTCATAGAGCCAAATCAGTAGCAAGGAGATTGACAATCAAAGAGAGAGGCCTATCCCATTCCCGAAAAGCTTTACCAAGACATATTCCACTGACGACCTGCCAAAGAAAGATTCAGCGTCAAAGCCAGGTTGTATTTTCCTTTGTATGAATTAATGATAAGCGACTTTGGTTATGGTTCCACTCGTAGTGTTCATTATTATCATGAGTTGTGTCTTCTCTGACTGATACATAATTGCACATATTGGGTTTTACGCTTGTGTTTGTCATGTTTCTTGCGTGTGCAGGTGTTCGATCGTGACGAGCGTGAGGATTGTGATCTGCCGGAGCAAGGGAACAGGAGTGTTGTCTTCTCTACGAACAACAGTGTTGGATTCAAGGTAAGCCTTCTTCGCCATTTGGTTTATTGCAATTAGGAACTTGCACCTTAGCATGATACGATTGTTGCTAGACCCGATCAAGGCTAGTAGGGATCGCCTCTATCCGCAGAGGGGATTTACCTCTACAAAAAGTTGGCGACTCTGCTCGGGATCGTTGATTTGGAGTATTGTCTTGTATTTTCGATCGATTCTTGACTTTGCTTGCTTGATCAGCTCTTTTGGCTGGCTCTTTCTGTGTATTTGGATTTTGTTTAGCTTTACCATCACTAGTCTATTCCTTGGATTGCTCTTTTTCATTTTTTCTTAGTAAACTTGACTGGCGCACTTATTAGTCTAACAGTCGTGCCCATTGGCGCATGTTGCCAATGTATTACCCGCGCCAATCCTATTCTGGCGCTAGATTCTGTCTGACAGTCGTGCAAATCCTGTAAGGTGCTAGGATTTACTCTGTTTTGAGCTTTCTGAGCTTGATCTGTGTGTTTGGTTTCATTTTTACGACTGCTTGAGTGTTCTGGAGCCTTGTTTGACTGAATGTGACCTTCATCCTTTGGTTGTTTTCCCGTTTCTATCGACTTTACGTTCTAGCCCTAGGGCATCTACGTGCTATAGTGTGTCGAGCCTCCCGTGGGAGTTTTTGGTTTCTATCTGTTCAGTCAACCTTGTGATTGCTTCTCCACATTCGTTCGGTGGCTATCTATCATTTCATTGCGCTATTTGAGTGATTGGTTTCTTCTTCATTCAAATTCCGCTTTGTCTCGCTTTGAGCCTAGATTACATGGTTCATTTGAGTCTTTGGGATTCTCTTGGTTTTGAGGGATTGTTTTGACAATTTGAGGTCTGATTGTGTGTTTGCGTTGAGTGAAATTTGCTTGTTTTTACTCCTTTGCTATCGCTTCTCAAATTGCTCTTTTCATTAGTTTTCATTTTGTTTAGTGCACTTTGCTCTTAAACATTGAAAATACAAAAAAAATCTCTTTTGCTTTTGATTAGTTAGTGTGAATTAAATCTTTTCTATGTTATTAGTGAATTAGTAACTTTGAAAGAAAAGCTTTTAGTTTCCATTAGCCGCATTAGAGACATTACTAGTTGTTGTCTGATCATTTTGTTATTGTGTGAAAAGCTCTTAACTCTCTCGTAATTAGCTTTCATAGAATGAAATGATATACTGTGGCACGTAGTGTGCATTTAGGAGATTTTGAGACATAACACTCACTAGGGCCTGAAAACTGAAACATAATTGAAGATTAACATTAAAATTTATTAAATTTACACTAAGGCAGCATTGAAACATTAACGAAATATTTAGAGGTCTAGGCTAGAGACGTGTTCCAGCGTCTTTAAACCTAGTAGCTGTCGTTCGCCTCTTGGCTCTAGACAGCACTAGCACGGACTTGTGCTCCCCGTACCATTGCGTATATAAGGGGAGACCCCACTAGGTTTCTATCCTTTATCCATAGGAAGCCAAGTCTGCCGCCCTATACCCGTGATACACCGGATATAGCATTCGGGGAGATTGCCTGCACGTACATTAAGTCCTTGGTTGATTTCTCTTTCATTTTGAAACCAAGGTGTATATTGCAGTTCACGGTTATTTGGTACACCCTTTGCTTAGAGTTCCTGAGCAGTCATTTTGATCTTATCTAACTCCTAAAATTTGAAAAGATCACCAAGCGCTTGTCCTTTCACGCTTGCTTCAAAACTGAAAGAGATAGAGTCATCTTTCATCTGTTTCTCGACTCGTAAAACATGAAAGGTGAAGTTTCTAAGTTTCAATGTCGTAAAATAAATCACCCGCGATCACACGCCCTGTTAGATCTTGCTTGTTGGTCGTTTGATTGTGTGCCTTGATTCGTTTTAGCCCGTGTGTTGTGTTTGATCTTTTCCTTTTGTCATTATTGTCACAGTGGCGGAACCCTCAGTTTCATCTACTAGTAGTCCATATACGGATGATTCATCAGAGGTTTCTCAATCCTCTGCTGAACATCAGCAGCCCATCGTTTCCGAGTTTCCCGACGGGGGACCGGTTCTGTCTGAGCTTCCCTTTGGAGGACTAGTTGAGTTCAATTGGCCCTTATCTGACCCTTGTTCTGGATTTGGAGTAGGGGAACATTTCCCTCCTCTTACATCGGGTTCGCCTTTTCTAGTTGATGTTATTCCTCCTAGTCCTCGTCGTCTATTACGAGATCTCGTGGCAGGTTCAGATATGGGTGCATCCATCCATTCTCCTAGTGAGGAAATCCCCACGTCTGGTGAAGATTACCAGTTGCTCCCAGAAGACAACCCCGAATTATCTGTTATGTCTTCGCCCAGTCCTTCACTACCAGCAGGGTATAGATCTTTAAGTCAGATTATGACTACCGTTGCCTCTATGGGGATATCAACCCCTTCTAAGAGGTCGGTTATTCCTTCATTGGGGATGTCTCCTAGGAAACCCATCACATCATCCCCTCAAGTCACTTCTGTACCCGTCAGGCCCACAGTTTGTGTGGTTGCATCTACACCTGCTGTTACCACTCAGTCCATAAGGGCTGCGTCTCTTCCCGAAGACATCTATATAATGTCTGCTATGCCGGAAAACATCTCTCTTGAGGAGTATCGATTGTCCTTACAACAATCGAACCCCGAGGTCGGACAATCCTCTCAAGATCCCAACTGCTCGTATTTTTCGCATTATGCACAAGACGGTACACCTGTTTATGTTTTTCCATATCAGTACGATGAGTACGGGAATCCTTTACGTTTACTCGCTCCAGAGGCTCACCTTCATGCTCAGGGTTTTCTGTCTAACCAGGCTGGGAAATCTTATAACCCGAAAGGACAACCTTTTCAAGGCCAACCTTCGGGCCAGCCTGGCTATCCTTATGACCCGCAAGGACAGCCCTTATAGGGCTACCCTTCGAGCCAACAGGGGCCATTATATGGTCTGCAAGGACAGTATTACAACCCTTCAGGTCAACCTATGCATCAGCCTGGCTATCCTTATGACCCGCAAGGACAGCCCTTATAGGGCTACCCTTCGAGCCAACAGGGGCCATTATATGGTCTGCAAGGACAGTATTACAACCTGCATGAGGACATGGCACCTTCTGATGAGGGTATATTTGGTCAAATTGCTCTCTCTTCCATACCTTCCTCCTCTCTTTCCACTCCTAAACATAAATTATCCAAATATCCTTCAATATAAAGGGTATCTAACATGGTTTTTAATTATGTTTGTGTGTTTTCTATTTGATTTGGAATTTTGTTCATCATTTCAAGGCTTGTCCACTTTCCATGACATTCTCTCTACGCAATATTTTGTGGAAATCAATGTTACAGGTGTCAACGAAGGAAACGAGCCACATGGGCAGGCTAGGAATGACAAGGACATGGTTCGTGTCCTATTGGTTCAAGTAAATTCATCAAGGAAAGTCGCGGTCAAAACCATCCACGTGGAAGTCAACTGTGGAGTTCTATGTCGGCTGGACTCTGTTTCGTGGCATAGAAACATCCATACGGCCGTTTCCAAGCTTACGGAGGTTAATTGACATCTGTGCAAAGTTCTGGAGTTGAATTTAAGCGCCCACCTTCCATAGATCCGTTTTTCAACATGGCCATACTCCTAAATCCGTGGCCTTAGTGGTCTACGTGCTGGCTGCTATCATAAACTTCAGGAGACAGTTACATTTTATTGCTTTATAAAGAGCGTTTGCATACGCACGTAGAGTTAGTGAATGTGAGTTGATAGTTGTTAGTTGATATATCTGTTAATTTGATGTGCGTACTCTGTTATGTGGTGATTACGCTGCCTTGAGCCGTAATACCACCAGCCTGTAATGACTTTCTTTTTAATGTGAAAAACTCTGTTTCATAACTTAATTCGTGTTTGAAGATCATACCAGAGCTGCGTAGAGGGCCCCTGCTCAGCCGAGGTTCTGTGAATTAATGTATATATTTTTCATTTCATTTCTTTAAGCAGTCATTGTATCATAACTCATTACATATTCATATTTCATAGTTGTTTTATTTTTGTTCATACATTTCTGTAATTTCCATTGCATTCCTGTCTTTTATGTTTTTATGATTGTTAAATCACTGATCAGTTTTCTTGTGCAGGTTTTAGGTAGACAGCCCGGGGCATTTTCATAGTATTTTTGCTAATGATATGAAACTGATATTATTCTGCTGCTAGTTTTCCTTCACAGTCTTTGTTTAACTTCAGTTTTGTTTTGTGCACTTCAGTTTTGTTTATCTGATTCAGTAGTTAAAATTAGACATATTAAGCTACTCATAGTGTCTTCAGCTACCTCCGAAAGCCACAGCTGGACTGATGGTGAGGGGCTGCATGATGAGATATGTAGTTTAGTATTAGTTTCCTTTCTGCAAAATTAGATATATTAAGCTGCTCATAGCGTCTTCAGTTTCCTCCGAAAGCCACAGCTGGACTGATGGTGAGGGGCTGCATGATGAAGTGTGTAGTTTAGTATTAGTTTCTTTTCCGCAAACTTAGATATATTGAATCATGGATGACATCTTCAATTGCCTCCGAAAGCCACAGCTGGACTGATGGCGAGGGATTGAATCATGTATGTATGGTTTAGTATTAGTTTACTTTCTGCAAATTAAATATCAGTTACACAAGTTGTTTATGATTACTTCCGCAAGTCATAGCTGGTCTAATGATGAAGGGTCGGAAAATGAATTGATGTAATCTGATTTAGATTTCTTTCATTGCAATTTTGAATTTCCATAAGCGTAGTTTCTTTTGTGTTCAGTTGGCAGCAAGAATAGTTTAGTTTTCATATTCACTAGTTTCTTGTTTTGATTCATTAGATTAACGGCACTTTCCATTTCAGCAGTTTACTTTCTTTTGTCATTTGTAATTTCAATTTGCTTTTAAAGTTTCGAGATTGGTAAATCATTATAGGGGATATCACTTCCTTGAACAATTATAACCAAACTTGTTTTTCACTTTAGAATTTCCATTTCACCTTAGAAAGACCATAAACGACAACAAGTTAAGAAAGAGGTTATCTTGCACATATAGTGCGCTGCACTTCATCAGCTTACGATTCCCGGATTGACAATTAAATGCAGCAATTTAGGACACACTAAATTGACCAAACACTCACTACAGGATTGATGCATTAAACACGAATCAAACACTATGCGTAGCAAGATTATAAATAAAGCATGTAAACCTCAGGAGATGTCATTAGCAACACATATTTGGGGGTAATGCTTATAAGGTAGTCTGACCACAAAAGAAATAGTTCTTTATGGTGAGATATCCCTTTACTTTCTGAAAGATAAAACGAAATGCTAACAAAATAGTTCATTAACATTCATTAATAGAGCAGATGATAAATTGAACATCATTGATACGACACAGATAGCCATGACGCATAAATGATGACATGAAGAGGGCAGCTTCATTAATCATAGGATGTTCTGAAACTGTACAAGGAATACACACAGTTTTCGCACAGCAAAACACATCATAACCATAGGGTGTTTTAACAAGAATCTATATTCATATGCACAAGAGTATAATTTTTCAATACAATGCCATGTAGCTCTTCAGTTTCCAAAAGAAAAAGCCTCTTGTCTCTTTCCCCGTAGGGAGCTTTATAGTACAAAACATGCCCTTTGGGCTTCCCAACTTTTCACCTGCCTGTCTGTTGAGTTGCCTCGTGACCTAGAAGAGGTTGCGACCTGTGACTTGTCTGGTGCGTGCGACTTGTGACCTGGATAGGAAGTGCGACCTGCGACTTGCCCAGGTGGTGAAATCTGCGACCTGTCTCTAACCGTCCCCAATGCCTTGTTGCTACCAAGCTACGAATATGGATGCGTAATGGTGAGGTCGGGGGTGTCAATCTGCTGCTCCTTGAGAAAATCTTGCCATGTCTGGTACTCTGCCGCTATGGGGGAAACCAGAGGGACCTCCTCTTTCAACCGATGCATGCATTCCAAAGCATTTGGCACTAGGGTTTCCCTTTTCTGTGAGATCTGGTTGGAAAGAGAGGCAAGTTTGGTATAAATCCGAACTGGAGTGGCAATAAACTGACCCAGATGTTCTTGAGATGTCGCGGTCTCGGGAGCGGTAGCGGCTTGCTTGATAGGCTGCAGAAATGACTGGATCTCCTGACCCCCTTGTTCCCAAGCTTTCTCTTCGTCCAATGCCCCAAGCGATGGAATGTGGTGCAAAGTGTGCATCGAGTCAATGCCGATGATCAGGTGGTTATATCAAGACATTACTTTGTCCAGGTCCTTACATAGTTTGTCCTTAGACTGTATTGCCATACGGAGTTGAACCTTAGCATCCTGTATATGAATCCAATCCCTCTTGGGAAAATTTTCAGGTGCCTGAGGGTATCGCAATGTCCAGTCCATCATTCTTTCTAAGGCCTGTGAGGCCTCCCTGAGCTGCTCGTGCTTTTGCTTGGTTTCTGCTCGTGCTCTTACCAGTGGGGCGACTGTTTGTTTGATGGTGAAAATTTCTCCATACACCTGCCTCATGGTTGCTTCTAACACTTCACACTCTTTTAAAATGGCTAGTGGGACTTTGTTTACCGGGGGAGTCTGGTTTCAGAGTTGTTGAACTTCTGCTCTCAACTCTGATTTCTCCTGTTATGCTCTTTTCTCGCACTGCTCGGTTGCTTGCAGTCTATTTTGCAGAGAGACTATTTCTCTACTCATTCTGGTTACGTTCTCTTCCGTGGCTGCAGTGAAAGCAGTTCCCACCGATGCTATCATTACAGGATTAGTCCTGGTATCAAGGACTATGTCTTTACCTGTTGCCACTGTGGATTTGGCGGATGGCCTTTGCGCCAGAGCTCTTCTTTTCTCTTGCCTGATTTTGAAAGAGAATTGATCGAATGTAAGTCTAGTGAGGTCAAACTAACATCGGAGAGCTTGGTACCGCCCAGAGGTATTTCGAGGCGAATCATCTCGATGTCTTCTATCATTTCATCCTCCTTTTCTTCCCTATTCTTTTCCTCTTCTTCCTTTCGCCGGCGTTCAGTTTCTACTGCTGCTTCTATTTCGGCCTTCCTCTGGCGTTCAGCTATAGCAGCCTGTTCGGCCTTCTGTTGGCGCTCAGCTTCTGCTTTGTCCAGTTCTGCCTTGAGTGCCCGTTCTGTTGCGGCCTGTGCCTCCTTTTCCTCTTTTTCTTTCCTGGCCTCCTTGGCCTGCTTCTTCTTCTGTGTTGTCGTCGCACTCTTCTGGCGTTCTTCCTCATCCTCCTTTATCTTCCTTTCCCTTTCTTGCTGGGCTTTTGCTTCTGCTTCTTTATGTTGGATAGATGTAGTAAGCCCTGTGCTGTTCTGAGACTTCTTGGGTAAAGAGGAAGAGGCACCTACCAATTGACGACTTCTGTCTTCCAGGCTCTGATCATCCGGATCCTCTTGGCCCAAGTCTACCTCCGGAGCAAATTGTCTCTCAGCGTTATACCAGTTCCTTCTTTCGTCTTCTGCCGGGCGCTCAATATGCTGATAAGTCCACTTGAATTTAGCTTTCTTGCAATGTTCAAGAACTATTCTCTCCGGGTCATATGTTCGGTGTTCTAGCGCCCCAAGTTGATAGCTTTTCATCGCTTCTCCCTCCGCTGCTACTTCTTTGAAGTCTTTAACTGTGCACGCGCCGATGGTGAGGGGTAGCGGGGGCCACGACTTCTTTTTGCCTTTAGACAGGACGCTGGAGAAGCCTTGAGACATTTGGAAGCATACCTCCTGAATGAGCATTTTGTCTGTAACAAAGCGAGGCATAGCATGTGGTGCCCTGAAAGATCCAAAGACTCGGATGAAAGTATATTCGGCGAAAGGGAACCAATGTGCCACTTGGATTAGAGTCTCTCTGGCTCGCCAAGACATGCAAGGGGCGTCTTGGCCAAATAGTCTTCTATATAGAGCGGGGATAAACACTTGGGAGATCCGTTGATATCTTATTATCTTATGACTCCAAACAATCTGATTTGGTAGATGAATGCAGTCTCATGTTGACCAACAAAAGCTCATCCTTCAAAGGCAAAATCCCTTTGTGCAGATAAAGATCCAGTAGGTAAGAGGCCATGTAAAATTCGGAAGGCAGTCCATCATCTGGGGCCAATGCCGCGGATAAGTTTGTTTGCATCAAAGTCATCAATATGCCGGCCCAGTTGAAACGGGTGCCATGTGCCGTTACATGCTCCATGATAGTAGCCCAACTACCGCTGAAAGTGGAGCAATCAGAGCGCCCGTAAAGTCTACAAAGCATGGCAGCAACTAATTTATAAACCTTTCTCAAGCTATCCACCGGATATTCTTGGTCTTTCTTGACTTTAAATTTCTCGGACTCCTTCCACCATTGTCTAATAGTATCAACTACAGGAACTGCATGAGAAATAGCCCATTCTGGTGTGAAGTACTCTTCTGGGCGAGGCAATGAGTAATAAAGGTGGGCATCCGAGCCTACGAGTGTAGCAAACGCCCGGCCTTCGCTGTCTCGGATCACGAACTTCTTGGGATCCATTTTCTGTATGATCCAGTCTATGACCTCTGGGCATGGAAATATAGCGGGATGCGCCCCTGCGAGATGCAGTTTGGATCTTTTGACTCTCAAAAATACTTCTCAATCTGGGAGATCTTCTAGAAATTCATCCTCAGGTATGGCGAACTCGTGGTACACTTGGTACCATCGCATATTGTCTTCTTTCGCAAACTTACATAGCGTATCCCTATATATCGGGGGTGGGGATACCATGTAAAACTCCTCAACTTCTTCCATCACCTGCTTGTCCCTCTTCCGAGACAGCGGGGGTGCCATGTCGCTAGAATCTAATAGAACAGGTATGCACTCTATGTCTCCTTGAAGTTCACCTGTCAAATTCATAAAGGAATCTCAAGATAAGAACGACATGATGATATAAAGACAATTACAGTTTAGCAATGAATTTTAGCTGAGATATGCAAAATTGTGTGACAGGTTTTACTGGGTCACAGGGTGTAAGAATAAGCTCAGATGCGACCTTTCAACCTTGCGACTTGGTCGCAGGGTCGCTGGGTTGCAAATTTCAAAAACAGAGGAAAACACGACCTTGCGACCTCGCGATTAGGTCATTGGGTCGCTGAGTCAAAACTCTCCAAAAATTGGGAAAATGCGACCTTGCGACCTTGCGACTGGGTCGCTGGGTCGCTGGGTCGCAAATTCCAAAATCCGAAGAGAATGCGACCTTGCGACCTCGCGACTGGGTCGCTGGGTCGCAGGTCGCGCTAGGGCTTGCTGGGGGGTTTTGGGCGCGCGCGGCGTGAAGGTTTTCTCCCTCTAACTGGAAAATTATAGGGCTAAAAGGGTCCAGGCAGAGTTGAGGGGTGTCTTTGGGAGCAGGGGACAAGGCCATGAAAAGCTAAATAGGAAATGTGGTGAGCTTGGGCAGTTGTGGTGAAAGCAGGGTCATAAAAAATCCTAAACTGAAACAAAAAAGTAAAAGCTCATACAAGGGACAATTTAAAGGCCTAAGGAGACATGGGTTTGGTAAGAAATGCTCATAATAGAAAAAACAGGAGGGAAATGGCAACTTACCCAGGAAAATCGCACCATTCGAGCTGTCAGAGGCATTTTCTTTCAATTCGCTGAATGTGAAAAATGCGACCTAGCAACCTCCTTTATATAAAAGGTTGCACGTGCGGGCATTTATTGCGGGGTCGCTGGGTCGCAAATCTAGTTATTCCATATTTTTTCGACCTCGCGACGTTGCGATCTGGTGACCTGGGGTCGCGGGGTCGCAAGGTTGTTGGGTCGCACTTTTCATTAAAATTAGAGTTTTGCGACCTCGCGACCTTGCGACCTGGCGACCTGGGGGTCGCGGGGTCGCAAGGTCGTGGGGTCGCAGTTTTCATCAAAAGTTTAACTTTGCGACTTGGTGACTTGGCCTTATGGATTCTTCACTTGGTTTCTCTCTAGTTTCTAGTTTCAAGGGGCTCAAAAAATTTGAAAAGGGGTTTTTGGAGGGTGTTGTGGGGAACACCAACATTGAGTAGAAGAACCGAGAGGAGGAAGTAGTGAACCATAATTTTGAACATACATTAGCTACGAGGAATATACAGCGGGGGGAGGGAAGGACAAGTACACAATGGAGATGGTGGACCAAGGATTGGTGGAGGATGAGTTAAGGAGGAAGGAGGAAATAGGAGGTTGCGGTGGTAGAGGTGGAGGGGAGATGATAGAGATTTTTTTTAAGATACTTATGTATTCCCTATCTTGGATGAAGATAGAACCAATACCTTGAAAAAATATCTCACCTTCGTTCCTTCAAAATTCATAGCTTAAGAAGCGGGGGATCTGAAACATTTATTTTTGAGTTTGAAGTATTGTTTAGATCATATGATTATCTACGTGATAATAAAAAATTGAAATAATTTACAACCACTCTAAAAGATGGAGCTCTTAAATGGTTCTTGGGTCTAGGAGCACATTCTATCAGAACATGGGATGATATGAAAATAAATATTCCTAGAAAAATATAAAGATTATTGTATGCACCGTAACCTTAAGGATGAACTATTTAAGATGGTTCAAATATAGGATTAAAATCTTGAATATCTGGTGGAAAGGTCCACCTACAATATCAAAAGGGCTAAAATGCACAATTTAGATGAAGAGACATTAAAAACTATTTTGCTAAAAACCATAAGGGATGAGTGGATTGATATTATTAATTTAACGGGAAAGGGATATGTCTCCCAGTTGTGAGTTGGACAAACACATTGCAAGAGGTAAGGAAAAATATGGTAAGAACCTAAGAGGCCCAGTCTTGTCAAGAGTAACTAAATATGCATCTAGAACAACAAGTATAGCAGAATTAGGAAATTTGCTTGACAAATTTAAAATGTATAAGCTTGGAAATATTAGTGAAAAAATTGATACTTTAAGAATGCAAAATAAGAAAAAAACTGAGAATGTTGCATTATCCATTTTCTGTCCTAGATGTAGGAAAAAACATGCTTTATGAAAACGTCCTCTTGATAATGTTGAAATATGTGTTATATGTGCAGAAAATCATGATACAAAATAATGCCCCTCAATACCTAGGCTTAAGGTTGTTTTCTAGGATGAAGTTGGAAAAAGTCAAGCTAAATAACTTTTCTTTGTTTCTCCTAAGATACCTTGGTAGCCTAGACAAATAGGTATGGTACAAGATCCCAATGCACAATTATATCAATCATATGCACAACCACAAAATAATTGGAATACACCTATGCCTTGGAAAACTTGGCGACTTTAGTCCCAAAATCCATCTTGGAGTATAGAATTTGGAAAAGAAAGTCCCATTTGTAGGAGAACATCATTTCAACCACTTTGGGATTCTAGGATCTAGCCCTCCTGAATCCAGAGAGGGATCTCTCCAATAAGTGCAAAGATGGATTTGTCTTTGAAGTTTTGGGTAATGATATTAGGCTAGTTATGAAGGCCAAGGGTTTTTTTTGTTTTTGGATGGTTGAGCATGATTACTGTTTGAGGTGGAAAGTTCTAAATGCAAAGAGTTTCAAAGGTGAGAAGTTGCAAGCAATCGAGTAAGCTTTGGCCTAAAGAGATAGATAATTTAGAGTTTTTAGTCCATCGGGCTATGGAGTGATAATAGGGTTTAATTGAAACGACAAGGGGCAAGTGAGTCCATGGGGCGAGTCATCTATGTCTAAGAATCTCTTTAAAGTTTGATTTATGGAATGAAATGATACACTTGAAGAGAATTAAACAAATTAAGAACAAAGAGCAGCCCAAGATCTGGTAAGTACTTTGAAACTAGCCAGCTTTTGACATACACTTAAGAAAGACATGAAAGTAAACTAGGAACTGGTAAGTACTTCGAAACTAGCTAGCCTTTGATACACTTTCAATAGAAAACATTTTAAAAACAAAGGGAAACTTGAAAGCAACTGTTGGAGAAGAAACTAGCGGGCAGGGCTCACCACAAATCCTCTCCTAGCTCTGCTCTACTTGGTAAACTTTCAAGACAAACACAAAGGTAACAAAGAATGGTCTAAGATCTGGTAAGTACTTTGAAACTAGCCAGCTTTTAACACATTCCAAGGGAAACTTTCAGACAATCTTTTGGGATAAAACTAGGACCGGGGCACACCATATCTTCCTTAGTTCATCTCTACTTAACATGAAATGAAAATAACTTTTAAGAATAAAAATGAGCTAAGACAAGAGGATGAGGGAATGCCAACATTCCTACTGCTTAAACTAAATTAAATCATTCTTAAATAATACAATTCAGAGGAAAACATATAGATAGAAATTTTTCAGTCAGAGAAGGGTACTGATATACAGTAAATCCTAACTCTATGCATGTTGTTCTTTATAAGAGAAGATGAACAAAGTGGAAACAGAAATGAAAAAACAATTTACAATAAGAAATGACATCATCGTTGACATAGACCAAATCCCATAAATCAGCTTGTATTGATGCTCCAAACCAGTTATAGCTTTATGTCCAATTCTTTAGTTTAGAAATCATCTGCACTTCCCAGACTAACTTATCTATTACAAGCAGAGCTTCAAGAGCCAGTGAACACTATTTACAAGTAGGAGATTCAAGCTCAAGTATATTTCAAAGTTCTGCAACCAACAATTTCTCATCTTCTACAGAAATATTTATAGAAGAATGAGGAGGTGAGATCTAATAAAATATCTCCCAAGATAATTAATACAGATCAATGACTTCTCGGCCTTTGAGGGGCTCGATGGAGAAGTTTACAGGTGTTTTTCTGTATTAATGTTCTACATTTAAGATTTAAGCTTGGTGGGAGATTTTGTTGACTTCTGAGGCTCTGTGTTATGTTATAGTAACTCTGCAGATATTTTTACATTAAGTTCCTTTGGCAGAATTAATTTTTTGGCTTCACTGAGGCAAATATCTGATTTTGATCAATAACTTCGGCCTCTGTTTGAATGCTTTGAGGCACAGGTGGCTTTGAGGTAGCTGAGAGGATTCAATTTGCCTCTGTCGTGGCGGTGGAGGCCTTTGTGCCTGATAAACACTCATAATTTTCTTTAACTGTGCTTAGTTCGGAGGATTAGGCTTTTGATAATCAATCTTAGCCATAATACACCCAAAATGGTCTTCAATCTCCTATTCTGGTATGTTTGTATCTTTGACACGGGTACTCTTTAATTTGATCAAAGAACATGTGTCTTGTTGATGTGCAGGGCCACACAGGGCTCATAGGCATCGGTCCCCATGAAGCATCGATGAGATGTGGAATTCGAACCCATGAATGGCTTCCCTTTGATGAATCAGAGGCACGGGAATCGTCATTCCCAGCATTTGGCTTTTTCTTTAATATGATGGAAAACCATCAAAACCCTGTAAAATACCAACACTTTTTATAAAATCCTGCGTTCTTTGGGTAACTTCTTCAGAGGGCGTGGAGAGAGAGCATGAATGTTGGATGGCATCATCCAACGGTGAAGATTTATTATAGGAGGTCAAAAGGAGAGCGGAGGAAGAAAATAAGTCAGATCTGTCGATCGCGCAAAGATCGACGGTGGGGAGTAATCGAGATAAATCATAATGTAATGGTCACATTACGGGGATATGGTGAAAATGCAAAGAAATAAGGTTTAAAACCTTTGGCGGAAGAAGAAATGAATGAAAAATCAAAGTGGGCTTGGGGATGATCGTGGGCCGTCGGATGATATCAGCCCATGCGATCAACAGTGGAAATCATGCGTTAAAACCCTTGGTAGAGGCGGAGGGCGATATGTAATGAAGGTTTAAATCCAAACCGCTAATCTACAGAGATAAACGGTGGAGGGCGTGCGCGATAACACACAAAAGAAAAATACGGAAGGTGGTTTCGGGTTGCAAAACAGTGGTTTTCGCGCGACAAAAGGGTGGGCAGGTGGTATTAGCTTTTTGAACACGATATGCGTCAGAGGCCGCCACGTGGATTTTAAGTACCGCCCATATCGCGTTTTTTTGGGAATTAATGACCGTGCTGAAAGTCACGCGACTTGGAACGAGGGCCGTCAGATCTGGGGCCCCAGATCTGACGGTGGGGAAATGAGCGCGATATGAGACATATGTGCGGATTATAAGAGGAAAGGTGGTTTTATTATGGGCTGTCAGATCTGAGATGGACAGCTGAGATTAGCTCTGAAGGGAGGCAGGACCCACAGGGGGCAGGTCCTTTCGGGTTAATACGAGTCGTTGGATGGAATAGATGAACGGCTAGGATTAAATCTGGGGGTTAATGGAAATAATACAATGGCGGAGGAAGGGCTGACGAGAGCCTTTGATCTTCAGAGATCAATAGCTAAGATTGGGTGAAAAACATTAGAACGCGAGGTGCATGATTTTAAACCAAAATCGGGAAAAGCATCCTGGACCATCCGATCTGGACACGTGGACAGTCCAGATGCAATCGGAGGCAGAGGCATCGGCGGGGCAAAGGACTAGGAGTGCGATAGAGCGATTGAGCGTTGGCCGTTGATCTGAGGATCAGATCAACGGTGGGGAGAGAAACGGAGGGATGGCCAATCAGGGGTCAAGAAGTATTTGACGTGCCCAATAAAAAACTTGCGATGCGATGTTGCGCAGGCCGTTTGATCAGCCCAATGATCAACGACAGATATTGCTTTAAATTATGCTCCAGTGGAAACCCTTAATACTCTATGAAAACCCAAAGTTTTAATAAAACATAGGTTTATCACGGCGGAATGTATATATATGAAATGGTTGGCGCTTGACTGCTCGACTCATGGTATTTATGAAATGTAATATGCTCGGGGCCTATATATGAGGGCCAATTGCAATCGGAGGTTGGGCTTGGTCTTTCAATCTACCCATTGGACTTTTGCAATGCGATTAGCGCTGAGAGGGGTTAGCGCTTGGTCTTAGCACCATGGGCATACGGTGGGGGAGTGGTTTGGATTTAGCCCAAAGGGGCTTAAACCCATAGTCAAAATACTTGTTTTTTATGATATTTTCAAGATGTTTAGATGGATTTGGGGGTTTCGGCAGAGTTAAAAAGTGAGTTTTGAACTCTGTAAGGTGGATTTTATGAAGGGGGAAAAGAAACAAAGGGAAAATAGAGGAAGTTTATGGGAATGAAAGGCGTAAAAATGAAGGTTAGTTTTGGAAGTGGAAGGAGGGGAAAAATGGCCTTTGCAGCAGTATTTCCTCAATGAAATCAGCATAATTTCAAAGTTTTTAAGATGGAAACAATAGTGAAGATTTGGACAAAAGGCCTGATGTCTTCATGAGTCTTCAAGAGATAATATTTTTAGCAATAAAAGTGTTTCTTGAAGGCTCAAAAAACGTTTAGCCACCATTTTATGTGACAAATTTTATTGGTGGCTAACACAAGGAACCAACCCCATTTAGTAAACTAACTAGATTCTCGAGTTGATTGGTATAAATTGAATGATGCCCTCGCAATAAGTAGAACTTTGTAGAACCTTAATCATGGTTGATGATTCTAACCACAATACCCTCATAATCAAGTAGAAGAGAGGATTGTGAGGCCGGAAGCATAGGTCATTGTTATCAAACACAATGTGAACCTCCTAACAACTCGATGTCCAATGCGCCAACTTTCTTTCCAAAGCTACCACCTCGTATCCATAGAAGTGATAATGAATTGTTTTGCTGATATTGTAGATTTTTAATATGCATCCATGCGGGGGTAAGTACCCTCTACCTTCCCTTTTACCATAATTAGTATTTGAGGGAACCAACACAACACTAAAGTGATATGCAACCACCTTCTTAAGAGATGGTTAAGCCTTAAGTTTTGATAGGGACTCATATGCATTTTCCCCTATCATATCTCTCATAACCTTACACTTGTACATGCAAACATTAATTGTTTGATCCCATCGTCACCACTGTCATGTTCATGAAATTGAGAGATAAGATGTCACCTCATTCACTACGAGGGAGCACACCTCATAATCAATTTCTCGGTTGTTTTATTGATCTACAACAATGTTATTGTTCTAGAGGACATGGAAGGCCATTTATTCCTCTAATTTTTTCAATATTTTTTTTGATGCATTTGAGGATTGAGTTCAATGCCAAATTGTTTGAGGACAAGGCTATGACAATATGATAAAAAAATAATCTTTGACTTACCCCTCGATAAATAAATTTTGAATGTGATTGGAGAGCACTAAACATAAACCTTGAAATAATGGATGCTATTCTACCATATTGTTGGAGCCTTGTCAATAATTTTTTGAGAAAGAATCTATGACAATATGATCAAGAATAATCCGCAAATCGCCCCCAATAAATAGTTTCCAAATGCAATTGGAGTGTGCTAAACATAGGCCTTAAAACAACACATACCCTTCCACCATATTATTTGAATCCTTGTTAAGACTCCATGAATATGATATTTTTAAGTTTCCTTCGGACCTAAGTAATGACCCCCACCGCAGCCTATTGCCCCTCATTTTCAAGCATATGATGTCATTATCATCTATCATGTATTAATTTTAATAAGTAATGGTCAATTGGGTTTATCTTGAGTGGTTGGGAGGAATGATTGTTACCCTTGCCACCTAGGTTCAATACCAACAAGTAACATGATGAACTTTTTTGTAATGGATTTGAGGCTTGTTGTTGAGTTGAGTCGTCCCCCCAATAATCAATTTATTTAAAAGGTAGAAAGAGCATAACTACTTTTGAGATAAATATCAACCTTAGATTTGTGAATACTATTAAAAACATTCCGTAATATTTTATGGAGGTTAAAACCTTACCATAGGCTCTCTTCCCTGAGGCGTGACCATATATTGTGTGGATTTTTCTGTTTGTATATTTTCTAATGCCAACATTAGTTCCCTTACATGAAATGTTTGGTTTTCCGTTTGGATTTATCTTTGGTTAAATATGTCTTATATGTCTCTACAAATGTCTTGTAAGTTACACGACATGCCACCAAACCACGAGACCCGTATCATCATGGCTCGTGCATGGATTTATGCATGTACTTGGCTCATCTTTCAATGCTAAACTTGATGAGTTGAGAATTAAAATATTCATAGCATTAAAGATCCCGTCTCGAGGGAATCCGAGATCGATCAAGGAAATCTACAACATGGATCGATTAACCATACATGTGTTATCAAAGGGAAAAAGAAATCGGTGTTGGACCTTGAAACGTATTGTTTCCTATCATCTCAGTACATAGAGACAAGTATTAGCCAAACGAGTAGCTTTGTCTCCGTGCGGAGGTACTTAGTTTTAATTTTAGAGGTTATTGTATTCCATCTTGTATTGTTGGGGAAAGTGCTCTTGTAAACTCATCATGTAAAAAGGGTAGGTGCATTTTTTTTCAAAGAGTTCTCTTTCGTTCTTATGCACACGTAAACCCGATATTTAGAATCACTCGCAAGTTTTAGTTCAATATATCAAGTCGTTATTCTCATATTGAATCTCAATAACATACAAATTCATTTATATTTTTATGAATACGCTATACGAATTGAAAATTGAGTGCTACAATGCTTAGATTTCTTTTGGATCGTAGTGTCGATTTAATGGTAGAAATGGGTCAGTTTGAATGTATCGTAGGCTGATAAATCCTTGGGTTGATGTGTTCTCTAGACTTTCGGTTAGATATAGTCTATAATGAAGGAAATACACATGGATATGTTTCCATGAATGAATCTTTGATAGATTTCATGTTGGTTTCATATTTGATAGGACCTGCAAAAACTCCAACCATTTCCGTAGATCCTAGAACTATGTGTGAAAAAAAACGTAGTAAATTTCTCAGTCGTGATTTAGATGGTCAATGGAGATGAAATTAGGTTTGTTCAAACCGAAACAATGAATTATAACATTGAATGTTACAATGTAACTTCAACTTCTCACCATGTAACCAAGTTATAGTTCTTTTTTCCCTTTAGGCGAGGGACTAAGCAGGGACTAGCAACCACCCATTATTCATCCCTGTTTAATAGAATTGCTAGTTTTTCTCGCTTATTATAACAAATTTATCTTACAAGTGAGATGGATGTGTATCACTTTATATAATATGAGTTTATATATATATATATATATATATATATATATATATATATATATATATATTTATATTTATTTATTTATTTTGCTTGGATCAATATGCATAGTATAGTGTTAATTTTCATTTTTTAATATTTTTTTAATACTAATGTTGCTATGGGCATATTGTTTAATTATTTATACATGTTTAATAAGTAAAGTATGTATAATAAATATAGTTTTTAAATATTAATAAATAATGTAATTATTGAAATAAAAATTTATATAAAAGAAATTTAATTTAGGTAATTATAAAAAAAATGAATTATTTAAAATAGATAAAAAAAAATTAATGTTAAAATAGTTAATTAAGTAGTCTACGAGGTCTTAAATAGATGGTGATCTAGTGTTCCGTCAATGCAATGATGTTTGATATGAAGTCGATCGTTAAGTAGCCAGTTCAATTCTCTCCTTAATCTGAGAGATATATTGAACATGATGAAGATATAATCATGACAAATTAAAAAAAAAAGAAACAAATAAATTACATGTAAAGTGATTTGTGTCCAATATATAATAATAATACAATTTAATTATTAAATATTTTAGTTGTTTTGGGAATAAGTTAATAAGTTATAAGATTATTTTTAGGTATAATATCATGTTTTCTTGTTATTTAAAATGTATGAATAAATTTAACAATTTGAATAGTGCCGAGGAATTCGGATTAAGTAGTTTTATTTAAAAGATCGTAAGATAGTTTAACTTTTTATTTAAAGAATCGAAAGGTAATTTATCCGTACATTGATGGATGTTGACTTTAAATAATTTTGTATGAATGGAAAGGTGGCGAATAAACGCAACTGCGTAGAAATGTAACACTAAATTTGGTGACAGGTTATAATCATGCCGTCTTTGTGGACATTACCGATCAACTGAATTCTCGGTTTCTTATAAATGTTGTTGCTGTGGATGTGTCACAGCACTATTCTAAAGGTGGACTCTACTTTTTGCCTTTTGGCAAATCCGTTTCATTTTTATTTTGAATTTATTAATAAGAGGATTATAATTAAGGTTTTAGTTTAGGTAAGATGAATTATATTGGCTGGTTTGAAATATGTTGATAAAGTTTTTTTTTAATGTGATTATTACTGAAATTTCTTTATAAAAATACAATTTTTTTCAACAAATTAATATACAAAATGTAAATATATCAAAGAAATTCAGAAATTTTTATTACATGAAAACTAAATATATGTAAATATGGTAAAATTAAAATATTAATTATTAAAAAAAATATCATTTTTAATGGAAAATTATTTGAAATAATTTAGAAAAAAAATAGATTTTAAACAAAAAATTAAATTGAATATATATATATGGAAAATATTAAAAAACAATATATATATAAATACATTATGTTTTTGGGTTTTTTTAAACTTTAATAACCACCGACCATAACACACCCTTTTCTATTTCAAAATAAATATAAATTTAACAAAAATATAGAATTAAAAGATGTAAAATTCCAACTTCCAAATTTTCAATATATAACCAATTAGGATTGGAAGATGTTGGATTCCTCCTCTAAACCTTGAATACACTGGTGTTTGTGATTAAAAGACACCCTAAATGTACACGTACTTAGAATTGGAATTGGGAAGGCAAGATTTCAATTTCTAAATCTTCAATATACTAGTGTTCTTGTGGTGTGTTCTTGTGGTTTGTTTTATTGTGAACTTTGAAAATCAAATACGTGAAAATAGCTAAAATGAATATTGAGAAACTTAATAATGAGTATTATTTTTTTGAACTCATTTTATAAATAAAAGTGAATAATTTTGTTTTCACTAAAATCTATTTTAAATAAGAATAAATTATAAAACTTACAATATAGTATTTAAACAAAAATTGAGAAATAAAATATAATCATTATTAATTTTTATTTTTATATTTTGTTTCATAATGATAATTTAATTGTCAAATCAGTATTATTAGTTGTTATTAGCTTAAGTTGACTTATCATTATTATTTTAAAAATGTTAGGCTACCTAAAATTACCCACCCATGATTAGGTAACAGAGTTTCAATATTGTCAAATATCTCTAAATCTTGAATCATTAATCTATTTCCTTACATCATATGAAACAAATTCTTAACCAAACAAAAATAATTTTAGTACATATTATATATATAAATAATAAACTAAAAAGTCATATATATATATATATATATATATATATATATATATATATATATGAGTTTTTGATTTGGAACATTGCTTCAGCTCACTTTTTACAGAGGAATTATGATGAAGAACACACGCATTGTTGGATGGTTGCAGGGATACACGAAGGTTGAGCAGACAGAGAGCCACGTTGCTCAGAGATTGATCAACAAGACTCTTCAGGAAGCTGATTTGCTATACAAAACCAAACGGTTGCCATGGCGGATCCGCCTGCAACGCTTCTCTGTTAAGATCAGCGGTTTGAGAAAAAAGTTTACGAGGAAGAAATATTCAATTTTCAGAAGATGGAGAGCAATTTAGCAGAGATTCGGCTTTACTATTTTTAATCTGTTTCTCCTCCTTTCCCAAATTTAGGTTATTTGGCACAGTGGAATTAGAGCTATTTTTATTGTTTTGCATCTAATGATATGGTTTTGTTTTTTTTAAATTCGGGTGGGAAGTGTTAAACACAGCTTGAGAAATATATGGAGTAAGATTGGTGTTTTTAATTTGAAATGTGTGATTAGATTGTGTAAAGATTAAATATTTAAAATATATAAATTATTGTAGTTATATAAATTAAATGGTTGATAAATGCTAAAAAGTATTAAAATACAATATATTAAATGTTTAAAACAAATAAATTAAATTAGCCAAAAAAAAAACTAATAAATGTCAAGAGACATGAAAACATTTATTTATAATACATTTCATAATGTCAAAATTTAAAAAAAAATTTAAAAATATATAAATGATTATATTATTATTATTATTATTATTGATCATGCCAATAAGCATGTCCATTAATTTATTTCAGATTGTAAACTTTTGTGATCCATAATTGTTTCCTGTGTAAAAAATCACAATGATATCCCTGATTTTTTCAGGGAAGAGTTGGTTAAACAATTTTAATTTAATTATAAAAAAATTATTAGGTCTAGTGTAGGGATTAGACTCTATAAAACATTTTAAAATATTTTTTAATAATATACAAAAAATAAAAAATAAAAAAATTGAGTTTTATTTCTAAAGAGTACTTTTTTTTGTTTTGTCTTTTTTTAACTAAAACCAATAATTTAAAAAAAAGTCATATGAACTAGTGTCATAATAAATATTTTAAATAAAGTTATAATTTAAATAATTTTTATGATTTTTTAAATTTTAGTATAATGAAGTATCTTGATGTTTATAATGAATCAATGTCTATCAAAATTTATCAATCATATATACATGGATGGTTGTGTTAGTTATAAAAAAGAATTAATATATCAACTAAACATATATATTTAAAAAAAAACATGTAACAAGATTCTTAATCAATATGGAGATTTACCTCACTTTACTAGGGAGATTCTTAACTTGTAAATATATTTGGTTACAATACCATGGTTTACTAATACCACATACCCAAAAATAAAAAATAATTATTATATATGGAGATTCTTAACTTGTAAATAGATTTTGTTATAATATCATGGTTTGCTAATACCATATACCCAAAAAATAAAAATAAAATTACTATATATTTTCATTTTGTGGGATCAATTTGAATATTAATTTATAATATTTTTTTAATACTAATTTTAGTGTTGCTCATATATAATAATTATAATTATAGAGTGATTAGAGTTTATGGTATCCTATGTATTCATTTCTAGGCGGTTTAATTATATATACATGTTTAATAAGTAAAGTGTGTATAAAATATTAATAAACAATGTAATTATTGATTTTTTTTTAAACAAATAAATTTTCAAGTTTAAGTAATTTTAATTTAGAGATTTTTTATGTTAAAATAGTTGGTTAAGTAGTGGTTTATGGAAATGAAAATAATAGAGTAGATTGTATGAATAAATTTTCAAGTTTAAGTAATTTTAATTTAGATATTTTTTTATGTTAAAATAGTTGGTTAAATAGTGGTTTATAGAAATGAAAATAATAGAGTAGATTTTATGCAAAGTTATACGGGTCCACATTATATGAGAGCGCTGATAATAATGGTATAATTTAATTATTAGACCCATTATATGAGAGAGTTGATAATAATGATATAATTTAATTATTAGATGTTTTGGTTATTTTGATTATGTATTTTCTTATTGTTTAAAATAAATCTATAAATAGATTTATTGAATACTACTTTAGGGAATTCATATTACATGTAACTTTTTAAAGAATCTAAAGATTGCTAATAAACACAAGTGCATAGAAACACACACTCAATTTGGTCACATGTTACAATCATGTCGTGTTTGTGGACATTACCGATCAACAAAATTGTGGGTTTATTATAAATGTTGTTGTTGTGGATGTGTATTCCACGGCACCATTCAACAAGTGGACTCTACTTTTGTTGACGGAGTTCCTTCTCATGGTTACTTGTGCTACATCCGTTACATTTTCATATTGAGTTTATTAATAGGAGGAATTATAATTAAGGTTTTAGTTTAGGTAATGATGTGATTGTTTTTTAAGAATTTAATACGAACGTGTAAATATATCAAATAATTTCGGAGATTTTTTATTACATCGAAGCTAGGATGTGTGAAAATATGGTAAAATTAAAATATTAATTATTAAAAAGAAAAAGGGATAAATTTTGATGGAAAATTATTTTGAAGTAATTCATGGGAAAGTGGATTTTAAACAAAAATTAAGTTGGATATTTATAAGCGGAAAAATACTAAACACGCAATATTGGAAACTAAATACAACTATATATTTTTTTATCTCAATGGATGATGTACACAATGTACATATAAATACATAAAGAAATCGTTGATTCAGTTTTACGGGTCTTCTTGGACTCTAATAACCACTCACCATGACATAAATCTAATCCCGAGGGATTAGTTGTCTAACATTCCCCCCTTAATCCGAAGGACTCGTATCAAAGTCTAAGAATGAGAACTCAAAATGCAAAAAATGAATCTCAACCAAGAGCCGAGTGTCTCAAAAATGGTTTTTAAAGATGACCACAAACTAGTGTGGGAGAACTCAAGGTCTCAACCAACACCAACTTTGGAACCTTCATAGCGAGTTCTCACAACAACCAAAAATATGGTTTAAATGTAGCCACTAACTCTAGAACTATTAATGTACTTCCTCAAAAAAATTCTAAATCTGGAAGTGCTCGTTTACAAACAACTTATTCAAAAAAACACTGAAGTCTCTCTGGCTACAACTCTAAAAATAAATGGTACATTTTGTGGCTTAGGGTCACTTGTGGATCTTTTACTCAACCTCGCTTGACAAATCTTTGAACCCGTGGCAAACCATCAACAATTTCCCCCTTTTTCGGATACGGGGTGAGAAGACGAAGTATTATTAATTATTACAAGGCTACTCAACTCTCTCGAAATTATCATGCGATATGACCTATAAATATTCTTGGTTGTTTTCAACCAATCCCAAGAAGAAATCCATCCAAAAAATTTAATTTCTCTCCCTGTAGTAGTCTTCTTTTCGGGAACATCCTGTTTGAATGGTTAATTTGCTTTCCACAATGCTCACATGGGTGAAGACCAAAACAATGATATTTCACATGCCCAACTCTATCACAATGTTGGCATCGATCAATTTGTTCTTGAACAACACCATCTAGAAATCCAACAATACAAAAATTGTATAGGTTTAAAAAAATCGAGGAATATGAAAAAGATACATCCAGGAAATCTTTGTTATGTCCCAAACCAATTTCATGTTTGTTATGGGCAATTTCTTCCCACGTTCTTATAAAGCTTTTGAGAACAACGAGCTTCACATCTCGTATGCAAATGACTCTTGCATACCCTTGCATCAACATGACTCTAGGTTGCATCCAAACTTGCTCCTGAAATGGTTTCATTACTCTTCAATTGTTGTTTGAAATTAGGATCGTCTTGTTGTACTTTAGACTCAATTTGGAGAAATTCAATTCGCCTCCGATGCATCATGTAAAGGGGACTCTAATATCAACAAGACTTACTTTTTCCGACATTTATAGTTTCATCAATAGTAGAGCTAATGAAATTGTTTAATATGTCCAATACATTCTTAATTTGATCCATTTTAGTTAATCTTGGGTGTCAGAGTTAAACAAAAAATGCTCTTGTTTTAAAAAGTAATTTCACCAAAAAATTATTAGATAACAAATAATGACATACTCAAATAAAAGTGAAAATATTGCAAAAAAAAGGTCATCTTCTAATGACAACTTCCAAAATTTATTTCGAAAGGATTTGAACTTGTAACCTTCAATATACCATGTAATTATATGAGCTTTTCTAAATACACTAACTTCTTTACAAGTTCAATTTCAGTATGCATTTATATATCCCAAATACTCTAATTCTCTCGCCATAAAATTTTTATGTCTCCTTTATAAATTTATCTCTCCAATAAAGAAACTTATTTCTCCAATAAAATAATGTTCTGATAATGTAAAAAATTGTATCTTATCCAAATAATTCAATAGATTTCAAAAACATTTTTCATAAATTTTATAAATAAAACTTTAACTTCAAACTCCATTTTTTTTTGAAAATGAACTGTCACGCCTTTTGTTTAAAATTTTGTTCCAAAATTTTCAAATTCTTCCTTCTCATAATTGTAAAATTGTTTTAAATAATTTATTACCCTTCAAAACTTATTTCAATCAAGTCCAATTCAAATAGCACATTATTGAAACTCACACTTACCTCTCGAGAATTTAAACAATGTTGTGAATAAACTCCGATATGAAAATTAGGATTTAATTTATTTATATACATCAAGATGCAAAATATCCAATCGCTCACTATGAACCCTTGACTGCTAGTATGAATTATTTAGCATGTGCATGGTCACAAATCAGAGGTGGTGCTCTACATCAAGTAACTCGTGGTCCAAAATAAAAAATAAAATGAATGGCATAACTCTTTTCTCGATCTCACACATTCGTTATCTGACCCAACAAATTCACCGAGAGGTGATTTCTTCGTAAAAATTGTATTCACACTTAACATTCAGTCATACCAGCACCGAAATCGCTTTCCAAAGGAAGCTAGACAATGCTTGATTCGACAACCGTGGCTACGTGTGCTCAATTCATTTCAAATTATTATGGCCAATCGTGGAAAGTAATTCAAATTCTAGGCTCGTTCCACTCATAAAAAAACTTGCAAGGTCAAGTTTTCTGGCACACTTAATATGTTTTAGATCATAGTGTTCTTCATATATTAGCAAGGAGGCGATACTCGGGTGCCAGAGTTTAGGTAATCAATCATATGGACTTCCCGACTTTTTTGGGGAGCACACGATTTACAAATGCCATTTAAATCGTACAAACTCGAATCAAAATCGACAGGTGCACAAATTGGAATGTAAGAAATTTTAGAGCATTATTTTTTTATTTATTAATGATCATATGACAAAGCAGCATTATGAATTCTTCTTTCGCTATAAATATTTTCTCCACAAATACCGATACGGGCGCATAACTTACCGTCACCAACAAATTCCAATGTCATAATCAACAACAGCAAGCACCCAAATTAAACAGTCTCTGCCTCACATAACACCTACCTCTCACGCAATGCAGATGTAAATCAGTGCTCGTGAAGAGCCATTAAACTAGTGGCTCAACTCAATCAACAAGGTGGATGAACTACCCACTCTGATACCACTTTTAAACATACAATATTGGAAACCAAATACAACTGTATATTAATTGATCTTAATGAATGATGTGCACAATCTACATATAAATACATAAATAAACCGTTTATTCAATTTTTGGGTCTTCTTGGACTGTAATAACCACTCACCATAACACAAACCTAATTCCAAGGATTAGTTGTCTAATAGAAAAGACTTTATTAAAGTGGAAAACCCTTTTCTATTTCAAAATAGATGTAATTTTAATGGAAATATAGGATTGGAAGATGCAAAATTCCAACTTCCATATCTTCAATATATAACTAAATAGGATTGGAAGATGTGAGATTTCTGTTTCTAAATCCTCAATATACTAGTGCTCTTGTTTTGTTTTATTGTGATTTTTGAAAATCAAATACTCAAAATAAGTGAAAATAGCTAAAATTAATATTGAAAATCTAAATAATGAGTATTTTTTTTTTTTTTTTTGTAAGCTTGGCAAGACTACATCTTCATCATGTCCTATGTAGAATAGAACCGGTGACTTCACATCAGGGAGTGCCTCAACAAAGCTACTTGATCACCGTCTATCAAAGACCTTGTGGACAATGAGTATTAGTTTTTGAAAAACTTATTTTATAAATAAAAAAGAATAAAAAGTTTTACATGAAAACCCATCAAATAAGATTTTAGAAAAACAAACTAAATTATAAAACTCACAACATATTATTTAATATAAAAAATAAGAAATAAAATATAATCATTATTTATAATATAATTTTTATCTTTATTTTTATATAATGGGAAAACTTATCATAATTTAGTTGTCAAATCAGTATTATTGGCTGCTATTGGCGCAAGCTAACTCATGATTGTTATTCAAGAAAAGTCTAGCCACCTAAAATTATTCTCATTGTTATTGAAGAAAAGTCGAGCCACCTACAATTACTCTCAAATAACAGAGTTTCACTCTTATCAAATTCCTCTAAACCTTAGGCCATTAATTTCTTTACATCATTAAAAAGAAAAAAAATACAATAACACTATAAAAAAATAAAAAATAAAAGCACCAAAATTTAACATTTAATATAAAAATTAAAAATTAAATTCTAGAATAACTTAAAAAATATATATCCCAAAAGGCAGAAATCAAAATTCAAATAGGAAACTAAATACATCATGATGTAAAAGAGAGTAGTTGATCAACTAATTTATAAGTGCTTTAACATAAACATAATAGGTAATAAAATGGGATTGCTAAAGCACTATAAGTAAGATGTTAAAAACTAATTATTATTGAGTTAGTTAATTAGTTATTAAGAAAAATGTTTAATTTTTTAATAATTACTAAAAAGTTAAAGATGATAGTATAAAGTAATATTTAATAAATATTTTAATTATTTTAATTATTTAAAATATTTTAATTAAAATAAAGAAAATAATTTATTTATTTATTTTTAAACAGAAAGGCATCTATGTACTTTATGCATCACAAAAGTCTTAGATCTAAGAAATAAATTAGTTAAGCTAAAATCAAATGACTAATAAATACAAAGGCTTTTAGGATTTTAATTTAATTATCAATAAAATTGAGATTTATTTACGAAGTATTTTTTTGCCTTTTCAATTAAAATCATTAATTTAAAAAATGTCATACGAACCTTGTCATAATAATTATTTTAAATAAAGATATAATTTAAATAATTTTTATGATGTCTATCAACATTTATCAGTTATTTACTATATATATATATAGAGAGAGAGAAAGTTAATTGTGTTAGTTATAAAAAGAATTATATTTCAATTAGACATATATCTATTAAAAAAACATGTATAAGATTCTTAATCATTGTAGAGATTTATGTCCCTAGTTTCTTAACTTACAAATATAATTTATTATAATATCATGATTTATTAATACCACATATTCAAATAACAATAATTCAAATTTATGTAATACATATTTATATTATTTTTTAAATAAATTACTAAAATTTCAATTAATTTTTATGGATTATAATATATATAATTATTCCAACATAATCCAACATTTTCAGAGAAGGAAATTAATACGTTCGAAAAAATTTTAATCGAAATTGAGATGTGAAATTCCATTTTATTATGTAGTCTAAATATTTACGTTTTACATGTTTTTTAATTAGTTTTATTCAAAATCCAACGGAAAAATTGTAATTTGTAATTTTAGGAGTTAAAATTGTAATTTGTAAATTTTGTGTTTTTTCCGTTATTATATATCTTTTGTGGACAGGAATTTCTAAACCAAACCTCTCGTTAAATTTTATGGATTTTACAACTTCGTGACCATTTCAACAATTTCAAAGAAGGAAGTTGACGGGTTAAAGAAATTTTTAGTCATAAGCCGTGAAATTCAATTCTGTAGTGCTGCAGAAGATTTGTTTAAGATTAAGAATTTTTGTGGGTTTTTTAGACTAAGAATTACTAAATTATCATTCTAAAGTAATAGGAAGGAAATAGGCAATAGACAAATAGGCAATTTACTTTGGTTGTTCTAAAAAATTCCTTAAAATTAAGTTGTAATTTTAAATTTTAGTGGTTGAAATTATATAGTCAAAATGTTTTTGGGCTGTTTTTCTAACCAAATTTGAATCAATTTTTTTATAAATTTAATTTAATTTAATTTTTTTTTAAAGTATGGTAGTATCCTTTTTCGTTTTTTCTCTTTTTTTTCAATTTAACTCCATTTTCATCAACATGTCCAAATACATCACCCTCGATCGGGGAAGGGGAATTGAACCCTGTGATGAGTGCTATAATAGCCCGCCTCATCACCGTTTAACCAAGACCTCACAGACTATAAATTTAAATTTAAATTACTTTAAATTATTTATTTAAATTGTCTCATAAATTTTAAAAATGTTAAATAAATTTAAATATTAGAAAATAAATAATGTAAAATTGCAATTAATAAATTTCTATAATATCTTTTATATATAATTATTTTAATATTTTTTTACATATGGTTATATGGTTATTTTTGTTGCAAAAATTACTATGATAAAAATAATATATACATTTATCTAATTAGATTTTGACATTTAAACATTATGGCCATCTTATGTTACTTTATTTTTTTAAATAGAATTTCAATTGGTCCAAAGTATATATCCAAATGGAAAAGAGCATGCTATGATCAAATTTGAAAGGAAGTATTAATTTCAACTAGAAAGATATATATTCATACAACCTTTCCATAATGAAAAGCTTTAAAAAAAATACATTTTAATTCACAACAATATATTTATCTTTATATTTCATTTTCAATCAAATTTAATGGACCTTTAATACAAAAAATTCCTAACACACTCACACACCCTTCTTTTTGTAAGGAATTTTTCAGCACCATAAACATAACCTCTTTTAAGGAAGCACATAATCATTAGATCCACTTAACCATTATTATTGCTCGAAATATTATTCCAAATTTCTTTTTTAAAAAGTAAGTTCAAACTTATTTTATTATTTATATAGGTTCTTTTGTTCTTTTTTTAATTAGGTATTGATGAATCTTTTATAAATGCATGCTTAAAAAGTTAGAATTTTCCCATTTTTTTTAGAAAAAATAGTTTTTGTATTCATAATAAAAAAAGAAAATAGAAAAATAATATTTAAAAAATGAATATTTATTAAAATAACCAATATAATAAATGATATTTAAATAACATATAAAAAATAAATAAGTGATTAAAAAAAAGGAATATAATAAATAATATTTTAATAATAGAAAAAAAATAAATATGAAATATAAAAAGAAAAAGATACATGAAAGATTATAAAAGGGAAAAAATACTTTTTGGAAGAAAAGTATCATAAAAAAATTTAATTGACCCATAGAAGTCATAATCAAATTTATACAATGGGAAATGGAGTGAACTTATGATTCAAATTTCTTAAATGCATGTGTATGAGTAAAGCATCCATTTTTTAAATGTAAAGTTGATGAGATTATGATGCTTAAGCATCCGCAAATCCTCCGAGCTTATCTATCTCATAAAAAATTAAGCGATTGCAGAACCACTCTCATATACATCACGAATGGATGGGTCGGACTATCAATAAAAGATATACAATAGAAAATTCCTTAGTGGCCCTTTGCATTATCCCATGTTGTTGTGAGTCGCTCCCATGTGACCTCCGAAAGACGAGAACTCCGACAGTTCAAATCGGTATGACAGATTACGAACAAGGAGTACGCAGGTCTATACCTAGTGTTGGGTCACCATTGGCAATGTATAGACTATAGTCTAATCCTTTACACGAGAAAAGTAGTCTATAATGCGACTTTTTAGAATACGATGTGACATTGAAATGGATGGATGGCCATACATGCCATTGATATTTCTACAACCATCTCGGTTTTCCGAGTGATTGTACAACTCTCGTCGATTTCTTCGCAGCTCGACTTACACATTGAATGCCTCACTAATTTTTTTTGCAACCAACATTAATACAACATTGTCATTCCCATGTCAATTTGAATTTCATGAAGTTGCTTCCCGGCCTATTTGAATTTGTATTTTCATCGCATCACTGCGCCCATTTGAATTTGAATTTTGCTACATCTTGGCACGCATATGAATTGTGTTGCTAATGCCTCGGCCAAAGCGAGTGGATTTGTCCATGGAAGTATGTTACAAGGATTTTAGGCCCGACGGTAATCCCATGCTTCGTTTTTCTCAAGTTTTTGTTCCAACAATCAAGAAATTGAATATGAGGGGATCCATCACAAGGCAATAAGCTTTATGAATTTCCAAGCAAAGGAGTCGACCATGGGGGAAGAAAGATGATATTGCATAGTGAAGAGTTCGGGTTCTTTGTTATTATTGAAATTACCTTGGTCCATCCTTTTCATTTGATTATTTATTTTTTTAAGAGTCTTTAAGAATATATTAATTTATGTCTTTATGATGCGAGAGCAAGAGGCTTTGAGATAAAAAGACTTGATTTTTTATTCCAAAAAATACAAAAAAAAGCTTACAACCAAAGGAGTGGGTTCCTTTAGTCGACAATTTACAGTTTGAATAGATAGAGATTTGACAAGTATTTAGGGATTTGGATTGTCTGGTAATTGATTCATTGAATTTAGTTTTAGTTGAGAATTTTAGGGAGATTATCGTGCAGAGGGATTTTAGCCCAAAATTAGACAATTTCGATTCCCTTTGAGTCGGATCTCGAATGATTGTGAAACAATATATGTATGTAATTTGAATGTATCGAAAGGGATTTTGGGTCTGTAGAAAGTTTGATTGATAGAAATTGATATCTCTGTGTGTGTATGTCAAATCCCTGGGAGGGTTCTTGTTATCCTTCGAAAACTTTTTTCTGTTTATTTGATTTCCAGTTGAGTTCTTCTGTGTATTAAATCATATGAAATCGGTGTGTCTTCATTTAATTTACACATCCACTCGTGAGATTGGAATGGTTTATTGGTATTAAACCAAGGGTTATCAATTTGTTGATACCTGAAAGCGTATTTCAAAAGAATAAGTATGCGAGTGTCAATCGCTGAAAGAAACAAAGAAAAGACAACATGATCACAAATAAATCCAAGAGGAGTCACAAACCGTCGATCTCGCGATCCGATGATTATCACAATTTAAGTTGCATGAGAGTTTAACAATTCAATTGGACCCGATAAATTATAGATCCGATTTTATGATTTGAGTTGTTCATCCAACATTCAATAGATCTAATGGCTTTCGCATCAAGAGCTTTGATCCGACGGATATCGCACCAAAATATGCATATGGTTTAATATGAAAAAAATGGATGCGATATTTTTATAGTTTCCAGTTTAATTTCTTGTTGACCTCAGCACTCTAATGTTAAGATTATTATATTTTTTGTATAGTTTGAATAATTATGGCTCCACAATTTATGAAATGGTTATAAACCTGGATTTAATGCATTTTAGCTTTTGTGGAACGAAATTTAGAGTTGGATGATTGAGACTTCTAAGAATACCAAAGAAGAAATTTCACCTGAAACTGAAGAGTTAATCTCCAGATTTGAGAGATTATCCTTAACGTTCGCAACCAACCCACCAGTTGTGGTATCGGGAGCGTACCTTTAAAGACTAAGAAAGATCTCAAAGATCGTGAAAAAGAAATCCATCATGGCTTATAGAGTTGGAAGAGGAGGTGGTGTTGGTCGAAGAAGAGGAAGACCGGTTTGCAAATGCTCAAGTGATGGGAGTTATGCAACAGATGCAAGCTAGATTAGAAGAAATGGAAATGGGAAATCAAAGAGATCCGGATGCTAGAGATGTCGATGAGCCTCGAAGTTGAATCCGAGAAGAGGGAGAACTCGCGAAGTTACTCCCGAAATGAGATTTTTTTAAATCGAGTGTTGGGATCTACATCTAAACCCAGACTTGAAGTTTTCGGTTTTACGGGAGGTTTAAACCCAGAAGAGTTGATAGATTGGGTTAATGACATGGATAATTTCTTTGATTATGAAGACATGGAAGAAAGAAAAAAGAGTGAAATTTTGTTTGTCACAAAATTGAAAGGACATGCGAGCACTTTGGTGGGATGGAGTGCGAGCAGAAAAGAAGGAGACTTGGTAAGCAACCAATAAAGAATTGGAACGAGGATGGTGGCAAAGTTGAGAGGTAAGTTTTTTTCCAAGTGATTATCAACTTTCATTATTTAGATAGATGCGAATCTTAGACAGAGGTCAATGACGAGAAAAAGAATACATAGAGGAATTTTACAAAGTGAGCATAAGAGTAAGGAAAAATTCAAGATACAACAAGAAGATTGCAAGATATATTAATGGTCTCGGGAATGGAGATACAAGATGAGATAAGTCTACTGTCTCCTAAAACAGTGGAATATGCTTATCAAATGGCCTTGAAGGTTGAAGAAAAAACTCATGAGGAAGCAATCTGCCATAAGTAGAGGTACTTTCCGAGGAAGAGGAAGTCAAGGTGGTAGAGGAAGATCTACAACACCGAGAGAAGGAGCTAGCAACAACTCAAATCAAGCATACCTCCACAGAAGGTGATATAAAGTGGCGAAGAAGTTTTTCCCGAGGAAGGGAGCGAGGAGAGGAAGATAAATCAGATGTTATAGATGTAATAAGCTTGGACATAGAGCTTATGAATGTCCAAAGAATGTGGGAACAAATCAGAGAAAATGTAATTGTTGCTTAGAATGAAGAAGAAGTAGCAAAAGTGCTAGAAGCGCAAAAGTGCGAAGCGAGAAAAATATACCGGAGAAAGGAGAATATTTGGTAGTGAACAAAGTTTCTATTAAAACCAATAAAGGAAGTTGTTGAACCAACACAAAGAAAGAATTTTTTTAGAATTGTGTGCAAAGTTTAGGGAAAAATGTTGTCAAATGGTAATTGATAGTGGCATCATCGATAATTTGGTCTCTACAGAAGTGGTGGAGAAATTAAAATTGAAGACAAAGAAACATTCAACACCCTACAAGGTGTCATGGCTTCGAAAGGACATCGGGATGTTAGTGAATGAATAGTGTGAAGTGGAATTCCAATTGGGCAACTACAAAGACAAAATTATGTGTGATGTGATGCCTATGGACGTATGTCACATATTGTCAGGGTAGACCTTGGCAGTATGATAGAGGAGCTATGCATGATGGGAAAAAAGAACACATACAAGTTTTGTAAAGATGTTGTCAATCATACATTGTTGCCTATAGAAGAAGAAGATGCATCAAAAAAGAAAACCTGATCCTAAAGCTTTTATTGTCGAGTGGAAAAGAATATCTACAAATAGATTGAAGATGATGAGGTAAACTTTGCATTAATTTGCAAACCCAAGGTAGTAATTACTTCCACTAAAATTTCTGATTTACTAATTGAAATTCAAGAGATGTCGGAAAATTACTTTGTGATATCATTGTAGATGATTTTCCAGATGAATTACCACCTATTAGAAAGATCAGCCATCATATATATTTGATTGCGAGGAGAAAATTTGCCAAATGAAAGCAAAGCATACAGGGATGACTCCCACGGAAAATGAAGAAATCGCAAAGCAGGTACAAGAATTGTTAGATAAAGAACTGATCAGAGAAAGTTTGAGTCCTTGTGCAAGTGCCAACAAGTGTTGAGTCCAAAAAAATATGGAGGGCGGAGAAAGTGCACCGACTCAAGAGAAATAAACAAAATAACAATTAGGTATAGCTTTCCTTTACCCAGGAATTGAAGATTTGATGGATTGTTTAAGTGGGGCAAGATATTTTTACAAAATTGGATTTAAAGAGTGGCTATCATCAAGTTAGGATAAGGGAAGGAGATGAATGGAAGACAACTTTTAAAACAAATGAAGGATTGTATGAATGGATGATAATGTCATTTGGATTATGAAATTCTCCTAGTACATTTATGAGGCTTATGAATGAAGTATTGAAAGAATTTATTGGTAAATTTGTAATAGTATATCTCGGATGATATATTAATTTACAAAAAATATAAAGAAGAACACAAGAGACATCCGAATTATGTCTTAAGGAAGTTGCATCGGGGAAAAATTTCACTTTGGTAAATTTTAAAAAGTTTTCATTCATGAAAGAATAATTGATATATTTAGGCTTTGTTGTTTACTGACGATGGATTGAAAATGGATCCGAGAAGATAAAGACAATCATGGAATGGCCTTCACCTAAGAGTGTTTTTTTAGGTAAGAAGCTTCCATGGTCTTGCTAGTTTTTATAGAAAATTCATAAGGAATTTTAGTAAGATCAATGCTCCTATTATTTAAACCATAAAAAAAGACAAACAACCATTTAGATGGACCGATGAAGCAAAGAAAAAATTTCCGGTTGTTGAAATGAAAGATAACGTGAAAATTCCCATATTAGTTTTTGCATGATTTTAAAACAAACCTTTTCAAGTGAAATTTGATGCTAGTGGGGAAGCAATTGGAGTTTGTGTTAAGTCAAGAAGACAAGACTTGTAGCTTATTTTAGTGAAAATTTGAATGAGACAAGAAGGAAATATTCTTCTTATGACAAGGAATTTTATGCGATTGTTCGAGTCATTAAAGAAGTGGAGACATTACTTGATGTCTAAAGAGTTTGTGCTTTATTCGGACAATCATGCATTGCAGTACATTATGCTAGCAACCAAAATTGAATCGAAACATGCAAAATGGGTAGAGTATCTTCAAAGTTTCAATTTTGTATTGAAACATATAACTGGCCAAGAAAACAAAGTAGCGAGATGCCTTAAGTAGTTCAAGAAAGTCAAATTCAAGTGTTGGGTTTTGATTTTCTTAAATAATTGTATAAGACAGATTTGGATTTTAAGGAGGCATTTGAAGCATGCAATAATCTCTGTTTTGTTGGACAAAAGTAAGTGGCTAGACTTTTTCTTTGCAAGAAGGTTTTGCTATTTAAAAGAAATCATTGTGCATACCAAATTGTTCTATGAGAGAAAATTTCAATTAAGGGGAAAACATAGTGGTGGACTTGGTGGACATTTTGGTGCAGACAAGACTTATGAACAACTAAGTCATTTTTTATTTTTGGCCAAAGATGAGATCTAAAGTGGAGAAGTATGTGTGAAATTGTAAAGTTTGTTAGTATGCAAAAGGAAGAAGTCAAAACACGAGGTTTGTATGTTCCATTACCTATTCCGGATAGACCTTGGGATATGGTAAGTATGGATTTTGTTTTTGGGTTTACCTAAAACACGAGAGGAAATGATGCAATTTATGTTGTAGTTGACAAATTTTTCTAAAATGGCACATTTTATTCCATGTTATAAAACCAAAGTGATGCTACTCATGTTGCTAATTTGTTTTTCAAAGAGATTGTAAGGTTGCATGGGTTACCTAAAAGCATTGTCTCTGATAGGGACACTAGATTTGTTGGTCATTTTTGGAGGACATTGTGGAAAAATCTTGGTACTAAACTAATGTTTTAGCTCAACTTATCACCCTCAGATTGAGGTGGTGAACATAAGCTTGGGTAATATTTTGAGAAGCCTTGCAGGTGAGCATCCTAAACAATGGGGATCAAATTTTGACACAGGGATGAATACACTTATAATGACTCTCCTAACAGGAGTAGAGCGTAGAGTCCATTCCATATAGTTTATGGAATGCACCCAAGAGGAATATATGAACTAAGAAATTTGGGAAAAGCAGAAAATGAGAAGTGCTAAAGGAGAAAAGATTTTGCTTCGTAAATTCGAGCAATACATGAACAGGTAAAACAACAGTTACAGGACAACAACATCAAGTACAAAAAGTAGAGCATATTTGAAGAAGAGAGAAGTTAACTTTGAAGTTGGAGATTTGGTTCTAGCACACCCGAGAAAGGAAAGATTTCCTAAAAGGGCGTATAACAAGTTGAAATTTAAGAAAATATGGACCATGCGAGTATTGAGAAAATTTTTTCTGCAAATGCATATGAAATTGAATTACCCCTCGACATTGGAATATCTCCAATTTTCAATGTTGTTGATTTGTATAGAGTTTGAAGACAATGACATAGATGATACAACCCGAAGGCAAAGAAGAGATTGATTGGTTGAAAAAAGTTACCCACAACAAAAAAGCATTGCAACCGGAGAAGATTTTAGACAAAATATTGTCTAAAAAGACAAGAGGATGGGAGTATTTTGAGTCTTTATTCAAGTCGAAAGATCAACCAATCGCAGAGGCTACTTGGATGACAGATACCATGCTACGTAAATTGGGCAGCTCGAGAGAAGCTCATGGACAGGAGCCCATGAAGAATTTTGTCCTCGGGAGTCTGATGCAGGAGCATGAGGCTTTGAGATAAACAGACTTTCATTTTTTATTCCAAAAATACAAAAAAAAGTTTACAAGCAAAGGAGTGGGTTCCTTTAGCTGGCAAATTTACAGTTTGAATTGATAGAGATTTGACTAGTATTCAGGATTTGTATTGTTGGTACTTGATTAATTGAATTTAGTTTTAGTTGATAATTTTAGGGAGATTATCGTGCGAGAGGGATTTTAGCCCAAAATTAGACAATTTCGATACCCTTTGAGTTGGATCTAAATGATTGTGAAACAATATATGTATGTAATTTGAATGTATCGAAAGGGATTTTTGGCTGTAGAAAGTTTGATTGACGAGAAATTGATATCTCTCGTGTGTGAATGTCAAATCCCAGAAGGGTTCTTGTTATCCTTCGAAAATTTTTTCGTTTATTTGATTTCCGATTGAGTTATCTATGTATTAAATCATATGAAATCTGTGTGTCTTCATTTAATTTACACATCCTACTGTGAGATTGGAATGGTTTATCGGTATTAAACCAAGGGTTATCCTTTGTTGATACCCTGAAAGCGGATTTTCAGAAGAATAAGTATGCAAAGTGTCAATCTACCGAAAGAAACGAAGAAAGACAAACATGATCACAAATAAATCCAAGAGAAGTCACAACTATCGATTTGCGATATGACGGTTATCGCAATTTAAGTTGCATGAGATTTAACAATTCAATTGGACACGATAAATTATAAATCCGATTTTATGATTTGAGTTGTTCGTCCAACATTCAATAGATTTGACGACTTTTCGCATCAAGATCTTTGATCCGATGGATATCGCACCAAAAGATGCATATGGTTTAATATGAAAAATGGATGCGATATTTTTTATAGTTTTCTAGTTTAATTTCCCGTTGACTTCAACACTCTAATGTTAAGATTATTATATTTTCGTATAGTTTGAATAATTATGGCTCCGCAATTTATGAAATGGTTATAGAACTGGGTTTAATGCATTTTAGCTTTTGTGGAACGAAATTTATAGTTGGATGAGTCGAGACTTATAAGAAGACCAAAGAAGAAATTTCACCTGAAATCGAAGAGGTAATCTTCGATTTGAGAGATTATCCTTAATGTCTACAACCAACCCACCACTTTCCTATTCAAAAGTTCATTTAATGGGTTTATAGGTTTCTTGACAAGGCAACAATGTTAACAGAGGATGACATAACCTCGGATGAAGCACACAATACCTAGAGGTTGTGCAATGTCTCTCAAGTGGAGGAATTGAATTGCATATTGTGTGATGCTACCCATTTTTCTATGCACAATTATTTACTTTGTTTTGTTCACCAAAATGGAAACTTTGTTTGTAGAGCGATGGATTTTATATTCCACCTACATGGATGTAAATGTTTACCATTATTCGTATCACAACTTGTATAGTCATATACATGAAGGCTTTAGTGCCCCTATGAAATAAAATTTACAGGGAATCCCAACGGTTTCACCGAGTTTTCAAAGGATGGGTGTTGGGTTGATACTAGTTGTGTTTTCCATGGTTTCAATGGGTGTACTTGAAGTGTATCATCCGAGAATTGTGTAGAAATCCCATGGCCAAAATTCTCTAGAAATTTTCTGGAAAACTACTCAATATGCCCTCATTGGTGTGTTAGAGGCATTTATGTGTGTTGGGCAGTTAGGGTTTTTCAATGGCCAATCTCTCGAAGGACTTCTAAGCTTTGGTAGTTCACGTGTGGATGACATCCATTGCCATGGGGAACTATGTGTACAATTTGATCATCATCATTGTAATGGATATCATTAGGAGAAATAATAAACCTAGTTGGATCCCATAAGTTCTTAACATGGGTCACATGGATCGTTTATGTTTCTTATTGGAATTCCTTACAACGGTTGACTTTATTTCATATGCGATATGTGCAAGACACTAAAAAAGGGATTGCACGATCCATGGACAAGAAACGAAGATGATCCACACTATAAAATATAAACATATGGGTTTAATCGTAAAAGTTTTCTTATGATTCCTTTTAAAACTACCGATAATAAATATGTTTTTGATGGTGGAAATACTATCGACACTCATTTTTTAAAAGGAATTTTATATACATTACACATTGGTTTGCATCTTGATACAAACACTTTTGTATTCATTGGGCACCATGAAAAAATATTGTTCAGAACACATTGAAAGTATGGTTTATTGAATCGGGTATAAATTATTCTTTATATTAATGTTTCTCGTAAAGGTTTGTTCACCTCATCTTATAATGTGGATAGAGATTCAAATATTTATTTGACAATATCTTATTTTGTATTGATATTTTTTTATTTTTATTATTTATAAGAAAAAATAGCTAAAATATGATAATTTTATTCAAATGAAAAGAATATGATTGAGTAGTAACCAAGGGGAAATTCGGTAGTAACCAAGAACCTAAAATCTTCACCATGCATTATCTTCGTACTCCCCCCATTGTTGACTCCTTGCTTGACAACTCATAAAGCTTATAACCACGTGATGGAGCCCTCAAATTCCATTTCTATGATTGTTGCAACAAAAACCTGAGCAAAAACAAAGTATGGGATTATCGTCGGGCCTAAAATTCCTGTAATAAACTTCCATGGACAAATCCACTAGCTTTGGTTGAGGCATTAGCAACACAATTCAAATGCGCATTGAGATGTAGAAAAATTCAAATTCAAATGGATGCGAGCGATGCATTAAATTAAAATTCAAATAGGCTGGGAGGCGATTTTATGAAATTCAAAATGGGCATGGGAACGAAAATGTTGTATTAATGATGGTTGAAAAAATAAATTGGTGAGGCATTCAATGTGTAATTCAAAGCTTTGAAGAAATCGGTAAGAGATGTACAATCGTTGAAAAACCGAGATGGTCGTCGAACTATCAATGGCATGTATGACCATCCATCCATTGCAATGTCACATCAAATTCTAAAAAGTCTTATAGACTACTCTCGTAAAAAAAATGGTAGGCCACATCTATTTCCATTTAATGCTTTGTACTTCCCAAGGATATACCTAAATCGCTATGAAAAATGTAATAGTTGCGAGGATGTAATGGTGTTTATTATGTTATCAATGCAAGTTCAACCTCCATTACAATTCATGCTACTATCTATTGCCTCCATTATAGTTGAAAAATTGGATGTGTACTTTGGAGTCCTGTACTAAGTTGCAACCAGTGGCATTGTGGCAAGGTCCAACGGTCCAAGTTCCAACAGGATATCCATAATCCGGCAATTTATCCGGTAGGGTTGTAGCCCTTCATGGGGAATTTTATTACATTATTATATTTTTTGAAAAAAACAATAGAAATAAAATTTTACATTTTTTTCTATTGGCAATTTTATCTTAGCATTTCCAGGGACGTGTTGGAGCCCTCTTGGCGGGTCGTAATGGGTTCAATTTTGAACCATGCGGCCAACCATAACTCAGTCATTTCACATCTATGATGAGCATTTTATAAATTTCTCATTTGAAAAGAATATTTATATGTCACATTAAATAATCACATAGTCTAACTAATAGAAGAAGTGACTTTCTCCAAACATGTTTCCTTATCAATTTTATTCCAAATTACATACGATATTTTTTAAAAAATCGTAAGTTTAAATTGTTTAATTGTGAAAGATTGAGTGTCGCATGGGTTTTTGAGGGTGTTGAATTATACATTCAAAAGTATATTTTAAACAAGAAAAAAAAATTTACAATCTCTCTAGAAATTATATTGTATTTTCGATAAAAAAAATCATTTTATTTATTATTCTCCCCAATTTAACTTTACATATAAATCTTAAATAAGAATAATTTATATATAAAGAGTTATGTTGTATTTATTTGGATCCATTGAGAAAAAAAATCTTAAAAGGCATGGTCATTGTAAGATTGTGTGTGGATTAAATCTTAAAAGTCATGGTCATTGTAAGATTGTTTGTGGAAAGAACTTATTGACTTCAAGAAGACAATTGATATCATTGAAAGCATAGGTGGAAAAGTGTAAAAATAAAATAGTGCTCTTCGAGAGCTATGACATGAAAGTAACAAGGAGAAGCATGGTGATTGTAAGATTCCAAACATGTTTCGTTATGGAAGAAGTGACTTTCTCCAAACATGTTTCGTTATTAATTTTATTCCAAATTACATACAAATTTTTAAAAAATCGTAAGTTTAAATTGTTTAATTGTGAAAGATTGAGTGTCATGGGTTTTTGAGGGTGTTGAATTATACATTCCAAAAGTATATTTTAAACAAGAAAGATTACAATCTCTCTAGAAATTATATTGTATTTCGATAATAAAAAAATCATGTTTTATTTATTATTCTCCCCATTTAACTTTACATCTAAATCTTAAATAAGAATAATTTATATATAAAGAGTTATGTTGTATTTATTTGGATCCATGGAGATCTTAAAAGGCATGGTGATTGTAAGATTGTGTGTGGATTAAATCTTAAAAGTCACGGTCATTGTAAAATTTCGAAGAGGGTCATTGTAAAATTGTGCGTGGATTAACTTTTACCGGTCATTGTAAGATTGTTTGTGGAAAGAACTTATTGACTTCAGGAAGACAATTGATATCAATGAAAGCGGTAAAATTAGTAAAATAGTTCCTCGTTTGTTGGAAAGCAGCAAGGAGAAGCCCGCTATGACATGATTAAGTAATCGTAAGAGAAGCTATGACACTTTGAGTTGGAACAATTTCCCACGTTTGCAAAAATTGAAGCATTGAGGGATGACCAATCCATCCTGTCATTTATTGCAAGAAGGAAGAAGGTTTCCCATATTGGTCACAATAAACAAATTATTTTTAATATTTTCTAATGTTTTTTCAAGTATGCTTTGTCTTTAAGATAAAACCTTACAGAAGCCTTGAATTCTAGAATTTTAAAGATAAAATAGGTATGAAATAATTTACATTAAATTTTGAATTTCATGAAATACATTATTTAAATTTTTAACTATATTAAAAATTAATGATAAATTATAAATGCTTTATAATTTATACAAATCATAAATATTTGTATTAAAAAAAACATTATATATTAAAATATCTATTAACTTTTTAAAAAATATATACAAATTTAATTTTGCTAAAACCTTATATCATATTTAATATTTTGAAAAAATATAAAAATATTTATAAATTTTATAGATAAAAATAAAATTGTAATTTATTAAATATTGCGATTTATTAACTTTTTAAAAATTATTATTTATTATGAATTAACTTTTATTAAAACTAATTTTTAAAGTGGAAATTTTTTTTCCACATTAATGGTAAATATTTGTATTAAAAAATATACATTTAGAGTGCAACATTTTCTTGGAAGTACAAAAAATGATTTATTATAGCTCTTTTAGAAGCCCATTGTTCCAACTACCAAAGGCATGAGCAATGCTTAAGATACAATATTACACTCTCAATTCGTGGCATCTCAAACCGAAATGTTTGTTCCGATTTGTTGATGAAACCTTTAGATAAAAAGCTGAATTGATTAGAAGCTGCAGCCTCACAGTGAGTCATGCACTCGAAGATTTGCACACACAAATGGAGAGTACACTCTACATTGATTAATCAAATGATACAACTATAAGTACATCACAAAGAAGTAGGAAGTTGTAAACAAACTCCTATATCCTAGGAACTAATCCTAACTTAAGGAGCTATGTTACAACAATGTAACCATTTCTACATTAATATACAAATAATATTAATTATTTCCAACTCTCCCCCTTAATGGAGAAGGGATTAGCCTGAATTCCTAACATCCCTCTAAACAATTCAAACTTTATTCTCCTAAGAGGCTTAGTAAAAATGTCCGCCATGTTGTCAAAATATTTACAATATTCAACAAATATTTCCTTTGATTGAAGTTTTTCTCAAACAAAATGGAGCAGAGAATCGATGTGTTTGGTGTTTTTATGAAATCTGTTGGATTGTATGTTAGCTTGATCGTACTCACGGTTGTCACTTTTAATGGTATATGCTTCTTTTTTTTCTTCTCTGCATCATTGAGGAGTCTTCTCAGCAAGATAGCTTCACATGTGAGCGCACACAATGCTTGGTACTCGGCTCGGTGAAGATAAAGCTACGAGTACTTTGCTTTTTTCTCGCTCCATGCTATGACCCCGGATCCAATGTTTGAATGCACAACTTGTGATAGATCTGCGATCATCCGGGTTACGCACCCTGATCGGAATTTGAAAAACTTGCTAGAGTAACATCGGATGTGTTAGTGTATAAAATACCATAATCACTAGTACCATCAAAGGTACCTCGGCACACTCTTTTTACTGCTAACCAAATGACTTTCGAGAGGTTTAGACATGAACTAGCTCAACACACTAACGAGTATGCCAAGTCGGGTCTAGTTGTAGTAAGATATGTCAGACCCCCAACTATTTGTCTATACATAGTGGCATCCACCTCCTTAGTGCCATCGCCACTCCACAACTTTAGATTCTCCTGCCAACGGTGTTCTTCTTGTTGACATCCTTGCTCCATCCTAAATATTTCCAGAAAAATTACTAGCATACTTCTCTTGAGTAAGAAAAATTTTGTCCGAATCTCTCCATACTTCCAAACCCAAGCAATAATGGAGATTTCCGAGATCTTTCATTTCAAATACTTGCGACATCTATCCATTTGATTTCTTTGATCGAGTATTTGCATTACATTATAATCATATCATCCACATGAAAAAAGAAATCAAAATAATTTTCCTCTGTTTATTATACTCGGTATACATGTTTGGATCATTCATGCTTCTATGAAAACCATGTTGTAAGAATAATGAATCGATCTTCTCATACCACGACTCAGGTGCTTGTTTTAAACCATATAATGCCTTGTTCAATCTACAAACTAGATGTTCGCCTTTTAACAAACCCTTCGGAGTGAACTAAATAAATCTCTTCTTTCAATTCACCATTCGAGAAATGTAGACTTAACATCTAGCTGGTGTAGCTTCCACTTATATTTTGTTGCTAAAGAAATTAGCATTCTAATGGTATTTAATTTCGCTACGAGGGCAAACGTTTCAACAAAATCTATTCCCTCTAGTTGTGAATAACCACAGTCCTACCAGTCTAGCTTTAAAATTTTCTATTCTCCCATCTACATTCACTTTAGGTTTGTAAAACCACTTACATCCTATGGGTGTTTTCCTTGAGCAGGTTATCAACTAGATCCCAAGTATGGTTTTTAGTAATTGATTCAATTTCTTCATTCATTTGCAGACCCTTCATTCATCGGATTGACTTGCTTCTTTATAGTTTGTGGGTTCTACAATGTTTAAAATACTTGTCATTAAAGCATAGTCTTTCAATGCTGGTGGTAGTTGTGTACGCCTACGATCTCCTTGGTAGGGGACTTACCTCAAAATGCTTGTTTGCTTCAAACTTGTATGGGCTTGCCTTATTGACTACATCACCTATTTCTTCTTCTTCATGCTCTTGCTTCGATTATCCCCGTTGTTTTCTTCCAGCAATAATGAGAATGTGCCATTCATTATTACTTCCATCCTTTCCTTCCTCAACTTTGTTCATGAAATATCACATCTCGACTTGCAAATATTTTATGAGTCACGGGTATAAATAACTTGTATGCTTTAAATTTAGTGCCATATCCTACAAAGATACATTTCATGGCTTTAGGATCTAACTTCTTTCTATCCACCTTGGGTATATGGGCAAAGGCTTTTGACCCAAATACTCTCAAATGACTCATTGCTGGTTTGAATCATGTAATGCTTCAAAGGGAGTTTTGAAGCCAAGACATTTAGTAGGACTCCTATTCTTTTTAAATAAACAACGAGTGTTGATGGCTTCAACCTGAAACCATTTGATAGACCCTTACCTTGAAGCATACTCCTTGCGCACTCCACAAGAGTTATGTTCTTTCGTTTACTGCCACTCCATTTCTTTTGTGGTGTATGAGGAGCCTTTGTAAGTCGTTGAGAAAAATCCCATGATTTCGTAAAAATTCATGAACTCACCCAACACTCGTATTCTCCCCCTTGATCACGAGCGAAGAATTTTTTATACATTTTCGTGTCCGCACTGCTACCAAAAACTTTAAATTCTTTAAAACAACTGAAAGGTCGACTCTTTTTACTTAAAAAATATATCCGGGAGAATCTAGTGCAATCATCGATAAACAGAAGAAAATAATATGCACCACCTAGCGACCTAGTCTACATAGGTCCGCATATGTCTGATGCATCGGCTCTAGAATATCTCTTATCTTTCTATCGATATGAAAAGGAAATTCCTCTCTATGCATTTTTCCCTAATGCATATCCATCATGTAATCAGCTGAACACTACGAAAGCAAAAGGGGAGACCATCGACCATACCTTTTCTTTGAAGTAACAAGAGGCCTTATAAATTAAGATGACTAAATCTCTAGTGCCGAGAGGTTTTCGGTACTGTCAATCTTGTTGCGACCATGGCTTGTTGTGGCATGATTTTGAAATTTAATATCGTACGAAGCTCCCCAAAAGCACTCCTAATGACAAATATTTCCATCTTGCTATCCTTTATGACAAAGCGTGTCTTGAAGAATTCAACTAGAAGATCCTGATCGGTTATCATTGATACGGACATCAAGTTTTTCCTAATCCGGGCACATACAATACATTCTTAAGATGTATAATGTCACCATTAGGTAATCTTCTTTGGAATATCACCATACCCTTTTATCTCATATCCTTTTTCATCTCCTAGAAAATTTTTAGATCCACATGGAAGTTTCTTCAAGAAATTCAAACCATTCTTTCTTACCTGTCATATGTGAGGATGTGCCATAATCGACATACCATATGTCGTCCTCATCTTCTTTAGAAAGTTTGAAAGCGCACAATCGGCTTCAAATAGTCGAGTTTCATGACTATAGTCTACATCTTCATTAAAAAAATATCCTTTGTGCCTACTCACAGTTATTCCTTGCTTCCCCTGTCTTCCTCTTAAAACAATCCCTAATTTCATGGCCAACTTTCCCACAATAAAAACATTTCTTGTTTGAAAATTTGTTTTCGGACATACCTCTAAATGGTCTCTTTTGAAACGTGCTACCTCCTCTCTGTTGCTCTCTGTGGGCTGCTTCCCTCTAAGCGCTCGCCTCTTCGCCATCGGAGCAGATCATCATTCTACGGTCTTAAATTTTTCCGCCACACTTCTTCACAGTAGCAAAATTCCTGTCAATTATTCAAATACGGGGGCTTTATCCCCTTCGTCAATCTGCTGATGAAAATCGATATTCATCCTTCATTCCATTCAATGTAATTGTGACTAGATCGAATCGGACACCTTTTCTCCGATGTCTCCCAATATGTCCTTTCAGGTCTTTAACACTTGTAATGAATCCAACATCAGATTCATTTTCCTCCATCCCCATCGCAAACAACTTTCATTTGAGTGACAAGATGCGATTTGTATTTTGTGTTTGGTATAAATTCTTAAGCGTCATCCGGATCTCGATGATGACGTTTGCCATCTCTAATGTGTGGGATAATATTATCCTTGACGAACATCTTCAATACTGAATTTTTTCTTTGTTCTCCCTTTTATCCCGAGTCTTGTATAAGTGCGGTTGTTCTATTGCAATATTTGGTTTACCGCTCCTCGCTTGTGACAATTGACCACGCATTTTCTCCCTCAAGCAATGTACGCATGGCTTGAATTTTCAGTGGTGAAATTGGACCCATCGAGGTTGCTAGACTTGTTGAGATATGTTTTCCATAGTATTATTTATACTATGCGTATCGATTCCGGACCCTCAATGATTCTAACTAGTTGAATAATTACAAGCTACACTATTCAATACATACAGGACACGATCACCGATTTGCCTCCAATGCGGCTTGATCTTATGAGCGCACCTCAAATCCTCAGCGATGCGGTAGATTCTTGTGTTTGCGACTTGAATTTGACCACCAACGAGCAAATCCCCTTTGAGAACCACCAACCAATGTATACGTGGGAGCTTGAGATCTCACCACCACTACCACAGGCAAATCCCATGTGTAGAATTGCCAACAAACGTGTCTGCGACTCGGATCTCACCACCATTGGGAAAATCCCATGTGAAGAACCGCCAAAGAGAGAGATTGGCACTTTTACGAGGCAAATATCTGCGCCAAAATTAAGAATCGCGTGTGAAAGTAAACCGGATTGGCGCGGGTATGGCCCAAAGCGATTGCGCCAATTGTGCTTTTCGATGGTAATCGCTGGAAAAACCGCGCCAACCCTCTTGTGCTCGAGAGATTCCAAAAAATCATCGAGACTTGTGAGTCAGTGTTTGCTGGGACCACCCTGCTCCCCTGTGAGCACTAAGCTCGCGTGCATCGCCATTAAGGCTTTGTAGCTGCAGGCGTCTGTAGCCACTAAGGCTCTCAAATCGGGCTCACAGTGCGAGCTGCGATACCAAGATAAGCTGAATTGATTAGAAACTACGGCTCACAAGTGAGTGCGCACAGAGCGCACACAAATGGAGAGTACACTCTACACTTTGATTAATCAAATGATACAACTATAAGTACATCACAAAGAAGTAGGAAGTTGTAAACAAACTCCAAATCCTAGGAACTAATCCTAACTTAAGAGCTACGTTACAATAATGTAACCATTTCTCCATTAATATACAAATAATATTAATTATTTCCAACTCCTATTTCATTTGGCAACATGAACGCCCTACGCTTGACGCCTTTCATTCCCATCTTAATAGCATTTCCCCTCATATCCCAGCTTTTACTATGGAAATTGAATCCAATAAATCCATTCCTTTCTTAGATTTTTGTCTTACTCGCCTCCCCAATGGCTCCCTCTCACATCAATTCTATAGAAAAAAAAGACTCATACTAATCGTTATCTCCATGCTCTTTCTCATCACCACCCATCCAAAAATTACGATGTTGTGTAAGAAATTTTTCAGTGAAAATCACATGTAAGAAAATTTTTGCTAACGCGTTGAACTCAGCTGATGTGGTTCATCATCACATAAGTAACAAGGAAAAAAACTATGACACTTTGAGTTGAAACAATTTCCCACGTTTGAAAAATTGAAGCATTGAGGGATGACCAATCCATCCCTGTCATTTATTGCAAGAAGGAAGAAGGTTTCCCATATTGGTCACAATAACAATTATTTTTTAATATTTTCTAATGTTTTTCAAGTATACTTTGTCTCTAAGATAAAACCTTACAGAAGCACTGAAATTCTAGAATTTTAAAGATAAAATAGGTACGAAAATAATTTACATTAAATTTTGAATTTCATGAAATTTTTTTCAATATTATTTAAATTTTAATTATATTAAAAATAATAATGATAAATTCTAAATGCTTTTATAATGTATACAAATCATAAATATTTGTATTAAAAAAACATTATATATTAAAATATCTATTAACTTTTTAAAAATATATACAAATTTAATTTTGCTAAAACCTTATATCATATTTAATATTTTGAAAAATATAAAAAATATTTATAAATTTTATAGATAAAATAAAATTGTAATTTATTAAATATTTCAATTTATTAAATTTTTTAAAATTATTATTTATTATGAATTAATTTTATTAAAAACTAATTTTTAAAGTGGAATTTTTTTTCCACATTAATGATAAATATTTGTATTAAAAAATATACATTTATAGTGCAACATTTTCTTGGAAGTACAAAATGATTTATTATAGCTCTTTTAGAAGCCCATTGTTCCAACTACCAAAGGGACATGAGCAACGCTTAAGATACAATATTACACTCTCAATTCGAGGCATCTCAAACCGAAATGTTCGTTCTGGTTTGTTGATGAAACCTTTTTCATTTGGCAACATGAATGCCCTACGCTTGATGCCTTTCATTCCCATCTTAATAGCATTTCCCCTCATATCCAGATTTACTATGGAAATTGAATCCAATAAATCCATTCCTTTCTTAGAGTTTTGTCTTACTGCTCTCCCCCAATGGCTCCCTCTCACATCAATTCTACGAGAAAAAGACTCGTACTAATCGTGATCTCCATGCTCTTTGCTCATCACCACCCATCCAAAATTCTGATGTTGTGTAAGAAATTTTTTTCGGTGAAAATCACATGTAAGAAAATTTTTGTCGACGCAGTTTTCGAACCGGCCAGTGTGGTTCATCATATTGTCATGATGATGAACCACATCGCGATATGACTGTTCAGCTACGTCGGCAAAAAAATTTTTCTTACATGTGATTTTCAACTGAATTTTTTTTACACAATTTATGGATCATAAAAGCCAAATTCCTAATTTCCGATGTTCTCAAAACCCTATTCTGCAGAGCTTTTAAACATCTCTACTCCCCATTTTCTTTTCAACTCGAAAAATACCATCTAGTCAAAGCTTTGAAATCCAATGGCTATTTTTCTACTCGGATCTTTAAAACTCTTGAGTCTCATTTGCTACCCTAAACCCAAAAAATTATGAACCCTCTCCCTCTTGCAGCCAAGTCACCCTCCCTTACATTAAAGGGCCACCGATCTCATTGCTAAGAATTTGGCAAAAGAAAAAACATAAAAAACCATATATAAACCCTCACAATACCCTTAAGCAATTTTTTTCGATCGGCCAAAGACATATCAGATCCCATGCTAGGATCACGAGTTTATAAAATTCTTTGTTCTCGCGATAAATATTACATTGGTCAAACGGGTCATCCTTTCAAAGACCACCTCAAGGAGCACATAGGCTGACACCAACCATAGTCGTCTTTCAAAGTCGACATCGTTTATCACTCATATAAGTCCAAGCACTTAATCTTCTTCAATCAATCTAAATCATAGACTACGCACCACTCTACGGCTCTCGTATTATTCAAGAAGCCCTAAAAATCGATAAGAACCATAATAACTTAAATAGGGAGGATGGTTACGAGCTCGACCCAATCCTGAAGTCCGTCATCCACCATCTTACCCAATGAATCTTGACCCTCGTCCAATTTTTTTTGCTCCCCCCTCCTCAATACCTCTTAGTTCCCCACGCCCCCCCCTCCTCCTCCTTTTTTCTCCTTAAGTTTTCTATTAATGATTTAATAAATGTTTTGGTCTTCTTATATATCTCTTATTTATGAGTTTTATCTAACTAATAAAAACCGAGGGATGAATGTATATGCATCAACTAAGTTTACTTTTTATCCTCAACTCCCTCTAATCCTTTAATATAAACCATAAAATTTATTTCTTGTTTTAATTCTCAATCTCTTCATTTATCTATCTATAAAACAAGAACATTCTTTTATTTCTAATTTTATTTCTAATTCTCTTTTATATTAATATTCCTTATCTTAAATAAAAAATGTGATCAAATTCAAACAAATTTGTCATCTAAAAATAAATATAGAGGAATATGTTTTATTACTATCTTTATCTATATTTATTATTAATAAAAATTTTTACTAATCTTTAAAATATTTTATCAACTAATTTCTTATATTATTAATCCATTTCAATTTTCAATTAGGTATTTTTCTATCTAAATTATAAATCTAAAAAATATAATTCCTATTTCTATTATTCCATTTATCTAATTTCTATTTCCACTATTTTCCCTATCAATTTTGTTAATTTTTTCATAATTAATAAAATCTCATTTCAATCATTACTTTTCAAATAAAAGATAATTGGTCAAATATATTATTTAAAAAATTTTATTATATGTTTAAATATTTTTATTTTTTATTTTTTATATTATATCAAAATATAAAGAACATATGCATTTAAAATTCGAGCGCGCACGTCCATGGTCGCCATGTAGCGCGCCTAGTCGCCTACGGCGGATGCCTTCCTCCTTCGAGCGGCCCTCTCTGCTATGGATCCCGGGGAGGCGGCCCCTGCGGTCTCCTCTCCCTCCGCCCCCCGAGCTTGAAGCTTTTTAGATCCCTCATCATGGCGGCGGGCGGTCGTTCTTCGCACTGGATCTCGAGCGGAAGTTCGTTAAAAAATTGGCAAACATCCCCACGGTGTCTCTGCTCGGCGTGGAAGAAACTTGTGTAGATCCGCTTTGAATCGGCCAAAGGCCTCCTCGATCGATTTCCACGGGGCCATGGCCTTCCCGACAGGTTGAGAGAATGGGTAGGAGCGGATACCTACGGTCGAGAAAGCATCAAAAACTCATTTCGTGGGTAAAGGATTCTTTGTCTTTGTCTTTGACAATGTGGAAGATAAACTTGATCTTTGAAAACGAGCCATATTTATGGGTCCTCAAGGCCTTTATACGAATAAATGGTCGCCGGACTTCGACCCGGCTCGGGGCGTGCGCGGCGTGCACGTGCGGATGTGCCTCCCCTCGCCTTCCCCTTCATTTTGGAATCGAGATCGACTGCGAGTCCATTTGGCACCGCATGCGAATACATAGATCAGTGCCGAGGAAGGACCAATTTCCGTGCTCGCATATGTGTTGAAGTCGACTTAGAAATTGGGCTGCCTGGCTCATCAAACTCTCGGTAGGCGGATTGGTCTCATGTCAGGGGGCTAGACTACGAGAAACTCTCCTTCAAAATGCCGAAGCACCATGAATATGGGCACTTTGCAAAGATACGCAAGAAGAAAAATGAAGAGATAACGGGAGAAAGAAAAAGGAGAACAATGCAACCAAGTAAAAAGAAACCACGCAAACAACAAACAAAAAAAATAAAAAACAAAGGCAAAGGGACGGAGAACAAATCGAGGGCAAGAAAGTGTAAGCATCCAAAAACACAAGAAGCAGAGAGGACCATCGAGCACACGATACGGATAAAAATCCCCCTTCGAATCTCTCGAATCCCATCCGGATCCTCCGGAGGCGAGAGCCGAATGGTCCTACTCCGTTGAACAATATCCTCACCCGGATCCGTAATACTTCAATCTCCTTCCCCGGGGCAATACCTCTTCCTACGCGGATATTATCAAAACAAAAGAAGATAAACTACGAAATCATGGGGCTCTTCGGGATGATGAGACCTTCGAGAGGCCATCAAGAGCGCGGGAGAAATCAAATAAGGAAACCGGGAAGAAGAATCGAAAGACAAAAAACCCTAGGTAGTCAAGCCACCATAGAGATGACCCTCGGAAGGAATACTAGACTAAGGACTCCCAAAGGGAGGTGGACCTACCCTTCTGGTTTTTAAATGATGCATATGGTCTCTTACTGTAGTTTGGGGAAATCACTAAGGCGAGAGGCTATTAAAGATCTTTTGAAAATGGAATCCACGGACATTCTCGTGCTCCAAGAGACAAAAATAGAAGAGAGTCTCTTCTAAACACAAGCAACACAAAATGGAAATTTGATTCGAGCAAAGGTAATGCGGTTGCTGAGGCACGACCGGGGGAATAGGCACATTTCGGTCTCAAAACCTCTTTTCACTAGAAAGATCCTACGAAACTCAACATTGGATTTTTACCTAGCTACCACACTTAAGCTCATCAATCTAGTCTTGGCTCTTGTTTAATTTGTATGTCCTTGTTCATTATGACAGCGAAAAATAAAGAGTGCCTGAAAGTCACTCTCGGATTACTTAGTTTGCTCAATCCCCCGAGAATTTAATCTCGGGTGGTGATCCGAGACATCATTACGGCTCCTAAAGAGAAGAGAGGTGGGAACTCTTCGAGGGATCCCCTCCTCTCCAGATGGAGGACCTTATTCTCCCGGTGGGATCTAGTAGACTTTAAGCCAGCGAAAGGAGAATATACATGGACCAACAACGAACGAGGGGGAGACCATATCTCGGCTAGGTTGGATGATTCCTCATCATCGGCTCCATTATGTTGGATAATAAATTGTTTTCACCAAGATCCTCCCCAAAACTCACTTCGGATCCACAAACCAATCCTCCTATGTACGAGGAAGAAGAAGATTTAGGCCCAATGCCTTTTCGATTTAATCCTCTCTGAGGTACAAAGAGAAGGGTTCTTTGAAAGCACAGTCCATCGTTGGAGAATAGAGGTTTCGAGCTCCCCAAGCCGTGGAGCAAAAAATAAAAAATACTAAAAAGGCCTTAAAAGAGTGGATAAAGAAGGCTCTAAAAACTCCCACCAGACGCAGGAGGAAAGATGTTAAGTCCATCGCACTGGAAGATCTCCAATTCGAATTGGAAAAGAAAGACATCTCCTCTATGGATTTAATCGAGAGAAAAAGTTGCACAAAGGAGAACATATAATTCCTTCGAAGTGAAGAAGAGCAATGGCGACTTAAGTCTCGCAGCTTATGGCTCAAAGCTGGAGATAGAATACAACATACTTTCACGCGACGGTGACGCCCGACTATCAAGGAACCACATCGCAAATCACTACTGACCGGCGGTCGGGTGTGCAAAGGTTTTGATCAAGTCAAGGCTGCACGCCGAGGAACATTTTCATAAACTCCTCAACGATGAAAGGGATGGGAGCGAGGAGGATACAACAGAATTTCTAAAAAACATTACCGAAGCTAGTTAGTTACGAAGACAATGCTCCCTCTTGAGTCCTGGTCACGGAAGAAGAAGTCTTCAAAATCATGTGGTCCATGGATCCGGACAGAAAGATCCCGGTCCCGGACGAATTTTTCAATCATTTTTATAGAATTTGCCGGGCACTAATCAAACACTGATCTCCTCAAAATGATACATGGTTTCATGAGAAAGGAAAAGGTGGGTGGCGGCATAAATTCCACATCTCCTTGCATTAATCCCCGAAGAAGCAAACCCTGGCTCTTTTGACGATACAATCCACTTTCACTATACAGCTTCTCACAAGATATTGGCCAAACTCGCGTGAATAGACTAAAACCTCTCTGCGCAAAGCTGATTTCTCCATTTCAAGGAGGATTCGTGAAAGGAAGACACATTTGCGGACAATGTCATCCAAGTTGAGGAAGCTGCACTCCTAGCCATTCCCGCAAAGAACAAGGTATTCTTATTAAATTAGACATGTGTAATGCTTTTGATAGAGTTAACCGATCCTTCTCCCGTACGGGGTTCTCTCCTCTTTTCGGATTCGATAAGACTTCATTAACCTTGTATTAAAAACTTTGTTTAGAAAAAGACATGGATAGCCCCAATGGTCAATGGAAGACCGACGAATTTCTTTCTAGCCACTAGAGGATTGAGCGGGGCTACCCTCTTTCCCCCTTTTCTCTACATTTTGATGGTTGACTCCTTGAGCGAAATCTAACCAAGGAAAAACATAATGGCGAGCATACCGGTATTAGAATTGCGAATGGCATTGATCCTGTGAACATGCGTTCTTCGCCGAGTGACTCGCTTACGCTCGGGGAGCCTCAACAAGAATCGAAAATTCCTTCGAAATATCCTTCGAAGTTCTGCCGGTCTCCAGGAGCACTCATAAGTGAGAGGAAAAAGCGCAGTCTACGGTTGGAACACGAGACACCACACTATTGGAGAAAATTGCCAATAATTTGGGCTTACGGGGTTTTCGATTGGGACACAAAAATGAAATACTTGGGCCTTCCAACCTGTTGGGATCCAACGGGAATCATCTCTAGAAGATGTTATTTCGATTCAAGAAGAATATCGTTGCGTGGGGAGGTTTTTTGGCTCACCGACAGGGAGGCAAACTCACGCTCATCGACGCGGTTCTCTATCCCTTTGTCCCACTTATCGGGCCGCTGATGTTGGCCCCAAAAGTAATCACGGATCGGATCTCCGAGGTTAATGCGCCATTTCTTGTGGAATGGCGGTGCTGCGAAAATCATAGCGAGATTCCATTTAGTGGGCGGGACATAGTGAAAACATCCTCTTGCGGAAGGTGGATTACAAATTCGTGACCCTGCGCCAGTTTTGAGCGGCCGGGTTGCAAAATTCTGTGACCGCTCATCGCGGAACCCAATCATCATGTCGATCAGATCTTTAAGATCAAATACCTCAAGAATCGACCCCTTAATTTCCTTTTCGGCGGAGAAAAATCATAAAGGTATGAGCGCCTGCATGCGTGCGAGCGGAGGCATCGATTTTTTAGATGCCCTGCTGCATAGAATTCCGAGGGGAACGGAAAAAAACATCGAGGCTTTGGAGAGACGAGTATAATGGGTCATCCTCCCCTCGCCGAAGTCAACGAAATTTTACGAGTTAAGAGACTAGCTCTATGAGAAAGTAATTAGGAAAATTGAAGATATTTCGGAATGGGACATACCAATGAAAGCGCTTGTTGGAGATTTTCCCCGGATCCCGGCGCATTTAAATTCTCGGTTAGATGCACTCAAAGACGCCATCTCTGATTTTGCTCGGTGCATAAAGACGAAAGACTATATGAGGGAAAAGGCGTTTTCGGTACGCAATCAAGGATATCTTCGGATGCAAAGCAAAAAAGACTCGCCCTATCGAGTGCATGCGAATCAGATTTGGGACACTTCGGCATCCCCAAAATCAACTTCTTCTTTTGGACCTTGTTCCATAACAAAATCCTAATAGGAGAAAACTTGTGCAAAAGGAACTTTGTTGGTCCTCATCGTTGTGTCTGCAAAGGGAGCGTTGGAAACTTTCACCCACTTGTTTATTTGTGTTGCGAGTTCGTGAAGGAGGTCTGGTCTTTTCTGGGCTGGATTGAACGCGCATCCTCCTTCCCATTGCTGCTAATTGACTCCATGTTCCTCTTAGGAAAATCTATCTACCCACACAACATCGTTAGTAAATCTATATGGCACAGGTGTGGATAGTTTGCCCCTAAATATGTTTGTCGAAAGCTTTAGGTTAGTACAAGAACAAAATCATCTTCAACAATAAAGAATACGGCGAGCAAAAGTGGCGGAACGGGCCAAAACTCTCCTCTTAGAAACCTTGATACACTCTCAAATCAAAGAGGATAATACTCTTCGAACTAAATAAAGAACGTGGTGGATGCTTACATCGGCATGACCGACGAGCAAACATACGTCGAATCTACACGAAGAATGACAAAATTCGTGATCCTTGAGGACAGATTTCATCGATGGTGGAAATCTCGGGGCAGCAGATGCCTTTGTTTTCTGTTGATGGTGCCTCAGAAAGAAACGGCCGGAGGTACGGAGCTAGTGGGGTGATCTTCTATCCCGAAAGGAATAAAGAATATTTCGGTAGGGTCTTGGTCCGAAAACCAATAACCAGTAAATCCTCGGGTCTTTTGAAAAGCCTGCAAATTGCTGGAAAAAGAAAATCCAAGCGAAATTGTAGTTTTTGGAGATTCGAGAAGTGTTGATAAAAGCAATAGTCGGCAGAGAATGGGCTCAAGGATACGAGGTGCTCAACAAAACGGTTAGCAAGAGTTAACGAATTTTGGAAAAATTTTCCCTTAGTTAATGTCTTCCACATACTCGGAGATCTAAACAAGGAAGCGAGATAGATTGGCAAACATAGGTTGCACGCTACCAAAAACGGAATGATTAGCATAAATGCGGAAGCACCATTCAAGGCTATTATCCCTAGGTGGTTAATGGTGATTTTGTTTGTATTGGGTATGTTTAGGCTTTGCCCAACGGCGTTTTATCAATAAAATAACCGTTTTAGTTAAAATATATATATATTTTATTTTATTTTATTTTTTCGATGGTTAATCCATCCAACTTATACTTAATTCAAAATATTTTCCTATAAAAAGACTCTTAGACACTCGTTTACTCATAAGGCTCTTTTTTGGTTATCGATGATGGATGGAGTTACCATCTAAATGAGGGTCAAACATTTACACGGTAATATTTAGGAAAATCTCTCAACACTTGGTAGATTTAGAGTCAATCCAGGAAAATCCCATGCCAATGACAACAAAGTAATTATGTAAACCAAATGCATGCACCATGCATTCAAATCCCAACAAATAAATCACACATGAAACTCATTACTACAAAATATTCTTGTTGTAGTTGTTCTTCCAATATTATCATTGTGCTCCCTTTATTTCCTTTATGTCCTTTTCTTGTTTGTGTTCTTCCTCTCTCTCTTTCTTAGAGTATGATTTATGAAACTAATTAAAATTTGTCAATTGTTTCTCGGATGCCTTTTTTATCATTGGTGTCGATGACTTTTCCTTTCCTTTTCTTTTTTTCTTTCATTTTCCTTTATTTTCTCTCTAATTTTCCTTGCATGCATATTTTTGTCTCTTCATCTTCCTTTTCTACTGTTTTCTTTTATTCCTTTAATTAATTTCAATTTCTTTCCCTTTGCCTTTTTCCAATTTCCATAGCCATTAATTAACCACAAGTGATACACAATTTAATTTTTTTCCCTCCATTCTGCTTGGAATACGTGTCCCGTGATCTTGGTCTTAATTTTTCCTTTATAATGCCCTTCCATTTACATGGAAAATCAGCTCCGAGCTTATTAGAAACCCCTCCCCCTTGAGGGAACACTTCCCTCGTGTTCTATGACACTTATGACCAACAACCACTTAAAACAAAACATATTTGCTTATTGGAACTTTATAACACATCTCGATGTAATATTTATAATGACAATCTCTCTCTCTCTCTCTCTCTCTCTCTATATATATATATATATATATATATATATATATATATATACACCAAAAAAATCATTGGCTTCAACTAGAAAATAAACAAGGATATAATGTCCGCATTTGATCAGTCATATCCCATGTAGCTTCATCGGGCCCAAAGTGCTTCCACTGCACTTTAACTTAATCTATTTCTTGGTTCCCGAGCATGATAAATACAAAGAATCACGAAAAATAATCACTTAGTGATTCTAAATGACATTTTTTCACATGACAACTTGTAAGACTAAGGCAGGTCGAGAAAATGATAGAAAGAAGAAATGCAATCCCTATGATTTTCAAGGTGATGTTGGAATGCATACATGGATGAGAAAGATCAAATTAGCCTTTAAAGTGCATGACACTCATAAAGAGGAATATAAGTTAAGCATTTCCCTTTGCCTATAAGGGTTGATGTAGACAAGGTGTGGAGATTTCAACATGTTTATAGAGGCAATATCCCAAAATGTTTATGGAGGAAATATCCCAAAATTTCAACAAAAACATCCTAGAATAAACCTTACAATGTTTCGACTCATTTTAATGCTCCACATTGAGGGCCCTTAGATGGGTAGACCTATATTATGATGTATTCCAATGTTTTTATTTGTTTTTATCTTGTTTCGAGGCTCAACAACATTTGATGTGAGGATACCTAATCATGTTTTGATAGAGTATGTGATTTATGCAATTGCATGGTTATAATGATGGGTAATGTAATAAAGATGTTTAAATTCTCACATATATATGCGATGCATGATGATGCAGGGGAGGAGGGTATCCATGTTGAAATATGTAACTAGGTTCGGTCTTCATAATGAAATATGTAATCATGATTTTATGTATTTGATGTAAAGAGAAACATAAATTTATTATTATTAAATTATTGAGGCATGGGTTTCATGCTCAAGGGAAATTTATTTTTAGGCCAAGCACTCATTGAGTGCTTTTAGGACTTGTAATTTGGTCTACAAGTCAATTGAGTCATTGTCATGTATGGAAGACTCTTTTGGGCATGTTACATATTGTAAAGAAAAATTTATTTGAGTCAAATCTAGAGTCAAAGACCCTCCAAGGCCTCGTCATAGTGCAAAGAACAAGTCGACCTCTATGAGAGGATAATTCGGCCTAAAGCTAGCAATTGACCTAGAGAAAGACCTATATATAAGAAAGACTTTCGATCTCACTTGAAGGACTTACTCCACATTAATTACCAAGCCTTAAAGTATACAATTGTCTATGATTTTGATGTATTGAGTTGTCTAGCAAGATGCAAATAAGTCTTGAGTCTATACGTATCATAGATAGTTTGTTTTGAAGCTTATTAACAAAATTTAATTTTCAGTTGGTTGCTGCAAGATTTGATTCTTGAGGCGGTATGGTTGAGCATAGTGATTGATCATTTAATATCGTCACGATGTCTCAACACCTTTGGTGACATAAGAGAACCTTGATTTGAAAATGACATTTATAGTAATCTTGTGGATAGATAATAATGATACTATCAAGGGAAGTAATATATAGACTATGACCTATGTGTCAGTGAGTGACCTTGTTTCACATTTGTATAAAAATGTTTAGTGAAAACATGACGGATCTTGCTTTTTGTCACAATAACCTTGGCATACGCTATAGCAACAATATTCTCTGTGACATGGTGACAATGATCCCCTTTTGTGAACAACTGTTGAAGATTCATCTTGAGGTTGTTGAGTATAGTTGTTACAGTAATTATGACTACATCTCCGATGCGTCCAAATGGGCCTTGAAATTTACTAGTATCATTTTGAAAACACATTCTTGTCTTAAGCTAGTGAATATTGGGCTTATTAATTCTTCTCCAATCCAACCAAGATAGTGTTGTGACCCCATAGATCCCTCAAATGTGAAATCCCATCTTTGAAAGATGCTTACTGAAAAAACTTGGGGGTAGACCTACCTAGCATGTTGATGTTGAGAAGGTTCATAAAACATAGCCACATAATACCATCCGTTTGAACTTGGGGGAAAAGCTTGTCTACAATGCTTACAAAATATTTTTGATAATCCTGAAAAACAAGAAATCTAGTGGTAAGAGCTCTTTAAATCACATTACCAAGGTTAAAACAACCATGCAATGCCATCCACATGGGTCGTTTTCCAAATGATGTCTTAATAAAATATACCATGGGGCTCTCATTAAAACACTTAAATTAAAAACAACGAGAGAAACAATGTTTTTTGTTTTCATTAAAGCAAAGCGAGGGTCTCATAACTCTCATCCTCACCTTGCCTTTTCTTCTCTATATAACTCTTCGAAAGCTGTAACTTTTGTTGTTCCACCTTAATAAGACACTAGTTTGAGTACATGAGGTTGTAGTTGGATTTTCGAACAAGAAGCTTTCAAAGGGAAGAGGGTCTAGACTTGTGATTGAACACCTCATTTGGTGCAAACATATTCATAAAGATTGATCAATTGATTTTTCATCATCATATAGATCAATTTATATGTCATTTTATAGACATGCACATAATCAATCTTCCTAAAACATGGTTGATCTTTGTATGCCTTAGACCATTAAAGGCCACAAATCATAGTGAGATGTGCTTGAGTGTGGATTGAGTAATCACATTGTGGGAATACTAATATGCATCTCTTATGTATATCACAAGAAGAAAGGTGAACTGTAGAATGCATGTGGGGTCATAAGAGAGGCATCATGTCATTATGTTAAGGATATAAATATAAAGGGGTGTAAAAAAATGTTAATGAAAAAAACAGATACCTACAATATCTAGTGAAAGTAGGGGTTTTTTAAATTGGCAAAAATGCAATGGGTTAGTATTGGTAGGGGTTAAATCATAGTGATTTTTAGAGGTATTTTCCAATATGTAGTCAAATTAAGGGTATTGTTTAGTATGCCACGAATGCACGTGCTATGCCATAGGTTAATTGAGTGACGCCCATGTGTGTAGTCCATCCTTATTCAATTTTTTTCGGTTCTTCCTTGTAGGCTTATCCAAGGTAGTTATGGTTTTGTTATCCTTCTCTCTAGCTCAATTAATTTGGAACACTAATCCATTCATAGCACATCGAACAACCTTTAGTGGTTGTCATGAAACAATCAAGCTTCCTTCTACTCCCAAGCAATATCCTCCCCATTCTTTGGAATCCAGGTCCCAATTCAAAACCCTCTTTAATTATGATCAACATACATATAATGTTTAGAATGAAGGGGGAATTAACCTAGGGGTTATCACAACTTCCTCGTGAGCTTCTCATCGGCTTTCGAGGGAAAGCTTGTATGCTTCTTCTACGAGTTTTAGTATACACCACACTTATTTCGTCTCGAATGTCCAACCTAAGGCCATTTATATACCTATTTGTATTTTCCGTAGTGTCTTTTACATATCCTACCCTTATATGCACCTTATAAAATGCTTATGCGTATTCTCTTACATATATTAATATTTGCATAAAGTTTTTTGATTTTTATAAACAAGATAAAGTTGGTAGTCTTTAGAAAAAAAACTTACCTTTCGAGTTTTGTAATCATTTTGTTCCAACTCTTGATCTTCTACTTTGTTCTTCCTTTTTTCTTTCCAACTTTCACACCATCCCACCACAAAGTTGCATGTCTCTTCAACTACATGACAACAAAATTTACTTTCTTTTCATCATCCACCAATTTGTGTTAAAAAAACTTATCCATGTCATTAATCTAATCCAAAATCTCTTCAAGTATTTAGACCGCCACTATAAGTTGGCATCCAGGCTTGGGATTTGAAGTAGATCCAAGAAGAAGTATATAGGAAAAAATAGAAGTATCATTCTAAGTTCAACAAGTTCTTTTCGCTACTTCTAATTTTTCTATATAATCCTATAATTCATTAACATATCCATCATTAGGATCCCTTTGTTTGTCGAGTTTCAATGGCATCCTACCTAGCTTGTGGACTTCTCATTTCTTCTTCTAGTCCTACATTTGTTGTTGGCATTTCTCTCTAATCACGTTGACCTCTTTTTCGACTCTATAGGCCATTACTTGACACATATAATCACTTATATATGTGAACACACAATGTTGTTCTTTGCTGCGATACCACAATTGGTTAAGGTGAAAGATATATTCTTCTCTCGCATACAAGAATGATGTTAAAACTTGGTTAAAAATTGGTGGGCTCTTCAAATTCAAGCCAAATTCCACTAAGGTTGAAAGCATACATAAGAAAACACCACAAATGTTAACCCAACAATATAATTGAATTCCAAAACAACTTAATATTGTTTATTAGTAATTACTCGTAAGTTTCAACCATCATCGATCTCTTCAAATCAACACTTGAGATCTACTCAGGTGGTTTGACTAGGGAAGGAATGTTCAAACAGATATACACCATTTATTTACGGAATCTAACGATCCATAGTAAATGCATAAATTTTTATTGCAACATCATTTTTTCAATAACAGGGCTTGAACAGGGGGTTTTCAACAGGGAATTATAAAGCAAATAGTTCATTCCTTGAACCATTAATTTAACCATGCATAACATGAATTGTAGGAAACTTACTATGAAATATATTATGCCACCTTTAACTACACACAAATATTTTATTTGTGCTCAAAATGTTCAAAAAACGTAGAGATGCAAAATATGCTAGCCTTCACAAGTAATATAGAGGCCCCTTCAAACTTATTGCAGGGATATTAAAATATCAATAAACAACAAAGAAAATATCATTGTGGACAAGGAAAATATGGATTTCATTGATCAATATGCTCCTTCCCAATCTGCAAGTTTTTCAATAAAAAAATTATAAATATATATTAAACCCCGGGAACCTATCTAGACCCACAACAATAGGATCGATTTCTAGAAATGTTAAATATCTCGGTACATTGGGGTCCCGTGATTTGGTAGATTGGCAAGTCAAGTCGACGGGGTAACATCAAACCAACTTTGTAGCCCTAGGACCTAGCCTTCCCGGACTCGAGAGAGGGCTCTCTCTGTTATGCAAAGGATGTATACTTTTTTACTTTCTATGTATTTGATTTTAGGCTAGTTGTTAAGTATGTTTTTTAGTTTGTTTTAGGTTTTGAGGGAGGGGCGATCAAAGGATAAATAGATACTTTTGTCAGATCAGACTTTGGGCTATGGGGTCGAAAAGGTCAAGGCTTGTCTCAAATGGTGGACAAGGTATATTGCGGGGGCCGATTTGGTTGAGATAAATGGATTCTTCGAGGTGTGAGTGAAATGAGATGGGCACTAAGTTTGGGAGAGATAAAGGGGTTTTTTAAGCTTAAATATTTTTTACAACACACATCATGTGGTGGTGCTAACCATTAATCACGATAAATGAAACCCAATGCGATAGACGCATAAAATACACAATCGAGGTGATGCATAGAAATATAAGACCCTCTAACTTTGGGAAAATCACCTTCGGACTTTTTTGGAAAAAAAATAAGACAAACAAACAACTCAATCTACGAAGAGGAACTCCCTAAATATCATATTTTGAGCTATTGGGAACTTTGAACTAAAGATCTGCAGAGCATGGGCAAAGGGCAAGGTCGAAACAAGACCTCTTTGGCTTAACTAGAAAACCAATACTTGAGAGAAAGGTTTGAGTGATGGGGTTTTGGTTAGCTATGAGTAAGCGGGGCATACCGTGAATCATACTAGACGACATACATAATAACCATTAATGAAATTGATAACAAGTTCTTAGGGTATCGTAGCAATTAATAATTCTTTGACATAACCAAGAAAAGAAGAAAAAACATAGAAAGGGCTAGTAATGAATCGGGAAACTTTGAGGTGCCTCCATGGGCATGTCTCAAATCTATTCTTCTACCGACCTACAACAAGCAAGAAGCATGAAAACATGTATGATAAAATAAGGAAACATAAAAAATAAGGAACACCATACCATTCACCAAGCCAGTGGAATCCTACAAGCAATCCTCTTCCACCATCAAAGTCAAACAAGAAATTATCCGCTTCATGAGACAAAGTATTTCTTCAAAGCTGTAATACTATGTATTGCTCTATAAAAAAATCCAGCCTCCGGTTACAATGTATTCTCTTGGAATATATAGGCCAAAGAGAAAGAAACCCTCCTAGAGCATCTAGAAGGCCATTGGCCTAATATAAATATATGATTTTGTCCTTGAGGCTTTGCAAGCCAAGGCACAAAATATCTTTCAAAAATATCTTTTTAAACTAATAATAGAAATAAAATTGAATTTTAATCAACGACATGGAGATAAAAATAGCTAAACGCACATTTGGAGAGACATATTCGGAAAATTGCCTTTTTTAGCCAAAATGCTACGGGAGCGTAGTGCGGAAAGAAGCCTGTTTTGCGGACAACTTTTAAGGGACCTCCCGATGTCGAAACGAGGCCCGTTATAGCTCGTTGGAAAGCCCTAGATGTCTAGTTTCTGGAACTACTTTATTTTTCCCAAACGGATCCCTGAAGTCTGTCAAAAGGTGGGCCCGAGTGAAAAAAAAACCCGGGGGTCTCATCTGACATGTGAGCGGAAAGGTGAATTTTGATTCGATTTTTGCCTCTTTGGGGGGACCAAAACACCTCCTTTGGATCTGAAAATTTGTGAGTAGCTACCCCCAAATTTAATCCATCAAGAAAATTACTTTCACGAGCTAAGGATGCTCCTAGCACCCATGGCGAGCGCCTAAAAAAATGTGCAGTGGGGCCAAAAAACACAAAAAAACAAAATCATGTCAAAATTTGCTCAATTTTGGCGAGCAAGCTCCCCTTATGGGTTCTTAGAAGCATACAAGGAATGCGAGGCCAAGATTTGACCAAGCCTAAGTATTCCTTTCTCCATTTTTTCTATTCGGTACCTCTTTTCGAGCAGTTTTGAGCCTTTCTGAGCAAGTTTGAGCTTTCTTCGGGAAATTGGTTCAATTTCTTGTATTGCCCTGAGTCATCTTCCTCTACGGATCCAAGTATTTTTTTTCTTTCTCTAATTTATCCTCCAAATTATTGTTGGCTCTTTCAAGCCATGATTCTTTATCATTTTCTATTTCTTGGGAGAGCAATTGTGTGAGAGGATAAGATCGAACAGTCGCTTCTTCTTCCTTCTTTTTCTCCAAAGCTTGCCTAAGACCCATGGTCCTAGGCCTCTTTATCATTGGCTTCCTTCTTCTTCGGTATCATCAAATTCACCCATATACTCTTCAAGCTTGACTTGTAGCTTTGTAGGTTTCCCTTTGGTATTTGAAAGCCTGAGCCTCATAATACGCCATTTGACCACTCATTTGTTTATTGCGCATTTGTAGAACATGTATGAGGTCCTTTGACCTTTCTAGATCAGTTTTCCAAGTCATGTATTTGGGCCTCTCTGTTTTGCAAAAGTGACTCAAGGATTCTAGCTTCATCATCTCCGAAAGCATCACTCTGTCCCCATCCGTATGATGTCAAACTCCCTTTCCTTTATGACTACTCTCTCTGTTGTTCCTCTTTTTCTTTACCCTTGCTTTGGGTAGACTTCTTGAGTCCTTTTTCCTCTTTGGCAATTCAACAATACTCTTCTTAGGTATTTTGCCTCTACTTCTTAGCGCTCTTGTGACATTTTCTAGTCATCTGTTGGGGTGATTTTCTTCTTAGTAGATTTGGTGTTTTTTAGGCTTCACCACTTTTGGAGGAAGAGTCATGGCCCCTTGCCTAGGAGAGGCAGTAGCACATGCTCTTAGCATGTGTTGAGAGAGAAGAGAGGGGAGGTTTTATTATTATACTTGTTCAACTTGATCTTTTACATTGCTTGCCTTCATCATCATCGTGCTCCCGCTTCACCTTTGTCCTCTGTTTTCTTCACTATTTTTGAGTTTTTTAGAGGGTGAAAACTTCATCATCTTTTCTTTTCGCGTTGACCATCTTTAATGGCTGCCTATAGACTCGCCTTGTTTACCCTCATCTCTCTCGTCTTGAATTTGCTAAGGGCGCGCCTTCACTATGACTATTTTCTTTATCATTTTGCATGTCGTCACCTCTCTCATCGTTCTCTTTAGACTCTATGTGTGGGCTGCCACCATGGTCGCTTTGCAGCATTCTCATCTTTGAACCTCTTCACTTTGCTCTCTATCACCACTATCTTGTTGCTCTTCATCATCACTATTTTGCACCTCTTCTTCCTCACTTTGTTTCCTTGCTCATTTTCAATCGCTCCGTTTGTCTTCATCATGATTACTAATTTTTCTGCTCATGGGCCACTGCACATTTTGTCTTCACCATCACTATTTTGATGCTCATGGTCACGCCTTGTGATTTTTCACTTGGTTCATGCTCACTAATTTTCTGAGTGTCCCCACGTTCCTCATCACCACTAACCTCACGTCCAGCTTTCAAAGGCTGCTCTTTTTTCACTGTCAATCATGGGTGATGTTTGCCTTTGAGGGAGTATTTTGACTTGATGGAGGAGACACATGGTGAGTGGAGGGCGACGAGGATATGTGATATGGGCCATGAGATGAAGAGGCAATGGAAAAAAATACTGGATGAGAAATGAAAGTCTCCCAAGACACTCCTTTCTTTTCAAGTTTGGTGAAGGATGATGATTTTGATGAGGGAATGATGGAAAAGATCGGCTTTTTCTGCTGAGAAGTATGTCTCTTTTAAACAAGGGAGGACATCTTGTCTATGCTTTTGTGAGAGGAAGAAAGGTAGGTTCGATGAACTCGAGTTCTTGTGAAATTCATGAGAAGCGCATGTGATATGAATAAATCCGGGAAAACACCTCCCTTCACATGTGAAATACTTCATGATGACTCTCATGAGGGGAGCACGGTTGCTCAATAAGTGAGAAAAAGGAAATATAGCTTGGCAAGAATCTTGATGAGTACGGTTTTAAGAAAGGTTTATAGTGATTCAGATCTAGGTATGCTTGTTTGAACCACTTTTCTCCATATAGGGGATATTTGAGTTGCTTTGGAGACATTACCCTAGGGAGTGAGTTTAAAGTCCGCACTGCTTGGTGGACATGTTTTCCTTGCGACCTTAGGGCGAAAAAATTGTGTTAAGGGAGGGTAATTGGTGACCTTCTGGACTTTTAGCAAAAATCAAGGTAGCCCACCTCATGGAAGTTAAAAAGAATTGAAGGGGATTCATTTACTTCTTGAGTTGTCACGAGGCTCAAACCTTTTGTGAAATCCACCCTTGTTGGCCTTCTCTTAGAGGCATAGTTTTTTTTTGAGGCTCTTCTTTCTACTTTTTTATCAAAATAGGCCTTCAAAATGAACTAAAAATATAACTCTTCCTTCAACACTTGTAACTCTTTTTTAACTAACTAGCAGGTTCTTTTAATGAAAAATAGTTTTTCTTTCCTAAGACTCGTGCCTTTACTATTTTGAAAATACCCTGAGTTTCTCCCTTTTCAAAAAACCTATGCTTGGCTTCTTTAAGAAAAACGGGGCCTTCAAGCGGTAATGATATTTTTCTTAAAAACTAGGTTTTTCTCTTTACTCAACAAGCGAGTCTTTTGTAGCCAAAAAATAAACCCTCTTTCATCAATCAACGTCACTGTTGTATTTTAGCAAACCTGGTGTTTTTTAGGAATAAAGCTGTGTTTTCTCCCTTAACAAGGCTGTGTTTTTTATTCTTAACCAACTTAACTCTTAACCCCTCTTCAAACTCAAAAACTTAGCGAAGAAAGCAGTAGAATACCTCTTAAAATGTATGTGTGCTTTTTGGAGAAATCTTCATCGTGCAAAAAATTTGATTTGAGGAGATATGGAGGCTATTTGAGCGGCGCTATGCTCCTGTGCATAGGCGCGTAGCGCTTGCACGCCGTGTTGAACGTTGTCGGGTCGGGCCCTGGGCGCCTGCTAAACATCGGGCGGACATGTCAGTTGACACGCACAAGCGCATCGCACGCCGCTACAGGTGTGTCACGCCGTGTGCAGAACTCTTTGGTGAATGCCTACAGGCGAGTCGTGCTAAATTCCAGGCGCGTCACGTCTTCAATTTTCTGCAAACGTTTGCCCAAGGTTTCGAACAAACGTTTTTTCTTTGCCCTTTGCAAATAGAAATGAACTTTGATTTTGAGGGCTTTTATAGCTCCTTTTAAAAAACGTTTTGAACACCTTTTCCCTCCTTTCGGTAATTTGACATTGACCCTTTGTGTTTGTAAAGGAAAATGGTTTTTTCTGTTTGTTGGAGGACTTGAATTTTACCAATTTCTTTATCCTTTTTGAAAGGTGTAATCACAACAAGACCCTTTGCTTTTTGTGAAGGAGGCCTTTAAACAGTGAAAGTTTCACCTATCTTAACAATGTTCCCTCTGTCTTTTAAATGAGATGGAAAAGTTACTCTTGGCGCTTGCCCTTTTATTCATCACTTGGAGGGAGTATCTTTGATAAACCATAATGGATTTGTTTAAATGAAAAATTCTCTTTTCACATAAACCATCTTTTTGGATTTTTTCTTTATATCAGTTGCAGAAGTCACTGGAAACAGAGCTTAGTCTAATGCTTTTACCATTCAGATGAGGCTATTTTGATCAAAATTATAACCTCTGATTTATCCTTTGAATAAGGCTTTAATAAACATAAGAACAGAGGCCTGTTAGCATCATTATGTCAATGTTTGGCTTTTGATGTGAAGGAGGCCTTTAACTTATCATCTTTCATTTGTTTCACCACTGTTTATCAACCTTTCTTTGCCAGAAGAAACCTTTCTCAAACACAATTTTAATCTTGGTGATGTACCCTCTGTTCATCTTTGGAGGAAGTGGCGCAAATCGTGACTGCGAAGTTTCTTAAAAACATGCTTGAACCTCTCGCTTGTTTGTGAAGGAGGTCATAGCAATGTTTTTTCTAACCCTCTCGCTTTTTGAAGGAGGTTTCCATCATTGTGCTTCTAACCCTCTACTTTTGAAGGAGGTTCTATTAAACACGGAATCTTCGACTATTTCAACATTGTGCCTTTGTATGTTTGCTTGAAGAATACTAATAGGAAGAAAAGTGAAATTTTTCCATTTATCATTGATAAAATCACTTGAACCTAATGCCCTCTTGCTTTATAAGGCCCTTTTCACGTGGTTTATATCCCTTTTTGTAAAATATCACAGTTGAAATCTAGACCAGAAGCAATGTGATTGGTATATGGAGAGTGTTCATTGCTAGACATCATTGAACTAACTTTTCTCTTGATTTGGGGTGTTTTTCAGAGGTATATTGAAATTTCCTTTGACTAATTTTTCAAATCCCATGTTCAAGGTAACATAAGAGGCAGTTGTCCTCTTATGCATTTCATGATGATACCTTTTTGGAAAGACTATGCAAGACCCTGACTTTGGAGGTGAATATGGAGCACTGTTGATCAGCATCACTTGGTCTTTTGTGTTTATTTGACTTGAGGAATGATCTCTGCTCTTCAGGCAGCCTTTGGATTTAAACCATGTATACTTGCTGCTTTTTACTTAACATCTTTCCATCTGATTACTGAAGGAAAAATATTTCAGTATGAGAAACTTGTTCAGTTGATCCTTTGCTCCTATTTGCACATTGATAATTATTCAATTACACCCCTATAGAGATGTAAAAACATATGCTTTTGAACCTTGGAGAGCTCCTTTGGTGTTTCATCGAGATTTTTCCTGATCTAAGCATACTTCTTCAGACAGTGAACATCCTCATCTTGTCCTGATTTGGATCTTTGTTGAACTTCTTCTTAAATGAGACAAAGTGACCTCTTAGTGGTGTGCGACCTATGGATAGATCAAGGCTTGTTTTGAAAAATAGGGAAAGATTCATGGGTAGTTTCGGTACTAGAAACGGGATTTTTTGGCTTAGGATATCTTAGCCAAGGAAAAACTCCCTAAACACCAATATCTAACTTAGAGACAATAGTCCACAGATTTCGAGTGTTTTCTTAGGGCATGATCAGATTGTCATATGACAAGATGATCGGGGGATAGAGGAGAAGACACTTTGTCAACTTTCGGATAGTGAATGGCGTGAGAAACAAGGGAAAATGATAGCAGAGAAGCGAAGTTATGACAGCTATAGATAGGGAGACTTTGCTGAAGCGAGATATGACTTGAAAACTGAATATTGTTCTCATCATAGACTGACAGGGAGGAGTAGGAGGACAAAAATCTATTTGAGGTGTTTTCTAGATGATAAATTGGTAGATATAGATTAGCTTATAGAAAAATTAGCCAAGGAATCTAGTCATCAACAATATGTAAAAAATACTGATGACTAACATCAGCAATCCTTGTTCTTCTAACAACTTAGTACACCTAAACAACAAACTATCTGGTTTGATTCAAAAGATACAAAATCTCTTTATTCAGCCAAAATATTTAGGAACTAAAACCAAATGAAATCAATTCAAATATAATTCGAAGATTCAGGGAACCAACCCCATTTAGTAAATTAACTAGACTCTCAAGGAGTTGATTGGTCTAAATTGAATGATGCCCTGCAATAAGTAGAACTTTGTAGAACCTTAATCATGGCTGATGATTCTAACCACAATACCCTCATAATCAAGTAGAAGAGAGGATTGTGAGGCCGGAAGCATAATTCATTGTTATCAAACACAATGTGAACCTCCTAAAAACTCGATGTCCAATCTGCCAACTTTCTTTCCAAAGCTACCACCTCGTATCCATAGAAGTGATAATGAATTGTTTGCTCATTTTGTAGATTTGTAATATGCATCCATGCAGGGTAAGTACCCTCTACCTTCCCTTTTACCATAATTAGTAGTTGAGGGAACCAACACAACACTAAAGTGATATGCAACCACCTTCTTAAGAGATGGTTAAGCCTTAAGTTTTGATAGGGACTCATATGCATTTTCCACTATCATATCTCTCATAACCTTACACTTGTACATGCAAACATTAATTGTTTGATCCCATCGTCACCACCTGTCATGTTCATGAAATGGAGAGATAAGATGTCACCTCATTCACTACGAGGGAGCACACCTCATAATCAATTTCTCGGTTGTTTTATTGATCTACAACAATGTTATTGTTCTAGAGGACATGGAAGGCCATTTATTCCTCTAATTTTTTCAATATTTTTTTGATGCATTTGAGGATTGAGTTCAATGCCAAATTGTTTGAGGACAAGGCTATGACAATATGATAAAAAATAATCTTTGACTTACCCCTGATAAATAAATTTTGAATGTGATTGGAGAGCACTAAACATAAACCTTGAAATAATGGATGCTATTCTACCATATTGTTGGAGCCTTGTCAATAATTGTTTGAGAAAGAATCTATGACAATATGATCAAGAATAATCTGCAAATCGCCCCCAATAAATAGTTTCCAAATGCAATTGGAGTGTGCTAAACATAGGCCTTAAAACAACACATACCCTTCCACCATATTATTTGAATCCTTGTTAAGACTCCATGAATATGATATTTTTAAGTTTCCTTCAGACCTAAGTAATGACCCCACCGCAGCTATTGCCCCTCATTTTCAAGCATATGATGTCATTATCATCTATCATGTATTAATTTTATTAAGTAATGGTCAATTGGGTTTATCTTGAGTGGTTGGGAGGAATGATTGTTACCCTTGCCACCTAGGTTCAATACCAACAAGTAACATGATGAACTTTGTTGTAATGGATTTGAGGCTTGTTGTTGAGTTGAGTCGTCCCCCAATAATCAATTTATTTAAAAGGTAGAAAGAGCATAACTACTTTTGAGATAAATATCAACCTTAGATTTGTGACTACTATTAAAAATATTCCAGAATATTTTATGGAGGTTAAAACCTTACCATAGGCCTCTTCCCGAGGCAGGCCATATATTGTGTGGATTTTTCTGTTTGTATATTTTCTAATGCCAACATTAGTTCCCTTACATGAAATGTTTGCTTTGCCGTTTGGATTTATCTTTGGTTAAATATGTCTTATATGTCTCTACAAATGTCTTGTAAGTTACACGACATGCCACCAAACCACAGAGACCAGATCATCATGGCTCTGTGCATGGATTTATGCATGTACTGGCTCATCTTTCAATGCTAAACTTGATGAGTTGAGAATTAAAATATTCATAGCATTAAAGATCTGTCTGAAGGAATTTGAGATCAGTCTGAAGGAAATCTGCAACATGAACTGATTAACCATACATGTGTTATCAAAGGGAAAATAAATCAGTGTTGGACCTTGAAACATATTGTTTCCTGTCATCTCCAGTACATAGAGACAAGTATTAGCCAAACGAGTAGCTTTGTCTCTGTGCAGAGGTACTTAGTTTTAATTTTAGAGGTTATTGTATTCCATCCTGTATTGTTGGGGAAAGTGCTCTTGTAAACTCATCATGTAAAAAGGGTAGGTGCATTTTTTTCAAAGAGTTCTCTTTCGTTCTTATGCACACGTAAAACCGATATTTAGAATCACTGCAAGTTTTAGTTCAATATATCAAGATGTTATTCTCATATTGAATCTCAATAACTTACAAATTCATTTATATTTTTATGAATACGCTATACGAATTGAAAATTGAGTGCTACAATGCTTAGATATTTCTTTTGGATCGTAGTGTCAGATTTAATGGTAGAAATGGGTCATTTTGAATGTATCGTAGGCTGATAAATCCTTGGGTTGATGTGTTCTCTAGACTTTCGGTTAGATATAGTCTATAATGAAGGAAATACACATGGATATGTTTCCATGAATGAATATTTGATAGATTTCATGTTGGTTTCATATTTGATAGGACTGAAAAACTCCAACCGTTTCCCGTAGATCCTAGAACTATGTGTGAAAAAAACCTGTAGTAAATTTCTGGCTGTGATTTAGATGGTCAATGGAGATGAAATTAGGTTTGTTCAAACCGAAACAATGAATTATAACATTGAATGTTACAATGTAACTTCAACTTCTCACCATGTAACCAAGTTATAGTTCTTTTTCCCTTTAGGCAGGGACTAAGCAGGGACTAGCAACCATTGTTATTCATCCTATTTAATAGAATTGCTAGTTTTTCTCAGTTATTATAACAAATTTATCTTACAAGTGAGATGGATGTGTATCACTTTATATAATATGAGTTTATATATATATATATATATATATATATATATATATATTGCTTGGATCAATATGTATAGTATAGTGTTAATTTTCATTTTTAATATTTTTTTAATACTAATGTTGCTATGGGCATATTGTTTAATTATTTATACATGTTTAATAAGTAAAGTATGTATAATAAATATAGTTTTTAAATATTAATAAATAATGTAATTATTGAAATAAAAATTTATATAAAAGAAATTTTAATTTAGGTAATTATAAAAAAAATGAATTATTTAAAATAGATAATTTTTTTTTATGTTAAAATAGTTAATTAAGTAGTCTACGAGGTCTTAAATAGATGGTGATCTAGTGTTCCGTCAATGCAATGATGTTTGATATAAAGTCGATCGTTAAGTAGCCAGTTCAATTCTCTCCTTAATCTAAGAGATATATTGAACATGATAAAGATATAATCATGACAAATTAAAAAAAAAAAAAAAACAAATAAATTACATGTAAAGTGATTTGTGTCCCATATATAAATTTAATTATTAAATATTTTAGTTGTTTTGGGAATTTTAATTATTAAATATTTTAGTTGTTTTGGGAATAAGTTAATAAGTTATAAGATTATTTTTAGGTATAATATCATGTTTGCTTGTTATTTAAAATGTATGAATAAATTTAACAATTTGAATAGTGCCGAGGAATTCAGATTAAGTAGTTTTATTTAAAAGATCGTAAGATAGTTTAACTTTTTATTTAAAGAATCGAAAGGTAATTTATCCGTACATTGATGGATGTTGACTTTGAATAATTTTGTATTTAAAGAATGGAAAGGTGGCTAATAAACTCAACTGCGTAGAAATGTAACACTAAATTTGGTGACAGGTTACAATCATGCCGTCTTTGTGGACATTACCGATCAACTGAATTCTCGGTTTCTTACAAATGTTGTTGCTGTGGATGTGTCACAGCACTATTCTAAAGGTGGACTCTACTTTTTGCCATTTGGCAAATCCGTTTCATTTTTATTTTGAATTTATTAATAAGAGGATTATAATTAAGGTTTTAGTTTAGGTAAGATGAATTATATTGGTTGGTTTGAAATATGTTGATAAAGTTTTTTTAATGTGATTATTACTGAAATTTCTCTATAAAATAACAATTTTTTTCAACAAATTAATATACAAAATGTAAATATATCAAAGAAATTCAGAAATTTTTATTACATGAAAACTAAGTATATGTAAATATGGTAAAATTAAGATATTAATTATTAAAAATAAAATAATTTTTGATGGAAAATTATTTGAAATAATTTAGAAAAAAATAGATTTTAAATAAAAATTAAATTGAATATATATATGGAAAATATTAAAAACAATATATATATATAAATACATAAATAAATAAAAAATGTTTTTGGGTTTTTTTAAACTTTAATAACCGACCATAACACACACCCTTTTCTATTTCAAAATAAATATAAATTTAACAAAAATATAGAATTAAAAGATGTAAAATTCCAACTTCCAAATTTTCAATATATAACCAAGTAGGATTGGAAGATGTTGGATTCCTCCTCTAAACCTTGAATACACTGGTGTTTGTGATTAAAAGACACCCTAAATGTACTTAGAATTGGAATTGGGAAAGCAAGATTTCAATTTCTAAATCTTCACTATACTAGTGTTCTTGTGGTTTGTTTTATTGTGAACTTTGAAAATCAAATACATGAAAATAGCTAAAATGAATATTGAGAAACTTAATAATGAGTATTATTTTTTTAACTCATTTTATAAATAAAAGTGAATAATTTTGTTTTCACTAAAATCTATTAAATAAGAATAAATTATAAAACTTACAATATAGTATTTAAACAAAAATTGAGAAATAAAATATAATCATTATTAATTTTTATTTTTATATTTTGTTTCATAATGATAAAATTTATTATAATTTAATTGTCAAATCAGTATTACTAGTTGTTATTAGCTTAAGTTGACTTATCATTATTATTTTAAAAATGTTAGGCTACCTAAAATTACCCACCCATGATTAGGTAGCAGAGTTTCAATATTGTCAAATATCTCTAAATCTTGAGTCATTAACCTATTTCTTACATCATATGAAACAAATTCTTAACCAAACAAAAATAATTTTAGTACATATTATATATATAAACTAAAAAGTCATATATATATATATATATATATATGAATTATATATATATACATTGCTTCAGCTCACTTTTTACAGAGGAATTATGATGAAGAACACACGCATTGTTGGATGGTTGCAGGGATACACGAAGGTTGAGCAGACACAGAGCCACGTTGCTCAGAGATTGATCAACAAGACTCTTCAGCAAGCTGATTTGCTATACAAAACCAAACGGTTGCCATGGCGGATCCGCCTGCAACGCTTCTCTGTTAAGATCAGCGGGTTGAGAAAAAAGTTTATGAGGAAGAAATATTCAATTTTCAGAAGATGGAGAGCAATTTAGCAGAGATTCGGCTTTACTATTTTTATCTGTTTCTCCTCCTCTCCCAAATTTAGGTTATTTGGCACAGTGGAATTAGAGCTATTTTTATGGTTTTGCATCTAATGATATGGTTTTGTTTTTTTTTTAAATTCGGTTGGGAAGTGTTAAACACAGCTTGAGAAATATATGGAGTAAGATTGGTGTTTTTAATTTGAAATGTGTGATTAGATTGTGTAAAGATTAAATATTTAAAATATATAAATTATTGTAGTTATATAAATTAAATGGTTGATAAATGCTAAAAAGTATTAAAACACAATATATTAAATGTTTAAAACAAATAAATTAAATTAGCAAAAAAATAAAAAAAACTAATAAATGTCAAGAGACATTTATTTATAATACATTTCATAATGTCAAGATTTAAAAAAAAATTAAAAATATATAAATGATTATATTATTATTATTATTATTGATCATGCCAATAAGCATGTCCATTAATTTATTTTAGATTGTAAACTTTTGTGATCCATAATTGTTTCCTGTGTAAAAATCACAATGATATCCTGATTTTTCAGGAAGAGTTGGTTAAACAATTTTAATTTAATTATAAAAAATTATTAGGTCTAGTGTAGGGATTAACCTCTATAAAATATTTTAAAATATTTTTAATAATATACAAAAATAAAAATAAAAAAATGAGTTTTATTTAGTACTTTTTTTTGTTTTGTCTTTTTAACTAAAACCAATAATTTAAAAAAAGTCATATGAACTAGTGTCATAATAAATATTTTAAATAAAGTTATAATTTAAATAATTTTTATGATTTTTTAAATTTTAGCAACTTGAGATGTATAATGAAGTATCTTGATGTTTATAATGAATCGATGTCTATCAACATTTATCAATCATATATACATGGATGGTTGTGTTAGTTATAAAAACAATTAATATATCAATTAAACATATATATTTAAAAAAAAAAACATGTAACAAGATTCTTAATCAATATGGAGATTTACCTCACTTTACTAGGGAGATTCTTAACTTGTAAATATATTTGGTTACAATACCATGGTTTACTAATACCACATACCCAAAAATAAAAATAATTATTATATATGGAGATTCTTAACTTGTAAATAGATTTTGTTATAATATCATGGTTTGCTAATACCATATACCCAAAAATAAAAATAAAATTACTATATATTTTCATTTTGTGAGATCAATTTGAATATTAATTTATAATATCATATATAATAATTATAATTATAGAGTGATTAGAGTTTATGGTATCCTATGTATTCATTTCTAGGCGGTTTAATTATATATACATGTTTAATAAGTAACGTGTGTATAAAATATTAATAAACAATGTAATTATTGATTTTTTTTTTTAAACAAATAAATTTTCAAGTTTAAGTAATTTTAATTTAGAGAACTTTTATGTTAAAATAGTTGGTTAAGTAGTGGTTTATGGAAATGAAAATAATAGAGTAGATTGTATGAATAAATTTTCAAGTTTAAGTAATTTTAATTTAGATATTTTTTTATGTTAAAATAGTTGGTGAAATAGTGGTTTATAGAAATGAAAATAATAGAGTAGATTCTATGCAAAGCTATCTGGGTCCACATTATATGAGAGAGCTGATAATAATGGTATAATTTAATTATTAGACCCATTATATGAGAGAGTTGATAATAATGATATAATTTAATTATTAGATGTTTTGGTTATTTTGATTATGTATTTTCTTATTGTTTAAAATAAATCTATAAATAGATTTATTGAATACTACTTAGGGAGTTCATATTACATGTAAATTTTTAAAGAATCTAAAGATTGCTAATAAACGCAAGTGCATAGAAACACACACTCAATTTGGTCACATGTTACAATCATGTCGTGTTTGTGGACATTACCGATCAACAAAATTGTGGGTTTATTATAAATGTTGTTGTTGTGGATGTGTATTCCACGACACCATTCAACAAGTGGACTCTACTTTTGTTGACAGGTTCCTTCTCATGGTTACTTGTGCTACATCCGTTACATTTTCATATTGAGTTTATTAATAGGAGGAATTATAATTAAGGTTTTAGTTTAGGTAATGATGTGATTGTTTTTAAGAAGTTAATACAGAACGTGTAAATATATCAAATAATTTCAGAGATTTTTATTACATAGAAGCTAGGATGTGTGAAAATATGGTAAAATTAAAATATTAATTATTAAAAAGAAAAAAGCTAAATTTTGATGGAAAATTATTTGAAGTAATTCATGGGAAAGTGGATTTTAAACAAAAATTAAGTTGGATATTTATAAGCGGAAAATACTAAACACGCAATATTGGAAACTAAATACAACTATATATTTTTTTATCTCAATGGGTGATGTACACAATGTACATATAAATATGTAAAGAAATCGTTGATTCAATTTCTGGGTCTTCTTGGACTCTAATAACCACTCACCATGACATAAACCTAATCCTGAGGATTAGTTGTCTAACATTCCCCCCTTAATCCGAAGGACTGTATCAAAGTCTAAGAATGAGAGCTCAAAATGAAAAAATGAATCTCAACCAAGAGCTGAGTGTCTCAGAAATGGTTTTTAAGGATGACCACAAACTAGTGTGGGAGAAATCAAGGTCTCAACCAACACCAACTTTGGAACCTTCATAGCAGTTCTCACAATAACCAAAAATGTGGTTTAAATGTAGCCACTAACTCTAGAACTATTAATGTACTTCCTCAAAAAATTCTAAATTTGGAAGTGCTCGTTTACAAACAACTTATTCAAAAAACACTGAAGTCTCTCTGGCTACAACTCTAAAAATAAATGGTACATGTTGTGGCTTAGGTCACTTGTGGATCTTTTACTTAACCTCGCTTGACAAATCTTTGAACCTGTGGCAAACCATCAACAATTTCCCCCTTTTTGGATACAGGGTGAGAAGACGAAGTATTATTAATTATTACAAGGCTACTCAACTCTCTCGAACATATCGTGCGATATGACCTATAAATATTCTTGGTTGTTTTCGACCAATCCCAAGAAGCAATCCATCCAAAAAATTAATTTCTCTCCTGTAGTAGTCTTCTTTCTGGAACATCTGTTTGAATGGTTAATTTGCTTTCCACAATGCTCACATGGGTGAAGACCAAAACATTGATATTTCATATGCCCAACTCTATCACAATGTTGGCACCGATCAATTTGTTCTTGAACAACACCATCTAGAAATCCAACAATATAAAATTGTATAGGTTTAAAAAAATCAGGAATATGAAAAGATACATCCAGGAAATCTTTGTTATATCCCAAACCAATTTCATGTTTGTTATGGGAAATTTCTTCCCACGTTCTTATAAAGCTTTTGAGAACAACAGGCTTCACATCTGTATGCAAATGACTCTTGCATTCCCTTGCATCAACATGACTTTAGGTTGCATCCAAACTTGCTCCTGAAATGGTTTCATTACTCTTCGATTTTTGTTTGAAATTAGGATCGTCTTGTTGTACTTTAGACTCAATTTGGAGAAATTCAATTTCCTCCGATGCATCATGTAAAGGGACTCTAATATCAACAAGACTTACTTTTCTGACATTTACAGTTTCATCAATAGTAGAGCTAATGAAATTGTTTAATATGTCCAATACATTCTTAATTTGATCCATTTTAGTTAATCTTGGGTGTCGGGTTAAACAAAAAATGCTCTTGTTTTAAAAATTAATTTCACCAAAAAATTATTAGATAACAAATAATGACATACTCAAATAAAAGTGAAAATATTGCAAAAAGAATGTCATCTTCTAATAACAACTTCCAAAATTTATTTCGAAAGGATTTGAACTTGTAACCTTCAATATACCATGTAATTATATGAGCTTTTCTAAATACACTACCTTCTTTACAAGTTCAATTTCAGTATGCATTTATACATCCCAAATACTCTAATTCTCTCGCCATAAAATTTTTATGTCTCCTTTATAAATTTATCTCTCCAATAAAGAAACTTATTTCTCCAATAAAATAATGTTCTAATAATGTAAAAATTGTATCTTATCCAAATAATTCAATAGATTTCAAAAAAAAAATTCATAAATTTTATAAATAAAACTTAACTTCAAACTCCATTTTTGAATATGAACTGTCACGCCTTTGTTTAAAATTTTGTTCCAAAATTTTCAAATTCTTCCTTCTCATAATTGTAAAATCGTTTTAAATAATTTATTACCCTTCAAAACTTATTTCAATCAAGTCCAATTCAAATAGCACATTATTGAAACTCACACTTACCTCTGAGATTTAAACAATGTTGTGAATAAACTCCGATATGAAAATTAGGATTTAAACATCGGGGCGTACATCGATATTGAAAATGGTCTGGTTGTTAGATCTTCTTACTCTGTGGACAACGTTCTAAGTCTTTGAATTTTGCTTGTTCCTCGACTTCAAAACCAGTCAGGTCCTACCAAATAAGCCTTTAAACAGTGCTTTAATCAATAGTCAATAGTTTCTTCAATCAACTCAATTCTAATGGAAATCCACGTTCCTCCTTGTGAACAGAACTCGAACTCCAATGTCATAATCAACAACAGCAAGCACCCAAATTAAACAGTCTCTGCCTCACATAACACCTACCTCTCACGCAATGCAGATGTAAATCAGTGCTCGTGAAGAGCCATTAAACTAGTGGCTCAACTCAATCAACAAGGTGGATGAACTACCCACTCTGATACCACTTTTAAACATACAATATTGGAAACCAAATACAACTGTATATTAATTGATCTTAATGAATGATGTGCACAATCTACATATAAATACATAAATAAACCGTTTATTCAATTTTTGGGTCTTCTTGGACTGTAATAACCACTCACCATAACACAAACCTAATTCCAAGGATTAGTTGTCTAATAGAAAAGACTTTATTAAAGTGGAAAACCCTTTTCTATTTCAAAATAGATGTAATTTTAATGGAAATATAGGATTGGAAGATGCAAAATTCCAACTTCCATATCTTCAATATATAACTAAATAGGATTGGAAGATGTGAGATTTCTGTTTCTAAATCCTCAATATACTAGTGCTCTTGTTTTGTTTTATTGTGATTTTTGAAAATCAAATACTCAAAATAAGTGAAAATAGCTAAAATTAATATTGAAAATCTAAATAATGAGTATTTTTTTTTTTTTTTTTGTAAGCTTGGCAAGACTACATCTTCATCATGTCCTATGTAGAATAGAACCGGTGACTTCACATCAGGGAGTGCCTCAACAAAGCTACTTGATCACCGTCTATCAAAGACCTTGTGGACAATGAGTATTAGTTTTTGAAAAACTTATTTTATAAATAAAAAAGAATAAAAAGTTTTACATGAAAACCCATCAAATAAGATTTTAGAAAAACAAACTAAATTATAAAACTCACAACATATTATTTAATATAAAAAATAAGAAATAAAATATAATCATTATTTATAATATAATTTTTATCTTTATTTTTATATAATGGGAAAACTTATCATAATTTAGTTGTCAAATCAGTATTATTGGCTGCTATTGGCGCAAGCTAACTCATGATTGTTATTCAAGAAAAGTCTAGCCACCTAAAATTATTCTCATTGTTATTGAAGAAAAGTCGAGCCACCTACAATTACTCTCAAATAACAGAGTTTCACTCTTATCAAATTCCTCTAAACCTTAGGCCATTAATTTCTTTACATCATTAAAAAGAAAAAAAATACAATAACACTATAAAAAAATAAAAAATAAAAGCACCAAAATTTAACATTTAATATAAAAATTAAAAATTAAATTCTAGAATAACTTAAAAAATATATATCCCAAAAGGCAGAAATCAAAATTCAAATAGGAAACTAAATACATCATGATGTAAAAGAGAGTAGTTGATCAACTAATTTATAAGTGCTTTAACATAAACATAATAGGTAATAAAATGGGATTGCTAAAGCACTATAAGTAAGATGTTAAAAACTAATTATTATTGAGTTAGTTAATTAGTTATTAAGAAAAATGTTTAATTTTTTAATAATTACTAAAAAGTTAAAGATGATAGTATAAAGTAATATTTAATAAATATTTTAATTATTTTAATTATTTAAAATATTTTAATTAAAATAAAGAAAATAATTTATTTATTTATTTTTAAACAGAAAGGCATCTATGTACTTTATGCATCACAAAAGTCTTAGATCTAAGAAATAAATTAGTTAAGCTAAAATCAAATGACTAATAAATACAAAGGCTTTTAGGATTTTAATTTAATTATCAATAAAATTGAGATTTATTTACGAAGTATTTTTTTGCCTTTTCAATTAAAATCATTAATTTAAAAAATGTCATACGAACCTTGTCATAATAATTATTTTAAATAAAGATATAATTTAAATAATTTTTATGATGTCTATCAACATTTATCAGTTATTTACTATATATATATATAGAGAGAGAGAAAGTTAATTGTGTTAGTTATAAAAAGAATTATATTTCAATTAGACATATATCTATTAAAAAAACATGTATAAGATTCTTAATCATTGTAGAGATTTATGTCCCTAGTTTCTTAACTTACAAATATAATTTATTATAATATCATGATTTATTAATACCACATATTCAAATAACAATAATTCAAATTTATGTAATACATATTTATATTATTTTTTAAATAAATTACTAAAATTTCAATTAATTTTTATGGATTATAATATATATAATTATTCCAACATAATCCAACATTTTCAGAGAAGGAAATTAATACGTTCGAAAAAATTTTAATCGAAATTGAGATGTGAAATTCCATTTTATTATGTAGTCTAAATATTTACGTTTTACATGTTTTTTAATTAGTTTTATTCAAAATCCAACGGAAAAATTGTAATTTGTAATTTTAGGAGTTAAAATTGTAATTTGTAAATTTTGTGTTTTTTCCGTTATTATATATCTTTTGTGGACAGGAATTTCTAAACCAAACCTCTCGTTAAATTTTATGGATTTTACAACTTCGTGACCATTTCAACAATTTCAAAGAAGGAAGTTGACGGGTTAAAGAAATTTTTAGTCATAAGCCGTGAAATTCAATTCTGTAGTGCTGCAGAAGATTTGTTTAAGATTAAGAATTTTTGTGGGTTTTTTAGACTAAGAATTACTAAATTATCATTCTAAAGTAATAGGAAGGAAATAGGCAATAGACAAATAGGCAATTTACTTTGGTTGTTCTAAAAAATTCCTTAAAATTAAGTTGTAATTTTAAATTTTAGTGGTTGAAATTATATAGTCAAAATGTTTTTGGGCTGTTTTTCTAACCAAATTTGAATCAATTTTTTTATAAATTTAATTTAATTTAATTTTTTTTTAAAGTATGGTAGTATCTTTTGTTTTTCTCTTTTTTTTTCAATTTTTTTTTTTTTTTTTTACTTCATTTTCATCAACATGTCCAAATACATCACCCTGATCAGGGAAGGGAATTGAACCTATGATGAGTGCTATAATAGCCCGCCTCATCACCGTTTAATCAAGACCTCACAGACTATAAATTTAAATTTAAATTACTTAAATTATTTTTTTAAATTGTCTCATAAATTTTAAAAATGTTAAATAAATTTAAATATTAGAAAATAAATAATGTAAAATTGCAATTAATAAATTTCTATAATATCTTTTATATATTATTTTAATATTTTTTACATATGGTTATATGGTTATTTTTGTTGCAAAAATACTTTGATAAAAATAATATATACATTTATCTAATTAGATTTTGACATTTAAACATTATGGTCATCTTATGTTACTTCATTTTTTTAAATAGAATTTCAATTGGTCCAAAGTATATATCCAAATGGAAAAGAGCTTACTATGATCAAATTTGAAAGGAAGTATTAATTTCAACTAGAAATATATATATTCATACAACCTTTCCATAATGAAAAGCTTTAAAAAAAGTACATTTTAATTCGCAACAATATATTTTCTTTATATTTCATTTTCAATCAAATTTAATGGACTTTTAATACAAAAATTCCTAACACACTCACACACCCTTTTGTAAGGAATTTTTAGCACCACAAACATAACCTCTTTTAAGGAAGCACATAATCATTAGATCCACTTAACCATTATTATTGCTCGAGATATTATTCCAAATTTCTTTTTAAAAGTAAGTTCAAACTTATTTTATTATTTATATAGTTCTTTGTTATTTTTTAATTAGGTATTGATGAATCTTTTATAAATGCATGCTTAAAAAGTTAGAATTCTCCCAATTTTTTTTAGAAAAATAGTTTTGTATTCATAATAAAAAAAAATAGAAAATAATATTTAAAAATGAATATTTATTAAAATAACTGATATAATAAATGATATTTAAATAACATATAAAAATAAATAAGTGATTAAAAAAGGAATATAATAAATAATATTTTAATAATAGAAAAAAATAAATATGAAATATAAAAGAAAAGATACATGAAAGATTATAAAAGGAAAAATACTTTTGGAAGAAAAGTATCATAAAAAATTTAATTGACCCATAGAAGTCACAATCAAATTTATACAATGGGAATGGAGTGAACTTATGATTCAAATTTCTTAAATGCATGTGTATGAGTAAAGCATCCATTTTTAAATGTAAAGTTGATGAGATTATGATGCTTAAGCATCTGCAAATTCTCCAGAGCTTATCTATCTCATAAAAATTAAGCAATTGCAGAACCACTCTCATATATATCACGAATGGATGGGTCAGACTATCAATAAAAGATATACAATAGAAAATTCCTTAGTGGCCCTTTGCATTATCCCATGTTGTTGTGAGCTGCTCCCATGTGACCTCCAAAGACGAGAACTCTGACAGTTCAAATCAGTATGACAGATTACGAACAAGGAGTACGCAGGTCTATACCTAGTGTTGGGTCACCATTGGCAATGTATAGACTATAGTCTAATCCTTTACACAGAAAAGGAGTAGTCTATAATGCGACTTTTTAGAATCTGATGTGACATTGAAATGGATGGATGGCCATACATGCCATTGATATTTCTACAACCATCTCAGTTTTCCAGCGATTGTACAATTCTCGTCGATTTCTTCAGAGCTCTGACTTACACATTGAATGCCTCACTAATTTTTTTTGCAACCAACATTAATACAACATTGTCATTCCCATGTCAATTTGAATTTCACGAAGTTGCTTCCTGGCCTATTTGAATTTGTATTTTACTGCATCACTGCACCCATTTGAATTTGAATTTTGCTACATCTTGGCACGCATATGAATTGTGTTGCTAATGCCTCGGCCAAAGCAAGTGGATTTGTCCATGGAAGTATGTTACAAGGATTTTAGGCCCGACGGTAATCCCATGCTTCGTTTTTCTCAAGTTTTTGTTCCAACAATCAGGAAATTGAATATGAGGGGATCCATCACAAGGCAATAAGCTTTATGAATTTCCAAGAAAGGAGTCAGCCATGGGGGAAGAAAGATGATATTGCATAGTGAAGAGTTCAGGTTCTTTGTTATTATTGAAATACCCTGGTCCATCCTTTTCATTTGATTTTTTATTTTTTAAGAGTCTTTAAGAATATATGAATTTATGTCTTTATGATGCAGGAGCAAGAGGCTTTGAGATAAAAGACTTCATTTTTATTCCAAAAATACAAAAAAAAATTACAACCAAAGGAGTGGGTTCCTTTAGCTGACAATTTACAGTTTGAATAGATCGATATTTGACAAGTATTTAGGGATTTGGATTGCTGGTAATTGATTCATTGAATTTAGTTTTAGTTGATAATTTTAGGGAGATTATCGTGCAGAGGGATTTTAGCCCAAAATTAGACAATTTCGATCCCTTTGAGTCAGATCTGAATGATTGTGAAACAATATATGTATGTAATTTGAATGTATCGAAAGGGATTTTGGCTGTAGAAAGTTTGATTGACAGAAATTGATATCTCTGTGTGTGTATGTCAAATCCCGGAGGGTTCTTGTTATCCTTCGAAACTTTTTCTGTTTATTTGATTTCCAGTTGAGTTCTCTGTGTATTAAATCATATGAAATCAGTGTGTCTTCATTTAATTTACACATCCACTGTGAGATTGGAATGGTTTATTGGTATTAAACCAAGGGTTATCAATTTTTGATACCTAAAAGCGTATTTCAAAAGAATAAGTATGCAGAGTGTCAATCTGCCGAAAGAAACGAAGAAAAGACAACATGATCACAAATAAATCCAAGAGGAGTCACAACCGTCGATCTGCGATCTGATGATTATCACAATTTAAGTTGCATGAGAGTTAACAATTCAATTGGACCCGATAAATTATAGATCCGATTTTATGATTTGAGTTGTTCATCCAACATTCAATAGATCTGACGGCTTTCGCATCAAGAGCTTTGATCCGACGGATATCGCACCAAAAGATGCATATGGTTTAATATGAAAAATGGATGTGATATTTTTATAGTTTCCAGTTTAATTTCCTGTTGACCTCAGTGCTCTAATGTTAAGATTATTATATTTCTGTATAGTTTGAATAATTATGGCTCCGCAATTTACGAAATGGTTATAAACTGGGTTTAATGCATTTTAGCTTTTGTGGAACGAAATTTAGAGTTGGATGATTGAGACTTCTAAGAATACCAAAGAAGAAATTTCACCTAAAACTGAAGAGGTAATCTCCAGATTTGAGAGATTATCCTTAACGTCTGCAACCAACCCACCAGTTGTGGTATCAGAGCAGCCTTTAAACACTGAGAAAGATCTCAAAGATCAGTAAAAGAAATCCATCATGGCTTATAGAGTTGGAAGAGGAGGTGGTGCTGGTCGAAGAAGAGGAAGACCAGTTGCAAATGCTGAAGTGATGGGAGTTATGCAACAGATGTAAGCTAGATAAGAAGAAATGGAAATGGGAAATCAAAGAGAAGTAGATGCTGGAGATGTCAGTGAGCCTGAAGTTGAATCCGCAGAAGAGGGAGAACCTGCAGAAGTTACTCCTGAAATGAGATTTTTTAAATCAGTGTTGGGATCTACATCTAAACCCAGACTTGAAGTTTCGGTTTTTACAGGAGGTTTAAACCCAGAGGAGTTGATAGATTGGGTTAATGACATGGATAATTTCTTTGATTATGAAGACATGGAAGAAGGAAAAAGAGTGAATTTTTTTGTCACAAAATTGAAAGGAAATGCAGCACTTTGGTGGGATGGAGTGCAGGCAGAAAGAAAGAGACTTGGTAAGTAGCCAATAAAGAATTGGAACAGGATGGTGGCAAAGTTGAGAGGTAATTTTTTTCCAAGTGATTATCAACTTTAATTATTTAGACAGATGCAGAATCTTAGACAGAGGTCAATGACAGTAAAATAATACACAGAGGAATTTTACAAAGTGAGCATAAGAGTAGGGAAAATTCAAGATACAACACAGAAGTTTGCAAGATATATTAATGGTCTCGGAATGAAGATACAAGATGAGATAAGTCTAATATCTCCTAAAATAGTGGAATATGCTTATCAAATGGTCTTGAAGGTTGAAGAAAAAATCACGAGGAAGCAATTTGCCATAAGTAGAGGTACTTTCTGAGGAAGAGGAAGTCAAGGTGGTAGAGGAAGATCTACGACACCGAGAGAAGGAGCTAGCAATAGCTCAAATCAGCATACCTCCACAGAAGGTGATATAAATGGCAGAAGAAGTTTTTCCAGAGGAAGAGAAATTAGATGTTATAGATGTAATAAGCTTGAACATAGAGCTTATGAATGTCCAAAGAATGTGGGAACAAATCAGAAAAATGTAATTGTTGCTTAGAATGAAGAAGAAGTAGCAAAAGTGCTAGAAGCAGCAAAAGTGCCAGAAGCAGAAAATATACCAGAGAAAGGAGAATATTTGGTAGTGAACAAATTTCTATTAAAACCAATAAAGGAAGTTGTTGAACCAACACAGAGAAATACTTTTTTTAGAATTGTGTGCAAAGTTTAGGGAAAATGTTGTCAAATGGTAATTGATAGTGGCATCACTGATAATTTGGTCTCTACAGAAGTGGCGGAGAAATTAAAATTGAAGAAAAAGAAACATTCAACACCCTACAAGGTGTCATGGCTTCAGAAAGGACATCAGATGTTAGTGAATGAATAGTGTGAAGTGGAATTCCAATTGGGCAACTACAAAGACAAAATTATGTGTGATGTGATGCCTATGGACGTATGTCACATATTTCTGGGTAGACCTTGGCAGTATGATAGAGGAGCTATGCATGATGGGAAAAAGAACACATACAAGTTTTGTAAAGATGGTGTCAATCATACATTGTTGCCTATAGAAGAAGAAGATGCATCAAAAAGAAAACCTGATCCTAAAGTTTTATTGTCGAGTGGAAAAGAATATCTGCAGTAGATTGAAGATGATGAGGTAAAATTTGCATTAATTTGCAAACCCAAGGTAGTAATTACTTCCACTAAAATTTCTGATTTACTAATTGAAATTCAAGAGATGCTGGAAAATTACTGTGATATCATTGTAGATGATTTTCCAGATGAATTACCACCTATTAGAAAGATCAGCCATCATATATATTTGATTGCAGGAGAAAATTTTCCAAATGAAGCAGCATACAGGATGACTCCCACAGAAAATGAAGAAATCAGGAAGCAGGTACAAGAATTGTTAGATAAAGAACTGATCAGAGAAAGTTTGAGTCCTTGTGCAGTGCCAACAGTGTTGAGTCCAAAAAAATATGGAGGGCGGAGAAAGTGCACTGACTCAAGAGAAATAAACAAAATAACAATTAGGTATAGCTTTCCTTTACCCAGAATTGAAGATTTGATGGATTGTTTAAGTGGGGCAAGATATTTTACAAAATTGGATTTAAAGAGTGGCTATCATCAAGTTAGGATAAGGGAAGGAGATGAATGGAAGACAACTTTTAAAACAAATGAAGGATTGTATGAATGGATGATAATGTCATTTGGATTATGAAATTCTCCTAGTACATTTATGAGGCTTATGAATGAAGTATTGAAAGAATTTATTGGTAAATTTGTAATAGTATATCTGGATGATATATTAATTTACAAAAAATATAAAGAAGAACACAAGAGACATCTGAATTATGTCTTAAGGAAGTTGCATCAGGAAAATTTACTGGTAAATTTTAAAAAGTTTTCATTCATGAAAGAATAATTGATATATTTAGGCTTTGTTGTTTCTGCTGATGGATTGAAAATGGATCCAGAGAAGATAAAGACAATCATGGAATGGCCTTCACCTAAGAGTGTTTTTTAGGTAAGAAGCTTCCATGGTCTTGCTAGTTTTTATAGAAAATTCATAAGGAATTTTAGTAAGATCAATGCTCCTATTATTTAAACCATAAAAAAAGACAAACAACCATTTAGATGGACCGATGAAGCAAAGAAAAATTTCCAGTTGTTGAAATGAAAGATAACAGAAATTCCCATATTAGTTTTGCATGATTAAAACAAACCTTTTCAAGTGAAATTTGATGCTAGTGGGGAAGCAATTGGAGCTGTGTTAAGTCAAGAAGACAGACTTGTAGCTTATTTTAGTGAAAATTTGAATGAGACAAGAAGGAAATATTCTTCTTATGACAAGGAATTTTATGCAGTTGTTCAGTCATTAAAGAAGTGGAGACATTACTTGATGTCTAAAGAGTTTGTGCTTTATTCAGACAATCATGCATTGCAGTACATTATGTAGCAGCCAAAATTGAATCAGAAACATGCAAAATGGGTAGAGTATCTTCAAAGTTTCAATTTTGTATTGAAATATATAACTAGCCAAGAAAACAAAGTAGCAGATGCCTTAAGTAGTTCAAGAAAGTCAAATTCAAGTGTTGGGTTTTGATTTTCTTAAATAATTGTATAAGACAGATTTGGATTTTAAAGCGGCATTTGAAGCATGCAATAATCCTGTTTTGTTGGACAAAAGTAAGTGGCTAGACTTTTTCTTTCAAGAATGTTTTCTATTTAAAATAAATCAGCTGTACATACCAAATTGTTCTATGAGAGAAAATTCAATTAAGGGGAAACATAGTGGTGGACTTGGTGGAAATTTTGGTGCAGACAAGACTTATGAACAACTAAGTCATTTTTATTTTTGGCCAAAGATGAGATCTAAAGTGGAGAAGTATGTGTGAAATCGTAAAGTTTGTTAGTATGCAAAAGGAAGAAGTCAAAACACAGGTTTGTATGTTCCATTACCTATTCCAGATAGACCTTGGGATATGGTAAGTATGGATTTTGTTTTTGGTTTACCTAAAACACAGAGAGGAAATGATGCAATTTATGTTGTAGTTGACAAATTTTCTAAAATGGCACATTTTATTCCATGTTATAAAACCAGTGATGCTACTCATGTTGCTAATTTGTTTTTCAAAGAGATTGTAAGGTTGCATGGGTTACCTAAAAGCATTGTCTCTGATAGGGACACTATATTTGTTGGTCATTTTTGGAGGACATTGTGGAAAAAGCTTGGTACTAAACTAATTTTTAGCTCAACTTATCACCCTCAGACTGAGGTGGTGAACAGAAGCTTGGGTAATCTTTTGAGAAGCCTTGCAGGTGAGCATCCTAAACAGTCACAGATCAGATTTTGACACAGGCTGAATACACTTATAATGACTCTCCTAACAGGAGTAGAGCGCAGAGTCCATTCCATATAGTTTATGGAATGCACCCAAGAGGAATATATGAACTAAGAAATTTGGGAAAAGCAAAAATGAGAAGTGCTAAAGGATAAAAATTTTCTTCAGAAATTCGAGCAATACATGAATAGGTAAAACAATAGTTACACGACAGCAACATCAAGTACAAAAGTAGAGCAGATTTGAAGAAGAGAGAAGTTAACTTTGAAGTTGGAGATTTGGTTCTAACACACCTGAGAAAGGAAAGATTTCCTAAAAGGGCGTATAACAAGTTGAAATTTAATAAAATATGACCATGCAGAGTATTGAGAAAATTTTCTGCAAATGCGTATGAAATTGAATTACCCCCTGACATTGTAATATCTCCAATTTTCAATGTTGTTGATTTGTACAGGTTTGAAGACAGCGACACAGATGATACAACTGAAGGCAAAGAAGAGATTGATTGGTTGAAAAAGTTACCCACAGCAAAAGCATTGCAACCAGATAAGATTTTAGACAAAATATTGTCTAAAAAGACAAGGGGATGGGAGTATTTTGAGTATTTAGTCAAGTCGAAAGATCAACCAATCGCAGAGGCTACTTGGATGACAGATACCATGCTACAGAAATTGGGTAGTTCTAGAGAGAAGCTCATGGATAGGAGCCCATGAATAATTTTATCCTCAGGAGTCTGATGCAGGAGCATGAGGCTTTGAGATAAAAGACTTCATTTTTATTCCAAAAATACAAAAAAAATTATAAGCAAAGGAGTGGGTTCCTTTAGCTGGAAATTTACAGTTTGAATAGATAGAGATTTGACTAGTATTCAGGGATTTGGATTGCTGGTACTTGATTAATTGAATTTAGTTTTAGTTGAGAATTTTAGGGAGATTATAGTGCAGAGGGATTTTAGCCCAAAATTAGACAATTTCGATCCCTTTGAGTTGGATTTGAATGATTGTGAAACAGTATATGTATGTAATTTGAATGTATCGAAAGGGATTTTGGCTGTAGAAAGTTTGATTGACAGAAATTGATATCTCTGTGTGTGAATGTCAAATCCCAGAGGGTTCTTGTTATCCTTCGAAAATTTTCTGTTTATTTGATTTCCAGTTGAGTTATTTGTGTATTAAATCATATGAAATCTGTGTGTCTTCATTTAATTTACACATCCGCTGTGAGATTGGAATGGTTTACTGGTATTAAACCAAGGGTTATTAGTTGTTGATACCTGAAAGCGGATTTCAGAAGAATAAGAATGCAGAGTGTCAATCTGCCGAAAGAAACGAAGAAAAGACAACATGATCACAAATAAATCCAAGAGGAGTCACAACTGTCAATTTGCGATCTGACGGTTATTGCAATTTAAGTTGCATGAGATTTAACAATTCAATTGGAAACGATAAATTATAAATCCAATTTTATGATTTGAGTTGTTCGTCCAACATTCAATAGATTTGACGACTTTCGCATCAAGATCTTTGATCCGATGGATATCACACCAAAAGATGCATATGGTTTAATATGAAAAAAGGATGCGATATTTTTATAGTTTCCAGTTTAATTTCCTGTTGACTTCAGCGCTCTAATGTTAAGATTATTATATTTTCGTATAGTTTGAATAATTATGGCTCCGCAATTTATGAAATGGTTATAAAATGGGTTTAATGAATTTTAGATTTTGTGGAACGAAATTTATAGTTGGATGAGTGAGACTTATAAGAAGACCAAAGAAGAAATTTCACCTGAAACTGAAGAGGTAATCTCCAGATTTGAGAGATTATCCTTAATGTCTGCAACCAACCCACCACTTTCCTATTCAAAAGTTCATTTAATGGGTTTATAGGTTTCTTGACAAGGCAACAACGTTAACAGAGGATGACATAACCTCAGATGAAGCACAAAATACCTAGAGGTTGTGTAGTGTCTCTCAAGTGGAGGAATTGAATTACATATTGTGTATGCTACCCATTTGTCGATGCACAATTATTTACGTTGTTGTGTTCACCAAAATGGAAACTTTGTTTATAGAGCAGTGGATTTTATATTCCACCTACATGGATGTAAATCTTTACCATTATCTGTATCGCAACTTGTATAGTCATATACATGAAGGCTTTAGTGCCCTGTGAAATAAAATTTACAGGGAATCCCAACAGTTTCACCGAGTTTCAAAGGATGGGTGTTGGGTTGATACTAGTTGTGTTTTCCATGGTTTCAACGGGTGTACGTGAAGTGTATCATCTGAGAATTGTGGAGAAATCCCATGGCCAAAATTCTCTAGAAATTTTCTGGAAAACTACTCAATATGCCCTCATTGGTGTGTTAGAGGCATTTATGTGTGTTGGGTAGTTAGGGTTTTTCAATGGCCAAGCTCCTGAAGGACTTCTAAGCTTTGGTAGTTCTGTGTGGATGACATCCATTGCCATGGGGAACTATGTGTACAATTTGATCGTCACTGTTGTAATGGATATCATTAGGAGAAATAATAAGCCTAGTTGGATCCCATAAGTTCTTAACATGGGCCACATGGATCGTTTATGTTTCTTATTGGAATTCCTTACAATGGTTGAATTTATTTCATATGTGATATGTGAAAGACACTAAAAATGGATTTCACGATCCATGGACAAGAACGAAGATGATCCACACTATAAAATATAAACATATGGGTTTAATCGTAAAAGTTTGCTTATGATTCCTTTTAAAACTACCGATAATAATATGTTTTTGATGGTCAAAATACTATCGACACTCATTTTTAAAAGGAATTTTATATACATTACACATTGGTTTGCATATTGATATAAACACTTTTGTATTCATTGGGCACCATGAAAAATATTGTTCAGAACACATTGAAAGTATGGTTTATTGAATCAGGTATAAGTTATTCTTTATATTAATGTTTCTCGTAAAGGTTTGTTCGCCTCATATTATAATGTGGATAGAGATTCAAATATTTATTTGACAATATCTTATTTTGTATTGATATATTTTTTATTTTTATTATTTATAAGAAAAATAGCTAAAATATGATAATTTTATTCAAATTAAAGAATATGATTGAGTAGTAACCAAGGGGAAATTCAGTAGTAACCAAGAACCTAAAATCTTCACTGTGCATTATCTTCCTACTCCCCCCATTGTTGACTCCTTGCTTGACAACTCATAAATCTTATAACCGGTGATGGAGCCCTCAAATTCCATTTCATGATTGTTGCAACAAAAACCTAAGAAAAACAAAGTATGGGATTATCGTCGGGCCTAAAATTCCTGTAATAAACTTCCATGGACAACTCCATTAGGTTTGGTTGAGGCATTAACAACACAATTCAAATGCGCGTTGAGATGCAGAAAAATTCAAATTCAAATGGACGCAGCGATGCATTAAATTCAAATTCAAATAGGCTAGGAGGCGATTTTATGAAATTAAAATGGGCACGGGAACGTAAATGTTGTATTAATGAAGGTTGAAAAAATAAATTGGCGAGGCATTCAATGTGTAAGTCAAAGCTTTGAAGAAATCAGTAAGAGATGTACAACTGTTGAAAAACCGAGATGGTCGTCGAACTATCATTGGCATGTATGACCATCCATCCATTGCAATGTCACATCAAATTTTAAAAAGTCGCATTATAGACTACTCTCATAAAAAATGGTGGGCCACATCTATTTCCATTTAATTCTTTGTACTTCCCAAGGATATACTGAAATCGCTATGAAAAATGCAATAGTTGCAGGGATGTAATGGTGTTTATTTTGTTATCAATGCAAGTTCAACCTCCATTACAATTCATGCACTATTTATTGCCTCCATTATAGTTGAAAATTGGATGTGTACTTTGGAGTCTGTACTAAGTTGCAACTAGTGGCATTGTGGCAAGGTCCAACAGTCCAAGTTCCAACAAGATATCCATAATCTGGCAATTTATCTGGCAGGTTGTAGCCCTTCATGGGGAATTTTATTACATTATTATATTTTTGAAAAAACAATAGAAATAAAATTTTACATTTTTTCTATTAGCAATTTTATCTTAGCATTTCTAGGACATGTTGGAGCCCTCTTGGCGGGCTGTAATGGGTTCAATTTTGAACCATGCGGCCAACAATAACTGCACTTCAGGTCTATTTGACATTAAATAATAATTCTTTTATAAATTTTACTCATTTGAAAAGAATATTTATATGTCACATTAAATAATCACATAGTCTAACTAATAGAAGAAGTGACTTTCTCCAAACATGTTTCGTTATTAATTTTATTCCAAATTACATACAGATTTTTAAAAATTGTAAGTTTAAATTGTTTAATTGTGAAAGTTTGAGTGTCGCATGGGTTTTTGAGGGTGTTGAATTATACATTCAAAAGTATATTTTAAACAAGAAAAAAAATTTACAATCTCTCTAGAAATTATATTGTATTTTGATAATAAAAAAATCATTTTATTTATTATTCTCCCCATTTAACTTTACATATAAATCTTAAATAAGAATAATTTATATATAAAGAGTTATGTTGTATTTATTTGGATCCATTGAGAAAAAAAATTCTTAAAAGGCATGGTGATTGTAAGATTGTGTGTGGATTAAATCTTAAAAGTCATGGTCATTGTAAAATTGTGCGTGGATTAATTTTTACGGTCATTGTAAGATTGTTTGTGGAAAGAACTTATTGACTTCAGGAAGACAATTGATATCAATGAAAGCATAGGTGGAAAAGTGTAAAAATAAAATAGTGCTCTTCGAGGAGAAGCTATGACATGAAAGTAACAAGGAGAAGCATGGTGATTGTAAGATTCCAAACATGTTTCGTTATAGAAGAAGTGACTTTCTCCAAACATGTTTCGTTATTAATTTTATTCCAAATTACATACAAATTTTTAAAAATCGTAAGTTTAAATTGTTTAATTGTGAAAGATTGAGTGTCGCATGGGTTTTTGAGGGTGTTGAATTATACATTCAAAAGTATATTTTAAACAAGAAAAAAAATTTACAATCTCTCTAGAAATTATATTGTATTTCGATAATAAAAAAATCATTTTATTTATTATTCTCCCCATTTAACTTTACATCTAAATCTTAAATAAGAATAATTTATATATAAAGAGTTATGTTGTATTTATTTGGATCCATTGAGAAAAAAAAATCTTAAAAGGCATGGTGATTGTAAGATTGTGTGTGGATTAAATCTTAAAAGTCACGGTCATTGTAAAATTTCAGAAGAGGGTCATTGTAAAATTGTGCGTGGATTAATTTTTACGGTCATTGTAAGATTGTTTGTGGAAAGAACTTATTGACTTCAGGAAGACAATTGATATCAATGAAAGCTAAAATAGTGCTCTTCGAGGAGAAGCTATGACATGAAAGTAACAAGGAGAAGCTATGACACTTTGAGTTGGAACAATTTCCGACGTTTGCAAAATTGAAGCATTGAGGGATGACCAATCCATCCTGTCATTTATTGCAAGAAGGAAGAAGGTTTCCCATATTGGTCACAATAACAATTATTTTTAATATTTTCTAATGTTTTTCAAGTATGCTTTGTCTTTAAGGTAAAACCTTACAGAAGCTGGAATTCTAGAATTTTAAAGATAAAATAGGTATGAAATAATTTACATTAAATTTTGAATTTCATGAAATTTTTTCAATATTATTTAAATTTTAACTATATTAAAAATAATAATGATAAATTATAAATGCTTTATAATTTATACAAAACATAAATATTTGTATTAAAAAAACAGTATATATTAAAATATCTATTAACTTTTTAAAAATATATACAAATTTAATTTTGCTAAAACCTTATATCATATTTAATATTTTGAAAAATATAAAAATATTTATAAATTTTATAGATAAAATAAAATTGTAATTTATTAAATATTGCGATTTATTAACTTCTTAAAATTATTATTTATTATTAATTAACTTTATTAAGACTAATTTTAAAGTGGAATTTTTTTTCCACATTAACGGTAAATATTTGTATTAAAAAATATACATTTAGAGTGCAACATTTTCTTGGAAGCAAAAAATGATTTATTATAGCTCTTTTGGAAGCCAATTGTTCCAACTACCAAAGGCATGAGCAATGCTTAAGATACAATATTACACTCTCAATTCGTGGCATCTCAAACCGAAATGTTTGTTCCGATTTGTTGATGAAACCTTTAGATAAAAACTGAATTGATTAGAAACTGCAGCTCACAGGTGAGTACTGCACCTGGAGACTGCACACAAATGGAGAGTACACTCTACATTGATTAATCAAATGATACAACTATAAGTACATCACAAAGAAGTAGGAAGTTGTAAACAAACTCCTATATCCTAGGAACTAATCCTAACTTAAGGAGCTATGTTACAACAATGTAACCATTTCTACATTAATATACAAATAATATTAATTATTTCCAACTCTCCCCCTTAATGGAGAAGGGATTAGCCTGAATTCCTAACATCCCTCTAAACAATTCAAACTTTATTCTCCTAAGAGGCTTAGTAAAAATGTCTGCCATGTTGTCAAAATATTTACAATATTCAACAAATATTTCCTTTGATTGAAGTTTTTCTCAAACAAAATGGAACTGAGAATCGATGTGTTTGGTGTTTTTATGAAATACTGGATTGTATGTTAGCTTGATCGTACTCTGGTTGTCACTTTTAATGGTATATGCTTCTTTTTTTTCTTCTCCTGCATCATTGAGGAGTCTTCTCAACCAGATAGCTTCACATGTGGCTGCACACAATGCTTGGTACTCAGCTTCAGCTGAAGATAAAGCTACAGTACTTTGCTTTTTTCTGCTCCATGCTATGACCCCGGATCCAATACTGAATGCACAACTTGTGATAGATCTGCGATCATCCAGGTTGGCTGCCCAATCGGAATTTGAAAAACTTGCTAGAGTAACATCAGATGTGTTAGTGTATAAAATACCATAATCACTAGTACCACAAAGGTACCTCAGCACACTCTTTTCTGCAACCAAATGACTTTCGAGAGGTTTAGACATGAACTAGCTCAACACACTAACAGAGTATGCCAAGTCTGGTCTAGTTGTAGTAAGATATATCAGACCCCCAACTATTTGTCTATACATAGTGGCATCCACCTCCTTAGTGCCATCGCCACTCCACAACTTTAGATTCTCCTGCAACGGTGTTGCTGCTGACTGACACTGCTCCATCCTAAATATTTCTAGAAAAATTCTAGCATACTTCTCTTGAGTAAGAAAATTTTGTCCAGAATCTCTCCATACTTCCAAACCCAAGCAATAATGGAGATTTCCGAGATCTTTCATTTCAAATACTTGCGACATCTGCCATTTGATTTCTTTGATCAGAGTATTTGCATTACCTGTTATAATCATATCATCCACATAAAAAGAAATCAAAATAATTTTCCTCTGTTTATTATACTCGGTATACATGTTTGGATCATTCATGCTTCTATGAAAACCATGTTGTAAGAAGAATGAATCGATCTTCTCATACCACGACCTGGGTGCTTGTTTTAAACCATATAATGCCTTGTTCAATCTACAAACTAGATGTTCCTGCCCCTTTTTAACAAACCCTTCAGGCTGAACTAAATAAATCTCTTCTTTCAATTCACCATTCAGAAATGTAGACTTAACATCTAACTGGTGTAGCTTCCACTTATATTTTTTTTCTAAAGAAATTAGCATTCTAATGGTATTTAATTTCGCTACAGGGGCAAACGTTTCAACAAAATCTATTCCCTCTAGTTGTGAATAACCCTGTCCTACCAGTCTAGCTTTAAAATTTTCTATTCTCCCATCTACATTCACTTTAGGTTTGTAAAACCACTTACATCCTATGGGTGTTTTTCCTTCAGGCAGTTCAACTAGATCCCAAGTATGGTTTTTAGTAATTGATTCAATTTCTTCATTCATCGCAGCCCTTCATTCATCAGATTGACTTGCTTCTTTATAGTTTGTGGGTTCTACAATGTTTAAAATACTTGTCATTAAAGCATAGTCTTTCAATCTGGCTGGTAGTTGTGTCTGCCTACCTGATCTCCTTGGTAGGGGACTTACCTCAAATCTGTTTGCTTCAAACTTGTATGGGCTTGCCTTATTGACTACATCACCTATTTCTTCTTCTTCATGCTCTTGCTTCTGATTATCCCCGTTGTTTTCTTCCAACAATAATGGAATGTGCCATTCATTATTACTTCCATCCTTTCCTTCCTCAACCTGTTCATGAAATATCACATCTCGACTTGCAAATATTTTATGAGTCACGGGATTAAATAACTTGTATGCTTTAAATTTAGTGCCATATCCTACAAAGATACATTTCATGGCTTTAGGATCTAACTTCTTTCTATCCACCTTGGGTATATGGGCAAAGGCTTTTGACCCAAATACTCTCAAATGACTCATTGCTGGTTTGAATCCATGTAATGCTTCAAAGGGAGTTTTGAAGCCAAGACATTTAGTAGGACTCCTATTCTTTAAATAAACAACAGTGTTGATGGCTTCAACCCAGAAACCATTTGATAGACCCTTACCTTGAAGCATACTCCTTGCGCACTCCACAAGAGTTATGTTCTTTCTTTCTGCCACTCCATTTTGCTGTGGTGTATGAGGCACTGTAAACTGTTGAAAAATCCCATGATTTCTGTAAAAATTCATGAACTCACCCAACCTGTATTCTCCCCCTTGATCTGAGCAGAGAATTTTTATACATTTTCCTGTCTGCTTTTCTACCAAAACTTTAAATTCTTTAAAACACTGAAAGGTCTGACTCTTTTTACTTAAAAAATATATCCAGGAGAATCTAGTGCAATCATCAGTAAACAGAAGAAAATAATATGCACCACCTAGCGACCTAGTCTACATAGGTCCGCATATGTCTGTATGCATCAGCTCTAGAATATCTCTTATCTTTCTATCAATATGAAAAGGAAATTCCTCTCTATGCATTTTCCCTAATGCATATCCATCATGTAATCCAACTGAACACTATGAAAAACAGGGAGACCATCGACCATACCTTTTCTTTGAAGTAACAAGAGGCCTTATAAATTAAGATGACTAAATCTCTAGTGCCAGAGGTTTTCGGCTGTCAATCTTGTTGCGACCATGGCTTGTTGTGGCATGATTTTGAAATTTAATCTGTACAGGCTCCCCAAAAGCACTCCTAATGCAAATATTTCCATCTTGCTATCCTTTATGACAAAGCGTGTCTTGAAGAATTCAACTAGAAGATCCTGATCTGTTATCATTGATACAGACATCAAGTTTTTCCTAATCCCGGGCACATACAATACATTCTTAAGATGTATAATGTCACCATTAGGTAATCTTACTGGAATATCACCATACCCTTTTATCTCATATCCTTTTTCATCTCCTAGAAAATTTTTAGATCCACATGAAGTTTCTTCAAGAAATTCAAACCATTCTTTCTTACCTGTCATATGTGAGGATGTGCCATAATCGACATACCATATGTCGTCCTCATCTTCTTTAGAAGCTGAAAGCGCACAATCAGCTTCAAATAGTCGAGTTTCATGACTATAGTCTACATCTTCATTAAAAAAATATCCTTTGTGCCTACTCTGATTATTCCTTGCTTCCCCTGTCTTCCTCTTAAAACAATCCCTAATTTCATGGCCAACTTTCCCACAATAAAAACATTTCTTGTTTGAAAATTTGTTTTCAGACATACCTCTAAATGGTCTCTTTTGAAACGTGCTACCTCCTCTCTGTTGCTGCTGTGGCTGCTTCCCTCTAAACTGTCGCCTCTTCGCCATCAGAGCAAGATCATCATTCTGCGGTCTTAAATTTTTCCGCCACACTTCTTCCTGTAGCAAAATTCCTGTCAATTATTCAAATACAGGGGCTTTATCCCTTTCTGCCAATCCTGTGATGAAAATCTGATATTCATCCTTCATTCCATTCAATGTAATTGTGACTAGATCAGAATCAGACACCTTTTCTCCGATGTCTCCCAATATGTCCTTCAGGTCTTTAACACTTGTAATGAATCCAACATCAGATTCATTTTCCTCCATCCCCATCGCAAACAACTTTCATTTGAGTGACAAGATGCAATTTGTATTTTGTGTTTGGTATAAATTCTTAAGCGTCATCCAGATCTCAGTGGATGATTTGCCATCTCTAATGTGTGGGATAATATTATCCTTGACGAACATCTTCAATATGAATTTTTCTTTGTTCTCCCTTTTATCCCAGTCTTGTATAAGTGCAGTTGTTCCTGTTACAATATTTGGTTTCTGCTCCTCGCTTGTGACAATTGACCACACATTTTCTCCCTCAAGCAATGTCTGTAGCTTGAATTTCCAATTGGTGAAATTGGACCCATCGAGTTTGCTAGACTTGTTGAGATATGTTTCTATAGTATTATTTATACTATACTGATCTGATTCCAGACCCTCCAATGATTCTAACTAGTTGAATAATTACAAGCTACACTAAAAAAAAATTCAATACATACCAGACCCTGATCACCGATTTGCCTCCAATCTGGCTTGATCTTATGACTGCACCTCAAATCCTCCACTGATCTGTTGATTACTGTGTTTGCGACTTGAATTTACCACCAACGGGCAAATCCCCTTTGCAGAACCACCAACCAATGTATCTGCGACTTAGATCTACCACCACCGGGCAAATCCCATGTGTAGAATTTCCAACAAACGTGTCTGCGACTCAGATCTACCACCATTGGGAAAATCCCATGTGAAGAACCGCCAAAGAGAGAGATTGGCACTTTTCTGAGGCAAATATCTGCGCCAAATTAAGAATCTGTGTAAGTAAACCAGATTGGCGCGGGTATGGCCCTAGCAGTTGCGCCAATTGTGCTTTTCAGTGTGACTGTCAGCAGAAAAACCGCGCCAACCCTCTTGTGCTCAGAGATTCCAAAAAATCATCTGAGACTTGTGAGTCAGGTGTTTGTTGCAGACCACCTGCTCCTGTGAGCACTAAGCTCCTGTGTGCATCGCCATTAAGGCTTTATAGCCACTAAGGCTTTGTAGCCACTAAGGCTCTCAAATCAGGCTCACCTGGTCTGAGCTCTGATACCAAGATAAAAACTGAATTGATTAGAAACTACAGCTCACAAGTGAGTACTGCACCTGGAGACTGCACACAAATGGAGAGTACACTCTACATTGATTAATCAAATGATACAACTATAAGTACATCACAAAGAAGTAGGAAGTTGTAAACAAACTCCAAATCCTAGGAACTAATCCTAACTTAAGGAGCTACGTTACAATAATGTAACCATTTCTCCATTAATATACAAATAATATTAATTATTTCCAACTCCTATTTCATTTGGCAACATGAACGCCATACACTTGACGCCTTTCATTCCCATCTTAATAGCATTTCCCCTCATATCCAGTTTACTATGGAAATTGAATCCAATAAATCCATTCCTTTCTTAGATTTTTGTTTTACCTGCCTCCCCAATGGCTCCCTCTCACATCAATTCTATAGAAAAAAAGGCTCATACTAATCGTTATCTCCATGCTCTTTCTCATCACCACCCATCCAAAAATTCTGATGTTGTGTAAGAAATTTTTCAGTGAAAATCACATGTAAGAAAATTTTTGCTAACGCATTTTGAACTAGCCAGTGTGGTTCATCATCACATGAAAGTAACAAGGAAAAACTATGACACTTTGAGTTGGAACAATTTCCCACATTTGCGAAATTGAAGCATTGAGGGATGACCAATCCATCCTATCATTTCTTGCAAGAAGGAAGAAGGTTTCCCATATTGGTCACAATAACAATTATTTTTAATATTTTCTAATGTTTTTCAAGTATACTTTGTCTCTAAGATAAAATCTTACAGAAGCCTGGAATTCTAGAATTTTAAAGATAAAATAGGTACGAAATAATTTACATTAAATTTTGAATTTCATGAAATTTTTTCAATATTATTTAAATTTTAATTATATTAAAAATAATAATGATAAATTATAAATGCTTTATAATTTATACAGATCATAAATATTTGTATTAAAATAACATTATATATTAAAATATCTATTAACATTTTAAAAATATATACAAATTTAATTTTGCTAAAACCTTATATCATATTTAATATTTTGAAAAATATAAAAATATTTATAAATTTTATAGATAAAATAAAATTGTAATTTATTAAATATTGCGATTTATTAAATTTTTAAAATTATTATTTATTATGAATTAATTTTATTAAAACTAATTTTAAAGTGGATTTTTTTTTCCACATTAATGATAAATATTTGTATTAAAAAATATACATTTATAGTGCAACATTTTCTTGGAAGTACAAAATGATTTATTATAGCTCTTTTAGAAGCCCATTGTTCCAACTACCAAAGGCATGAGCAACGCTTAAGATACAATATTACACTCTCAATTCGTGGCATCTCAAACCGAAATGTTCGTTCTGGTTTGTTGATGAAACCTTTTTCATTTGGCAACATGAACGCCCTACGCTTGATGCCTTTCATTCCCATCTTAATAGCATTTCCCCTCATATCCAGTTTACTATGGAAATTGAATCCAATAAATCCATTCATTTCTTAGAGTTTTGTCTTACCTGCCTCCCCAATGGCTCCCTCTCACATCAATTCTACAGAAAAAGACTCATACTAATCGTTATCTCCATGCTCTTTGTCATCACCACCCATCCAAAAATTATGATGTTGTGTAAGAAATTTTTCGGTGAAAATCACATGTAAGAAAATTTTTGCTGACGCGTTTCGAACCAGCGAGTGTGGTTCATCATCTTGTCCTGATGATGAAACACACTGGCTTGTTCGAAACACGTTGGCAAAATTTTCTTACATGTGATTTTCACTGAATTTTTTTTTACACAATTTATGGATCACAAAAGCCAAATTCCTAATTCTGATGTTCTCAAAACCCTATTCTGCAGAGCTTTAAACATCTCTACTCCCTATTTTATTTCAGCTGAAAAATACCATCTAGTCAAAGCTTTGAAATCCAATGGCTATTTTTTTTCTCAGATCTTTAAAACTCTTGAGTCTGTTGCTAACCCAAAACCCAAAAATTATGAACCCTCTCCCTCTTGCGGCCAAGTCACCCTCCCTTACATTAAGGGGGTCACTGATCTCATTGCTAAGAATTTGGAAAAGAAAAACATAAAAAACATATATAAACCTCACAATACCCTTAAGCAATTTTTTCGATCGGCCAAAGACATATCATATCCCATGCTAGGATCACGAGTTTATAAAATTCTTTGTTCTCGCAGTAAATCTTACATTGGTCAAATGGGTCGTCCTTTAAAATACCACCTCAAGGAGCACATAGCTGACACCAAACATAGTCGTCTTTCAAATTCTGACATCGTTTATCACTCATATAAGTCCAAGCACTTAATCTTCTTCAATCAATCTAAATATGCACCAATCTACGGCTCTCGTATTATTCAAGAAGCTCTAAAAATCGATAAGAATCATAATAACTTAAATAGGGAGGATGGTTACAGGCTCAGCCAATCCTGGAAGTCCGTCATCCACCATCTTACCCAATGAATCTTGACCCTGTCCAATTCCTTTCTCCCCCTCCTCAATACCTCTTAGTTCCCCACGCCCCCCCTCCTCCTTTTTTCTCCTTAAGTTTTCTATTAATGATTTAGTAAATGTTTTGGTCTTCTTATATATCTCTTATTTATGAGTTTTATCTAACTAATAAAAACCAGGGATGAATATATATGCATCAACTAAGTGTACTTTTATCCTTAACTCCCTCTAATCCTTTAATATAAACCATAAAATTTATTTATGGTTTTAATTCTCAATCTCTTCATTTCTCTATCTATAAAACAAGAACATTCTTTTATTTCTAATTTTATTTCTAATTCTCTTTTATATTAATATTCCTTATCTTAAATAAAAATGTGATCAAATTCAAACAAAATTTTCATCTAAAAATAAATATAGAGGAATATGTTTATTACTATCTTATCTATTATTTATTATTAATTAATTTTTTACTAATCTTTAAAATATTTTATCAACTAATTCTTATATTATTAATCCATTTCAAATTTCAATTAGGTATTTTTCTATCTAAATTATAAATCTAAAAATATAATTCCTATTTCTATTATTCCATTTATCTAATTTCTATTTCTACTATTTTCCCTATTAATTTTGTTAATTTTTCATAATTAATAAAATCTCAATTCAATCATTACTTTTCAAATAAAAGATAATTGGTCAAATATATTATTTAAAAATTTTATTATATGTTTAAATATTTTTATTTTTTATTTTTTTTATATTATATCAAAATATAAAGAACATATGCATTTAAAATTCGAGCGCGCACGTCCATGGTCGCCATGTAGCTGCCCTAGCTGCTCCTGGCCGGCGCCTTCCTCCTTCGAGCGGCCCTCTCTGCTATGGATCCCGGAGGCGGCCCTGCGGTCTCTCCTCCTCCGCCCCCTGAGCTTGAAGCTTTTAGATCCCTCATTGCAGCAGCGGGCAGTCGTTCTTCATCTGGATCTCAGCAGAAGTTCGTTAAAAAATTGGCAAACATCCCCACGGTGTCTCTGCCGGTGGAAGAAACTTGTAGATCCGCTTTGAATCTGGCCGAAAGAGGCCTCATCGGCCAGTTCACAGGGCTATAGCCTTCCCCGAAAGCAGTTGAAGAATGGGTAAAAAGGAACTGGATACCTCTGGTCAAGGAAAGCATCAAAACTCATTTCGTGGGTAAAGGATTCTTTGTCTTTGTCTTTGACAATGTGGAAGATAGAAGCTTGATCTTTAGAAACGAGCCATATTTTATGGGTCCTCAAGGCCTTTATCTGAATAAATGGTCGCCAGACTTCGACCCAGCTCAGGACGTGCCCACGGCTGTGCCTGTCTGGATGTGCCTCCCTCGCCTTCCCCTTCATTTTTGGAATCAGAGATCGCTGCAGTCCATTGGCAACGCCCTAGGCAGATACATAGATCAAGCGCCGAGGAAGGACCAATTCTCCTGTGCTCGCATATGTGTTGAAGTCGACTTAGAAATTGGGCTGCCTGAAGCCATCAAACTCTCGGTAGCGGATTGGTCTCATATCCAGGAGCTAGACTACGAGAAACTCTCCTTCAAATGCCGAAACTGCCATGAATATGGGCACTTTGCAAGATACTGCAAGAAGAAAAATGAAGAGATAACAGAGAAAGAAAAAGGAGAACAATGCAACCAAGTAAAGAAACCCGCAAACAACAAACAAAAAAATAAAAACAAAGGCAAAGGGACGGAGAACAAATCAGGGCAAGAAAGTGTAAGCATCCAAAACACAAGAAGCAAGGAGACCATCAGCACCGATACGGATAAAAATCCCTTCGAATCTCTCAAATCCCATCCAGATCCTCCAGAGGCAGAGCCGAATGGTCCTACTCCATTGAACAATATCCTCACTCCAGATCCAGGTAATACTTCAATCCCTTCCCCAGGCAATACCTCTTCCCCTACTTATGCAGATATTATCAAAACAAAGAAGAATAACACAGAAATCATGGGCTCTTCGGATGATGAGACCTTCGAGAGGCCATCAAAGAGAGCTGGGAGGAAATCAAATAAGGAAACCAGGGAAGAAGAATCAGAAAGACAAAAAACCCTAGGTAGTCAAGCCACCATAGAGATGACCCTCGGAAGGAATACTAGACTAAGGACTCCCAAGGGAGGTGGACCTACCCCTTCTTGTTTTAAATGATGCAGATGGTCTCTTGGAACTGTAGGGGTTTGGGAAATCCCACTAAGGCAGAGGCTATTAAAGATCTTTTGAAAATGGAATCCACAGACATTCTCATGCTCCAAGAGACAAAAATAGAAGGGGAGTCTCTTCTAAACACAAGCAACACAAAATGGAAATTTGATTCAGGCAAGGTAATCAGTGCTAGAGGCACGACCGGGGGAATAGGCACATTTCGGTCTCAAAACCTCTTTTCACTAGAAAGATCCTACGAAACTCAACATTGGATTTTTACCGAACTGCGCCATAAAGCTAGCAATCTAGTCTTGGCTCTGTTTAATTTGTATGTCCTTGTTCATTATGACGAAAATAAAGAGTGCTGGAAGTCACTCTCAGATTACTTAGAGCTGCTCAATCCCCAGAATTTAATCTCAGGTGGTGATCTGAACATCATTCTGGCTCCTAAAGAGAAGAGAGGTGGGAACTCTTCGAGGGATCCCCTCCTCTCCACAGTGGAAGACCTTATTCTCCAGTGGGATCTAGTAGACTTTAAGCCTGTGAAAGGAGAATATACATGGACCAACAACAGAACAGGGGGAGACCATATCTCAGCTAGGTTGGACAGATTCCTCATCATCAGCTCCATTATGTTGGATAATAGAATTGTTTTCACCAAGATCCTCCCAAAACTCACTTCAGATCACAAACCAATCCTCCTATGTCTGAAGGAAGAAGAATATTTAGGCCCAATGCCTTTTCGATTTAATCCTCTCTAGGCTGAAAGAGAAGGGTTCTTTGAAACAGTCCATACTGCTTGGAGAATAGAGGTTTCAGGCTCCCCAAGCTTTGTGTGGGAGCAAAAAATAAAAAATACTAAAAAGGCCTTAAAAGAGTGGATAAAGAAGGCTCTAAAAACTCCCACCAGACAGAGGAAAGATGTTGTCCATCAGCTGGAAGATCTCCAATTCGAATTGGAAAAGAAAGACATCTCCTCTATGGATTTAATCGAGGAAAAAGTTGCACAAAGGAGAACATATAATTCCTTCAGAAGTGAAGAAGAGAAATTGCGACTTAAGTCTCGCAGCTTGTGGCTCAAAGCTGGAGATAGGAATACAACATACTTTCACAGACAGTACAGGGCCCGACTATCAAGGAACCACATCACAGAAATCACTACAGCCAGCGGTCAGGTGTGCAAAGGTTTTGATCAAGTCAAGGCTGCTGCCGAGGAACATTTTCATAAACTCCTCACTGATGAAAGGGATGGGAGCGAGGAGGATACAACAGAATTTCTAAAAAACATTCTGAAGCTAGTTAGTTCTGAAGACAATGCTCCCCTCTTGAGTCTGGTCACGGAAGAAGAAGTCTTCAAAATCATGTGGTCCATGGATCCGGACAAAGATCCTGGTCCAGACGGATTTTCAATCCATTTTTATAGAATTTGCTGGGCACTAATCAAACCTGATCTCCTCAAAATGATACATGGTTTCATGAGAAAGGAAAAGGTGGGTGGCGGCATAAATTCCACATTCCTTGCATTAATCCCCAAGGAAGCAAACCCTGGCTCTTTTGACAGATACAATCCAATTTCACTATGCAACGCTTCTTACAAGATATTGGCCAAACTCCTGGTGAATAGACTAAAACCTCTCCTGCAAAAGCTGATTTCTCCAGCCCAAGGAGGATTCGTGAAAGGAAGACACATTCTGGACAATGTCATCCAAGTTCAGGAAGCTCTGCACTCTAGCCATTCCCGCAAAGAACAAGGTATTCTTATTAAATTAGACATGTGTAATGCTTTTGATAGAGTTAACCGATCCTTTCTGTACAGGGTTCTCTCCTCTTTTGGATTCAGCCAAGACTTCATTAACCTTATTAAAGCCTGTTTAGAAAAGACATGGATAGCCCCAATGGTCAATGGAAGACCGACGAATTTCTTTCTAGCCACTAGAGGATTGAGGCAGGGCTACCCTCTTTCCCCTTTTCTCTACATTTTGATGGTTGACTCCTTGAGCAGAAAGCTAACCAAGGAAAAACATAATGGCAGCATACCCGGTATTAGAATTGCGAATGGCATTGATCCTGTGAACCATGCGTTCTTCGCCGATGACTCGCTTCTGCTCGGGGGAGCCTCAACAAGAATCGAAAATTCCTTCAGAAATATCCTTCAGAAGTTCTGCAGTGTCTCAGGAGCACTCATAAGTGAGAGGAAAAGCGCAGTCTACAGTTGGAACACAGAGCACCACACTATTGAGAAAATTGCCAATGATTTGGGCTTCACAGGTTTTTCAGATTGGGACAAAATGAAATACTTGGGCCTTCCAATTACGCTGGGATCCAACAGGAATCATCTCTGGGAAGATGTTATTTCAAAATTCAAGAAGAATATCGTTGCGTGGGGAGTTTTTTGGCTCACCACTGGAGGCAAACTCACGCTCATCAAAGCAGTTCTCTCTGCTTTTCCCACTTATCAGGCCGCTTTGATGTTGGCCCCAAAAGTAATCACAGATCAGATCTCCAGGTTAATGCGCAATTTCTTGTGGAATGGCGGTCGCGGAAATCATAGCAGATTCCATTTAATTAGCTGGGACATAGTGAAACATCCTCTTGCGGAAGGTGGATTACAAATTCGTGACCCTCTGCACGCCAATTTGGCGCTGGGTTGCAAAATTCTATGGCAGCTCATCGCTGAACCCAATCATCCTGTCAGTCAGATCTTTAAGATCAAATACCTCAAGAATCAGCCCTTAATTTCCTTTTCAGCAGAGAAAAATCATAAAGGTACGCAGGCCTAGAAGCTGTGCAGCAGAGGCATCGATTTTTTTAGATCCTATCTATATAGAATTCCAGGGAACGGAAAAAACATCAGGCTTTGGAGAGACAGTATAATGGGTCATCCTCCCCTCGCTGAAGTCAACGAAATTTCTGAGTTAAGAGACTAGCTCTATGAGAAAATAATTAGGAAAATTGAAGATATTTCGGAATGGGACACCAATGGAAACTGGTTGCGCTGGAATTTTCCCAGGATCCCAGCGCATTTAAATTCTCAGTTAGATGCACTCAAAGACGCCATCTCTGACTTTGCTCCGGTGCATAAAGACGAAGAAGACTATTGGGGCTGGGGAAAAACCGGGGTTTACAGTGCAAATCAAGGATATCTTCAGATGCAAAGCAAAAAAGACTCGCCCTATCAGGAGTCTGTCTGGAATCAGATTTGGGACAGCTTCAGCATCCCCAAAATCAACTTCTTCTTTTGGACCTTGTTCCATAACAAAATCCTAATAGGAGAAAACTTGTGCAAAAGGAACTTTGCTGGTCCTCATCGTTGTGTCCTCTGCAAAGGAGCGTTGGAAACTTCAGCCCACTTGTTTATTGACTGCGAGTTCGCGAAGGAGGTCTGGTCTTTTTCCTGGCTGGATTGAACGCGCATCCTCCTTCCCATTGCTCAATTGACTCCATGTTCCTCTTATGGAAATCTATCTACCCACACAACATCGTTAGTAAATCTCTATGGCACAAGGTGTGGATAGCTGCCCCTAAATATGTTTGCTGGAAGCTTTGGTTAGCACAGAACAAAATCATCTTCAACAGTAAAGAATTGACAGCAGCAAAAGTGGCGGAACAGGCCAAAACTCTCCTCTTAGAAACCTTGATACACTCTCAAATCAAAGAGGATAATACTCTTCGAACTAAATAAAGAACGTGGCTGGATGCTTACATCGGCATGACCAGCCCCCCAGCAAACATACGTCCAATCTACAAGGAAATATGGCAAATTCGTGATCCTGAGGACAGATTTCATCAGTGGTGGAAATCTCAGGGCAAGTGCACTGTTTTATTTGATGGTGCCTCAAAAGGCAACCCGGGGAGGTCTGGAGCTAGTGGGGTGATCTTCTATCCGAACAGGAATAAAGAAGATTTCAGTTGGGGTCTTGGTCTGAAAACCAATAACCAAGCAGAAATCCTCAGTCTTTTGAAAGCCTGCCAAATTGCTAGAAAAGAAAATCCAAGCGAAATTGTAGTTTTTGGAGATTCAGAAGTGTTGATAAAAGCAATAGTCAGCAAGAATGGGCTCAAGGATCTGGTGCTCAACAAACAGTTAGCAAGAGTTAACAGAATTTTGGAAAATTTTCCCTTAGTTAATGTCTTCCACATACTCAGAGATCTAAACAAGGAAGCAGATAGATTGGCAAACATAGGTTGCACGCTACAAAACGGAATGATTAGCATAAATGCAGAAGCACCATTCAAGGCTATTATCCCCTAGGTGGTTAATGGTGATTTTGTTTGTATTGGCTGTTTAGGCTTTGCCCAACCAGCGTTTTATCAATAAAATAACCGTTTTAGTTAAAATATATATATATTTTATTTTATTTTATTTTTCGATGGTTAATCCATCCAACTTATACTTAATTCAAAATATTTTCCTATAAAAAGACTCTTCAGCACTCGTTTACTCATAAGGCTCTTTTTGGTTACTGATGATGGATGGAGTTACCATCTGAAACGGGGTCAAACATTTACACAGTAATATTCAGAAAATCTCTCAACACTTGGTAGATTTAGAGTCAATCCAGGAAAATCCCATGCCAATGACAACAAAGTAATTATGTAAACCAAATGCATGCACCATGCATTCAAATCCCAACAAATAAATCACACATGAAACCTGTTACCTGAAAAATATTCTTGTTGTAGTTGTTCTTCCAATATTATCATTGTGCTCCCTTTATTTCCTTCTCTCTCTTTCTTAGAGTATGATTTATGAAACTAATTAAAATTTTTCAATTGCTTCTCAGATGCCTTTTTATCATTGGTGTCTGATGACTTTTCCTTTCCTTTTCCTTTTTTTCTTTCATTTTCCTTTATTTTCTCTCTAATTTTCCTTGCATGCATATTTTTGTCTCTTCATCTTCCTTTTCTACTGTTTTCTTTTATTCCGTTAATTAATTTCCATTTCTTTCCCTTTTCCTTTTGCCAATTTCCATAGCCATTAATTAACCACAAGTGATACACAGTTTAATGTTTTTCCCTCCATCCTGCTTGGAATACGTGTCCCATGATCTTGGTCTTAATTTTTCCTTTATAATGCCCTTCCATTTACATGGAAAATCAGCCTGGGGTTGTTAGAAACCCCTCCCCCTTGAGGGAACATTGCCCTCGATGTTCTATGACACTTATGACCAACAACCACTTAAAACAAAACATATTGCTTATTGGAACTTTATAACACATCTCGATGCAATATTTATAATGACAATCTCTCTCTCTCTCTCTATATATGTGTGTGTGTGTGTGTGTGTGTGTGTGTGTGTGTGTACCAAAAAATCATTGGCTTCAACTAGAAAATAAACAAGGATATAATGCCCGCATTTGATTAGTCATATCCCATGTAGCTTCATCAGGCCCAAAGTGCTTCCACTGCACTTTAACTTAATCTATTTCTTGGTTCCAGAGTATGATAAATACAAAGAATCACGAAAAATAATCACTTGGTGATTCTAAATGACATTTTTTCACATGACAAATTGCAAGACTAAGGAGGTCGAGAAAATGATAGAAAGACAAAATGCAATCCCTATGATTTTGAAGGTGATGTTGGAATGCATACATGGATGAGAAAGATCAAATTAGCCTTTAAATTACATGACACTCATAAAGAGGAATATAAATTAAGCATTTCCATTTTCCTATAAGGGTTGATGTAGACAAGGTGTGGAGCTTTCAACATGTTTATAGAGGCAATATCCCAAAATTTTTATGAAGGCAATATCCAAAAATGTTAACGAAAACATCCTGGAATAAAACTTACAATGTTCAACTCATTTTAATGCTCCACATTGAGGCCCTTAGATGGGTAGACCTATATTATGATGTGTGCCAATGTTTTTATTTATTTTTATCTTGTTTGGGCTCAACAACATTTGATGTGAGGATACCTAATCATGTTTTGTTAGAGTATATGATTATGCAATTGCATGGTTATAATGATGGGTAATGTAATAAATATGTTTAAATTCTCACATATATATGTGATGCATGATGACGCAGGGGAGGGGGGTAATCCATGTTGAAATATGTAACTAGGTTCGGTCTTCATAATGACATATGTAATCATGATTTTACGTATTTGATGTAAAGAGAAACATAAATTTATTATTATTAAATTATTGAGGCATGGGTTTCATGCTCAAGGGAAATTTATTTTTAGGTCAAGCACTCGTTGAGTGCTTCTAGGACTTGTCATTTGGTCTACAAGTCAATTGAGTCATTGTCATGTATGGAAGACTCTTTTGGGCATGTTACATATTGTAAAGAAAAATTATTTGAGTCAAATCTAGAGTCAAAAACCCTCCAAGGCCTCGTCATAGTGCAAAGAACAAGTCGACCTCTATGAGAGGATAAGTTGGCCTAAAGCTAGCAATTCGACCTAGAGAAAGACCTATATATAAGAAAGATTTCGATCTCACTTGAAGGACTTACTCCAAGTTAATTATCAAGCATTAAAGTATACAATTGTCTATGATTTTGATGTATTGAGTTGTCTAGCAAGATGCAAATAAGTCTTGAGTCTATCTGTGTATCATAGATAGTTTGTTTTAAAGCTTATTAAAAAATTTAATTTCAGTTGGTTGCTGCAAGATTTGATTCTTGAGGCGGTATGGTTGAGCATGGTGATTGATCATTTAATATCGTCACGGTGTCTCAACACCTTTGGTGACATAAGAGAACCTTGATTTGAAAATGACATTTATAGTAATCTTGTGGATAGATAATAATGAGACTGTCAAGGGAAGTAATATATAGACTGTGACCTATGTGTCACTGAGTGACCCTACTTCACATTTGTATACTAATGTTTAATGACAACATGACGGATCTTGCTTTTGTCACAATAGCCTTGTCATATGTGTAGCAGCAATATTCTCTATGACATGGTGACAATGATCCCCTTTTGTGAACACTGTTGAAGATTTATCTTGACGTTGTTGAGTATAGCTGTTACAGTAATTATGACTACATCTCCAGTGCGTCCAAATGGGCCTTGAAATTTCTGGTATCATTTTGAAAACACATTCTTGTCTTAAGCTAGTGAATATTGGGCTTATTAATTCTTCTCCAATCCAACCAAGATAGTGTTGTGACCCCATAGATCCCTTGAAATGTGAAATCCCATCTTTGAAAGATTCTTATTGAAAAACTTGGGGGTAGACCTACCTAGCATGTTGATGTTGGGAAGGTTCATAAAACATAGCCACATAATACCATCCGTTTGAACTTGGGGGAAACTTGTCTACAATGCTTACAAAATATTTTTGATAATCCTGAAAACAAGAAATCTAGTGGTAAGAGCTCTTTAAATCACATTACCAAGGTTAAACAACCATGAATGCCATCCACATGGGTCTTTTCCAAATGATGTCTTAATAAAATATACCATGGGGCTCTCATTAAAACACTTAAATTAAAAACAACAGAGAACAATGTTTTTGTTTTATTAAAGCAAAGGGAGGGTCTCATAACTCTCATCCTCACCTTGCCTTTTATTCTCTATATAACTCGTCGAAACTGTAACTTTTGTTGTTCCACCTTAATAAGACACTAGTTTGAGTACATGAGGTTGTAGTTGGATTTTTGAACAAGAAGCTTTCAAAGGGAAGAGGGTCTAGACTTGTGATTGAACATCTCATTTGGTGCAAAAATATTCATAAAGATTGATCAATTGATTTTTCATCATCATATAGATCAATTTATATGTCATTTTATATACATGCACATAATCAATCTTCCTAAAACATGGTTGATCTTTGTATGCCTTAGACCATTAAAGGCCACAAATCATAGTGAGATGTGCTTGAGTGTGGATTGAGTAATCACATTGTGGGAATACTAATATGCATTTGTTATGTATATCACAAGAACAAAGGTGAATTGTAGAATGCATGTGGGGTCATAAGAGAAGCATCATGTCATTATGTTAAGGATATAAATATAAAGGGGTGTAAAAAATGTTAATGAAAAAACAAATACCTACAATATCTAGTGAAAGTAGGGATTTTTTAAATTGGAAAAATGCAATGGGTTAGTATTGGTAGGGGGTTAAATCATAGTGATTTTTAGAGGTATTTTCCAATATGTAGTCAAATTAAGGGTATTGTTTAGTATGCCACGAATGCACGTGCTATGCCATAGGTTAATTGAGTGATGCCCATGTGTGTAGTCCATCCCTTATTCAATTTTTTCGGTTCTTCCTTGTAGGATTATCCAAGGTAGTTATGGTTTTGTTATCCTTCTCTCTAGCTCAATTAATTTGGAACACTAATCGATTTACAACACATCGAACAACCTCTAGTGGTTGTCTGAAACAATAAAGCTTCCTTCTACTCCCAAGCAATATCCTCCCCATTCTTTAGAATACAGGTCCCAATTCAAAACCCTCTTTAATTATGATCAACATACATATAATGTTTAGAATGAAGGGGGAATTAACCTGGGGTTATCAAAACTTCCTTATGAGCTTCTCATCGGATTTCAGGGAAAGCTTGTATGCTTCTTCTACAGTTTTAGTATACACCACACTTATTTCGTCCTGAATGTCCAACCTAAGGCCATTTATATACCTATTTGTATTTTCCGCAGTGTCTTTTACATATCCTACCCTTATATGCACCTTATAAAATGATTATGTGTATTCTCTTACATATATTAATATTTGTATAAATTTTTTATTTTTATAAACAAATAAAGTTGGTAGTCTTTAGAAAAAAACTTACCTCCGAGTTTTGTAATCATTTTGTTCAAACTCTTGATCTTCTATTTGTTCTTCCTTTTTTCTTTCAACTCTCACACCATCCCACCACAAAGTTGCATGTCTCTTCAACTACATGACAACAAAATTTACTTTCTTTTCATCATCCACCAATTTGTGTTAAAAAAACTTATCCATGTCATTAATCTAATCCAAAATCTCTTCAGTATTTAGACCACCACTATAAGTTGACATCCGGGCTTGGCATTTGAAGTAGATCCAAGAAGAAGTATATAGGAAAAATAGAAGTATCATTCTAAGTTCAACGAGTTCTTTCGCTACTTCTAATTTTTCTATATAATCCTATAATTCCTTAACATATCCATCATTAGGATCCCTTTGTTTGTCAGTTTCAATGGCATCCTACCTAGCTTGCAGACTTCTCATTTCTTCTTCTAGTCCTACATTTGTTGTTGGCATTTCTCTCTAATCACGTTGACCTCTTTTTCTGACTCTACAGGCCATTACTTGACACATATAATCACTTATATATGTGAACACACAATGTTGTTCTTTCTCTGATACCACAATTGGCTAAGGTGAAAGAGATATCCTTCTCCGCATACAAGCATGATGTTAAAACTTGGTTAAAAATTGGTGGGCTCTTCAAATTCAAGCCAAATTCCACTAAGGTTGAAAGCATACATAAGAAAACACCACAAATGTTAACGCAACAATATAATTGAATTCCAAAGCAACTTAATATTGTTTATTAGTAATTACTCGTAAGTTTCAACCATCATCGATCTCTTCAAATCAACACTTGAGATCTATTCCAGTGGTTTGACTAGGGAAGGAATGTTCAAATATATATACACCATTTATTTATGGAATCTAATGATCCATATTAAATCTGTAAATTTTTATTGCAACATCATTTTTCAATAACAGGGCTTGAACAGGGGTTTTCAACGGGAATTATAAAGCAAATAGTTCATTCCTTGAACCATTAATTTAACCATGCATAACATGAATTGTAGGAAACTTACTATGAAATATATTATGCCACTTTTAACTACACAGAAATATTTTATTTTGCTCAAAATGTTCAAAAACGTAGAGATGAAAATATGCTAGCCTTCACAAGTAATATAGAGGCCCCTTCAAACTTATTGCAGGATATTAAAATATCAATAAACAACAAGAAATATCATTGCGGACAAGGAAAATCTGGATTTCATTGATCAATATGCTCCTTCCCAATCTGCAAGTTTTTCAATAAAAAATTATAAATATATATTAAACCCGGGAACCTATCTAGACCGACAACAATAGGATCGATTTCTAGAAATATTAAATATCTCAGCTGTTAGGGTCCCGTGATTTGGTAGATTGGCAAGTCAAGTGACAGGGTAACATCAAACCAACTTTGTAGCCCTAGGACCTAGCCTTCCTGGACTCAGAGAGGGCTCTCTCTATTATGCAAAGGATGTAAACTTTTTTACTTTCTATGTATTTGATTTTAGGCTAGTTGTTAAGTATGTTTTTAGTTTGTTTTAGGTTTTTGAGGGAGGAACTGATCAAAGGATAAATAGATAAAATTTTGTCAGATCAACTGGGCTATGGGGTCGAAAAGGTCAAGACTGTCTCAAATGGTGGACAAGGTATATTGCAGGGCCGATTTGGTTGAGATAAATGGATTCTTCAGGTGTGAGTGAAATGAGATGGGCACTAAGTTTGGGAGAGATAAAGAGGTTTTAAGCTTAAATATTTTTACAACACACATCATGTGGTGGGGCTAACCATTAATCACGATAAATGAAACCCAAACTGATAGACGCATAAAATACACAATCAGGTGATGCATAGAAATATAAGACCCTCTAACTTTGGGAAAATCACCTTCAGACTTTTTGGAAAAAAAATAAGACAAACAAACAACTCAATCTACGAAGAGGGAACTCCTAAATATCATATTTTGAGCTATTGGGAACTTTGAACTAAGACTGCAGAGCATGGGCAAAGGGCAAGATCGAAACAAGACCTCTTTGGCTTAACTAGAAAACCAATACTTCAGAGAAAGGTTTTAGTGATGGGGTTTTGGTTAGCTATGAGTAAGCAGGGCATACCGTGAATCATACTAGACAGCATACATAATAACCATTAATGAAATTGATAACAAGTTCTTAGGGTATCAAAGAGCAATTAAGAATTCTTTGACATAACCAAGAAAGAAGAAAAACATAGAAGCTGTAATGAATCAGGAAACTTGAGGTGCCTCCATGGGCATGTCTCAAATCTATTCTTTACTGACCTACAACAAGCAAGAAGCATGAAAACATGTATGATAAAATAAGGAAACATAAAAAATAAGGAAAACCATACCATTCACCAAGCCATGGAATCCTACAAGCAATCCTCTTCCACCATCAAAGTCAAACAAGAAATTATCCACTTCATGAGACAAAGTATTTCTTCAAAGCTTGTAATACTATGTATTGCTCTATAAAAAAAAATCCAGCCTCCAGTTACAATGTATTCTCTTGGAATATATAGGCCAAAGAGAAAGAAACCCTCCTAGAGCATCTAGAAGGCCATTGGCCTAATATAAATATATGATTTTGTCCTTGAGGCTTTGCAAAGCCCAAGGCACAAAATATCTTCAAAAATATCTTTTTAAGCTAATAATAGAAATAAAATTGAATTTTAATCACTGACATGGAGATAAAAATAGCTAAACGCACATTTGGAGGAGCATATTCAGAAAATTTCCTTTTTAGCCAAAATGCTACAGGAGCGTAGCAACAGAAAGAAGCCTGTTTTGCAGACAACTTTTAAGGGACCTCCTGATGTCGAAACGAGGCCCGTTATAGCTCGTTGGAAAGCCCTAGATGTCTAGTTTCTGGAACTACTTTATTTTTCCCAAAAGGATCCCTGGAAGTCTGTCAAAAGGTGGACTGAGTGAAAAAAACCCAGGGGGGTCTCATCTGCTGATATGTGAGGCAGAAAGGTGAATTTTGACTAATTTTTGCCTCTTTGGGGGACCAAAACACCTCCTTTGGATCTGAAAATTTGTGAGTAGCTACCCACAAATTTAATCCATCCAAGAAAATTACTTTCACGAGCTAAGGATGCTCCTAGCACCCATGGCAGCGCCTAAAAAAATGTGCAATTAGGGCCAAAAAACACAAAAAACAAAATCATGTCAAAATTTGCTCAATTTTGGTGAGCAAGCCCCTTATGGGTTCTTAGAAGCATGCAAGGAATCTGAGGCCAAGATTTCAAGCCTAAGTATTCCTTTCTCCATTTTTTCTATTGGGTACCTCTTTCGAGTAGTTTTGAGCCTTTCTTGAGCAAGTTTGAGCTTTCTTCGGGAAATTGGTTCAATTTCTTGTATTGCCCGGTCATCTTCCTCTACAGATCCAAGTATTTTTTTTCTTTCTCTAATTTATCCTCCAAATTATTGTTGGCTCTTTCAAGCCATGATTCTTTATCATTTTCTATTTCTTGGGAGAGAAATTGTGTGAGAGGATAAGATCGAACAAGGGCTGCTTCTTCTTCCTTCTTTTTCTCCAAAGCTTGCCTAAGACCCATGGTCCTAGGCCTCTTTATCATTGGCTGCCCTTCTTCTTCAGTATCATCAAATTCACCCATATACTCTTCAAGCTTGACTTGTGCTTTGTAGGTTTCCCTTTGGTATTTGAAAGCCCGAGCCTCATAATCTGCCATTTGACCACTCATTTGTTTATTGCGCATTTGTAGAACATGTATGAGGTCCTTTGACCTTTCTAGATCAGTTTCCAAGTCATGTATTTGGGCCTCTCTGTTTTGCAAAAGTGACTCAAGGATTCTAGCTTCATCATCTCCAGCATCACTGTCTATCTGTATGATGTCAAACTCCCTTTCCTTTTCATGACTACTCTCCTGTTGTTCCTCTTTTTCTTTACCCTTGCTTTGGGTAGACTTCTTGGTCCTTTTCCTCTTTGGCAATTCAACAATACTCTTCTTAGGTATTTTGCCTCTACTTCTTAGCGCTCTTGTGACATTTCTAGTCACTGTTGGAGTGATTTTCTTCTTAGTAGATTTGGTGTTTTTAGGCTTCACCACTTTTGGAGGAAGAGTCATGGCCCCTTGCCTAGGAGAGGCAGCTAGCACATGCTCTTAGCTGTGTTGAGGAGAAGAGAGGGGAGGTTTTATTATTAGCACTTGTTCAACTTGATCTTTTACATTGCTGCCTTCATCATCATCTGCTCCAGCTTCACCTTTGTCACTGTTTTCTTCACTATTTTGAGTTTTTTTAGGGATGAAAACTTCATCATCTTTTTCTGCTGCTTGACCATCTTTAATGTCTGCCTATAGACTGCCTTGTTTACCCTCATCTCTATCTTGAATTTGCTAAGGGCTGCCTTCACTATGACTATTTTCTTTATCATTTTGCATGCTGTCACCTCTCTCACTGTTTTCTTTAGACTCTATGTGTGGGCTGCCACCATGGTCACTTTGCATTTCATCACTGCTTTGAACCTCTTCACTTTGCTCTCTATCACCACTATCTTGTTTCTCTTCATCATCACTATTTTGCACCTCTTCTTCCTCACTGTTTCCTTGCTCATTTTCACTGCTCTGTTTGTCTTCATCATGATTACTAATTTTCTGCTCATGGCCACTGCCCTGTTTGTCTTCACCATCACTATTTTGATGCTCATGGTCACTGCCTTGTGATTTTTCACTTGGTTCATGCTCACTAATTTTCTTAGTGTCCCCACGTTCCTCATCACCACTAACCTCATGCCTGCTTTCAAAAGACTGCTCTTTTTCACTGTCAATCATGGGTGATGTTTGCCTTTGAGGAGTATTTTGACTTGATGGAGGAGAGACATAGTGAGTGGAGGGCGACGAGGATATGTGATATGGGCCATGAGATGAAGAGGCAATGGAAAAATCTGGATGAGAAATGAAAGTCTCCCAAGACACTCCTTTCTTTTCAAGCTGGTGAAGGATGATGATTTTGATGAGGGAATGATGGAAAAGACTGGCTTTTTGCTGAGAAGTATGTCTCTTTTAAACAAGGGAGGACATCTTGTCTATGCTTTTGCAGAGGAAGAAAGGTAGGTTCAGTAACTGAGTTCTTGTGAAATTCATGAGAAGCCTGATGTGATATGAATAAATCCGGGAAAACCTCCCTTCACATGTGAAATACTTCATGATGACTCTCATGAGGGGGGCACAGTTGCTCAATAAGTGAGAAAAAGGAAATATAGCTTGGCAAGAATCTTGATGGTCTGGTTTTAAGAAAGGTTTATAGTGATTCAGATCTAGGTATGCTTGTTTGAACCACTTTTCTCCTATATAGGGGATATTAGTTGCTTTGGAGACAGCCCTAGGAGTGAGTTTAAAGTCCAGACCTGCTTGGTGGACATGTTTTCCTTGCAGCCTTAGGGCGAAAAATTGTGTTAAGGGAGGGTAATTGGTGACCTTCTGGACTTTTTAGCAAAAATCAAGGTAGCCCACCTCATGGAAGTTAAAAAGAATTGAAGGGGATTCATTTACTTCTTGAGTTGTCACAGGCTCAAACCTTTTGTGAAATCCACCCTTGTTGGCCTTCTTTAGAGGCATAGTTTTGTTTTAGGCTCTTCTTTCACTTTTTATCAAAATAGGCCTTCAAAATGAACTAAAAATATAACTCTTCCTTCAACACTGTAACTCTTTTTTAACTAGCAACCAGGTTCTTTTAATGAAAATAGTTTTTCTTTCCTAAGAACTGTGCCTTTACTATTTTGAAAATACTGAGTTTCTCCCTTTTCAAAAACTATGCTTGGCTTCTTTAAGAAAAACAGGGCCTTCAACTGATAATGATATTTTTCTTAAAAACTAGGTTTTTTCTCTTTACTCAACAAGCAGGTCTTTTGTAGCCAAAAAATAAACCCTCTTTCATCAATCACTGTCCTGTTGTATTTTAGCAAACCTGGTGGTTTTTTAGGAATAAACTGTGTTTTTCTCCTTAACAAGACTGTGTTTTTATTCTTAACCAACTTAACTCTTAACCCCTCTTCAAACTCAAAAACTTAGCGAAGAAAGCAGTAGAATACCTCTTAAAATGTATGTGTGCTTTTTGGAGAAATCTTCATCGTGCAAAAAATTTGATTTGAGGAGAGATGGAGGTTATTTGAGTGGCGCTACACTCTTGTGCACAGGCGCGTAGCGTCTGCATTCCGTGTTGAATGCTGTCGGGTCGGGCCCTGGGCACCTGCTGAACGCCGGGCGGGCCTGTCGGTTGACATGGATAGGCGCATCGCACGCCGCTACAAGCACATTGCATCGTGTGCAAAACCCTTCGGTGAATGCCTACAGGCGTGTCACGCTAAATTCCAGGCACGTCGCGTCTTCAATTTTATGCAAACGCTCGCCCAAGGTTTTGAACAAACGTTTTTTCTTTGCCCTTTGAAAAATAGAAATGAACTTTGATTTTGAGGGCTTTTATAGCTCCTTTTAAAAAAAAAATTTGAACGCCTTTTCCCTCCTTTTGGTAATTTGACATTGTGCCTTTGTGTTTGTAAAGGAAAATGGTTTTTTCTATTTGTTGGAGGGCTTGCATTTTACCAATTTCTTTATCCTTTTTGAAAGGTGTAATCACAACAAGACCCTTGCTTATTTGTGAAGGAGGCCTTTAAATAGTGAAAGTTTCACCTATCTTAACAATGTGCCCTCTGTTTTTTTAAATGAGCTAGAAAGGTTACTCTTGGCGCTTGCCCTTTTATTCATCACTTGGAGGGAGTATCTTTGATAAACCATAATGGATTTGTTTAAATGAAAAATGCTCTTTTCACATAAACCATCTGTGTGGATTGCTTCTTTATATTAGTTGCAGAAGTCACTGGAAACAGAGCTTAGTCTAATGCTTTTACCATTCAGATGAGGCTACTTTAATCAAAATTATAACCTCTGATTCATCCTTTGAAGAAGGCTTTCATAAACATAAGAACAGAGGCATGTTAGCATCATTATGTCAATCTTTGGATTTTGATGTGAAAGAGGCCTTTAACTTATCATCTTTCATTTGTTTCATCACTGTTTCTCAACCTTTCTTTGCCACAAGAAACCTTTCTCAAACACAATTTTAATCTTGGTGATGTATCCTCTGTTCATCTTTGGAGGAAGTGGCGCAAATCAGACTCTGAAGTTTCTTAAAAACATGCTGACCCTCTGCTTGTTTGTGAAGGAGGTCACAACAATGTTTTTCTAACCCTCTGCTTTTTGAAGGAGGTTTCCATCATTGTGCTTCTAACCCTCTACTTTTGAAGGAGGTTCTATTAAACACAAAATCTTCAGCTATTTCAACACTGTGCCTTTGTATGTTTGCTTGAAGAATAATAATATGAAACAAAGTAAAATTTTTCCATTTATCATTGATAAAATCACTTGAACCTAATGCCCTCTTGCTCTATAAGGCCCTATCTATGGTGTATATCCCTTTTGTAAAATATCACTGTGAAATCTAGACCAGAAGCAATGTGATTGGTATATGGAGAGTGTTCACTGCTAGACATTATTGAACTAACTTTTCTCTTGACTGTGTTTTCAGAGGTATATTGAAATTGCCTTTGACTAATTTTCAAATCCCAGGTTCAAGGTAACATAAGAGGCAGCTATCCTCTTATGCCTTTCATGGTGATACCTTTTGAAAAGACTATGCAGCACTGACTTTGGAGGTGAATATGGAGCACTGCTGATCAACATCACTTGGTATTTTGTGTTTATTTGACTTGAGGAATGATCTCTGCTCTTCAGGCAACCTTTGGATTTAAACCATGTATACTTGCTACTTTTTACTTTACAACTCTCCATCTAATTACTGAAGGCAAAATATTTCAGTATGAGAAACTTGTTCATTTGATCCTTTGCTCCCATTTTCACACTGATCATCATTCAATTACACCCCTGCAGAGATGTAAAAATATATGCTTTTGAACCTTGGAGAGCTCCTTTGGTGTTTCATGGATATTTTTCCTTATCTAAGCATATTTCTTCAAACAGTGAACATCCTCATCTTTTCCTGATTTGGATCTTTGTTGAACTTATTCTTAAATGAGACAAAGTGACCTCTTAGTGGTGTGCGACCTATGGATAGATCAAGGCTTGTTTTGCAAAATAGGGAAAGATTCATGGCTGACTGGTACTAGAAAAAGGTTATTTGGCTTAGGATATCTTAGCCAAGGAAAAAATCCCTAAACACCACTATCTAACTTAGAGACAATAGTCACAGATTCTGAGTGTTTTCTTAGGGATGATCAGATTTTCATATGACAAGGTGATCAGGGATAGAGGAGCAGACACTTTTTCAACTTTCGGATAGTGAATGGCATGAGAAACAAGAGAAAATAATAGCAAATAAGTGAAGTTGTGACAGCTATATACAGGGAGACTTTGTTGAAGTGAGATATGACTTGAAAACTGAATATTGTTCTCATTATAGACTGACAGAAAGGGGTAGGGAGACAAAAAAAAATTTGGGGTGTTTTCTAGATGACAAATTGAGATTAGCTTCTAGAAAACTTAGCTAATGAATCTAGTCATCAACAATATGTAAAAAATACTGATGAATAACATAATACAACTCGTTCTTCATCTAACAACTTAGTACACCTAAACAATCAAACAACAAACTATCCGGTTCGATTCAAAAGATACAAAATCTCTTTATTCACCAAAATATTTAGGAACTAAACCATTAGAAATCCTTCACTCAAATATAATTCCGAAGATTCAGTGGAAACCAACCCCATTTAGTAAACTAACTAGACTCTCAAGGAGTTGATTGGTCTAAATTGAATGATGCCCTGCAATAAGTAGAACTTTGTAGAACCTTAATCATGGCTGATGATTCTAACCACAATACCCTCATAATCAAGTAGAAGAGAGGATTGTGAGGCCGGAAGCATAATTCATTGTTATCAAACACAATGTGAACCTCCTAAAAACTCGATGTCCAATCTGCCAACTTTCTTTCCAAAGCTACCACCTCGTATCCATAGAAGTGATAATGAATTGTTTGCTCATTTTGTAGATTTGTAATATGCATCCATGCAGGGTAAGTACCCTCTACCTTCCCTTTTACCATAATTAGTAGTTGAGGGAACCAACACAACACTAAAGTGATATGCAACCACCTTCTTAAGAGATGGTTAAGCCTTAAGTTTTGATAGGGACTCATATGCATTTTCCACTATCATATCTCTCATAACCTTACACTTGTACATGCAAACATTAATTGTTTGATCCCATCGTCACCACCTGTCATGTTCATGAAATGGAGAGATAAGATGTCACCTCATTCACTACGAGGGAGCACACCTCATAATCAATTTCTCGGTTGTTTTATTGATCTACAACAATGTTATTGTTCTAGAGGACATGGAAGGCCATTTATTCCTCTAATTTTTTCAATATTTTTTTGATGCATTTGAGGATTGAGTTCAATGCCAAATTGTTTGAGGACAAGGCTATGACAATATGATAAAAAATAATCTTTGACTTACCCCTGATAAATAAATTTTGAATGTGATTGGAGAGCACTAAACATAAACCTTGAAATAATGGATGCTATTCTACCATATTGTTGGAGCCTTGTCAATAATTGTTTGAGAAAGAATCTATGACAATATGATCAAGAATAATCTGCAAATCGCCCCCAATAAATAGTTTCCAAATGCAATTGGAGTGTGCTAAACATAGGCCTTAAAACAACACATACCCTTCCACCATATTATTTGAATCCTTGTTAAGACTCCATGAATATGATATTTTTAAGTTTCCTTCAGACCTAAGTAATGACCCCACCGCAGCTATTGCCCCTCATTTTCAAGCATATGATGTCATTATCATCTATCATGTATTAATTTTATTAAGTAATGGTCAATTGGGTTTATCTTGAGTGGTTGGGAGGAATGATTGTTACCCTTGCCACCTAGGTTCAATACCAACAAGTAACATGATGAACTTTGTTGTAATGGATTTGAGGCTTGTTGTTGAGTTGAGTCGTCCCCCAATAATCAATTTATTTAAAAGGTAGAAAGAGCATAACTACTTTTGAGATAAATATCAACCTTAGATTTGTGACTACTATTAAAAATATTCCAGAATATTTTATGGAGGTTAAAACCTTACCATAGGCCTCTTCCCGAGGCAGGCCATATATTGTGTGGATTTTTCTGTTTGTATATTTTCTAATGCCAACATTAGTTCCCTTACATGAAATGTTTGCTTTGCCGTTTGGATTTATCTTTGGTTAAATATGTCTTATATGTCTCTACAAATGTCTTGTAAGTTACACGACATGCCACCAAACCACAGAGACCAGATCATCATGGCTCTGTGCATGGATTTATGCATGTACTGGCTCATCTTTCAATGCTAAACTTGATGAGTTGAGAATTAAAATATTCATAGCATTAAAGATCTGTCTGAAGGAATTTGAGATCAGTCTGAAGGAAATCTGCAACATGAACTGATTAACCATACATGTGTTATCAAAGGGAAAATAAATCAGTGTTGGACCTTGAAACATATTGTTTCCTGTCATCTCCAGTACATAGAGACAAGTATTAGCCAAACGAGTAGCTTTGTCTCTGTGCAGAGGTACTTAGTTTTAATTTTAGAGGTTATTGTATTCCATCCTGTATTGTTGGGGAAAGTGCTCTTGTAAACTCATCATGTAAAAAGGGTAGGTGCATTTTTTTCAAAGAGTTCTCTTTCGTTCTTATGCACACGTAAAACCGATATTTAGAATCAGTGCAAGTTTTAGTTCAATACATCAAGATGTTATTCTCATATTGAATCTCAATAACATATAAATTCATTTATATTTTTATGAATACGCTATACAAATTGAAAATTGAGTGCTAAAATGCTTAGATATTTCTTTTGGATCGTAGTGTCAGATTTAATGGTAGAAATGGGTCAGTTTGAATGTATCGTAGGCTGATAAATCCTTGGGTTGATGTGTTCTCTAGACTTTCGGTTAGATATAGTCTATAATGAAGGAAATACACATGGATATGTTTCCATGAATGAATCTTTGATAGATTTCATGTTGGTTTCATATTTGATAGGACTGAAAAACTCCAACCGTTTCCCGTAGATCCTAGAACTATGCGTGAAAAAAACCTGTAGTAAATTTCTGGCTGTGATTTAGATGGTCAATGGAGATGAAATTAGGTTTGTTCAAACTGAAACAATGAATTATAACATTGAATGTTACAATGTAACTTCAACTTCTCACCATGTAACCAAGTTATAGTTCTTTTTCCCTTTAGGCAGGGACTAAGCAGGGACTAGCAACCATTGTTATTCATCCTATTTAATAGAATTGCTAGTTTTTCTCAGTTATTATAACAAATTTATCTTACAAGTGAGATGGATGTGTATCACTTTATATAATATGAGTTTATATATATATATATATATATATATATATATATATATTGCTTGGATCAATATGTATAGTATAGTGTTAATTTTCATTTTTAATATTTTTTTAATACTAATGTTGCTATGGGCATATTGTTTAATTATTTATACATGTTTAATAAGTAAAGTATGTATAATAAATATAGTTTTTAAATATTAATAAATAATGTAATTATTGAAATAAAAATTTATATAAAAGAAATTTTAATTTAGGTAATTATAAAAAAAATGAATTATTTAAAATAGATAATTTTTTTTTATGTTAAAATAGTTAATTAAGTAGTCTACGAGGTCTTAAATAGATGGTGATCTAGTGTTCCGTCAATGCAATGATGTTTGATATAAAGTCGATCGTTAAGTAGCCAGTTCAATTCTCTCCTTAATCTAAGAGATATATTGAACATGATAAAGATATAATCATGACAAATTAAAAAAAAAAAAAAAACAAATAAATTACATGTAAAGTGATTTGTGTCCCATATATAAATTTAATTATTAAATATTTTAGTTGTTTTGGGAATTTTAATTATTAAATATTTTAGTTGTTTTGGGAATAAGTTAATAAGTTATAAGATTATTTTTAGGTATAATATCATGTTTGCTTGTTATTTAAAATGTATGAATAAATTTAACAATTTGAATAGTGCCGAGGAATTCAGATTAAGTAGTTTTATTTAAAAGATCGTAAGATAGTTTAACTTTTTATTTAAAGAATCGAAAGGTAATTTATCCGTACATTGATGGATGTTGACTTTGAATAATTTTGTATTTAAAGAATGGAAAGGTGGCTAATAAACGCAACTGCGTAGAAATGTAACACTAACTTTGGTGACAGGTTATAATCATGCCGTCTTTGTGGACATTACCGATCAACTGAATTCTCGGTTTCTTATAAATGTTGTTGCTGTGGATGTGTCACAGCACTATTCTAAAGGTGGACTCTACTTTTTGCCATTTGGCAAATCCGTTTCATTTTTATTTTGAATTTATTAATAAGAGGATTATAATTAAGGTTTTAGTTTAGGTAAGATGAATTATATTGGTTGGTTTGAAATATGTTGATAAAGTTTTTTTAATGTGATTATTACTGAAATTTCTCTATAAAATAACAATTTTTTTCAACAAATTAATATACAAAATGTAAATATATCAAAGAAATTCAGAAATTTTTATTACATGAAAACTAAGTATATGTAAATATGGTAAAATTAAGATATTAATTATTAAAAATAAAATAATTTTTGATGGAAAATTATTTGAAATAATTTAGAAAAAAATAGATTTTAAATAAAAATTAAATTGAATATATATATGGAAAATATTAAAAACAATATATATATATAAATACATAAATAAATAAAAAATGTTTTTGGGTTTTTTTAAACTTTAATAACCGACCATAACACACACCCTTTTCTATTTCAAAATAAATATAAATTTAACAAAAATATAGAATTAAAAGATGTAAAATTCCAACTTCCAAATTTTCAATATATAACCAAGTAGGATTGGAAGATGTTGGATTCCTCCTCTAAACCTTGAATACACTGGTGTTTGTGATTAAAAGACACCCTAAATGTACTTAGAATTGGAATTGGGAAAGCAAGATTTCAATTTCTAAATCTTCACTATACTAGTGTTCTTGTGGTTTGTTTTATTGTGAACTTTGAAAATCAAATACATGAAAATAGCTAAAATGAATATTGAGAAACTTAATAATGAGTATTATTTTTTTAACTCATTTTATAAATAAAAGTGAATAATTTTGTTTTCACTAAAATCTATTAAATAAGAATAAATTATAAAACTTACAATATAGTATTTAAACAAAAATTGAGAAATAAAATATAATCATTATTAATTTTTATTTTTATATTTTGTTTCATAATGATAAAATTTATTATAATTTAATTGTCAAATCAGTATTACTAGTTGTTATCAGCTTAAGTTGACTTATCATTATTATTTTAAAAATGTTAGGCTACCTAAAATTACCCACCCATGATTAGGTAGCAGAGTTTCAATATTGTCAAATATCTCTAAATCTTGAGTCATTAACCTATTTCTTACATCATATGAAACAAATTCTTAACCAAACAAAAATAATTTTAGTACATATTATATATATAAACTAAAAAGTCATATATATATATATATATATATATGAATTATATATATATACATTGCTTCAGCTCACTTTTTACAGAGGAATTATGATGAAGAACACACGCATTGTTGGATGGTTGCAGGGATACACGAAGGTTGAGCAGACACAGAGCCACGTTGCTCAGAGATTGATCAACAAGACTCTTCAGCAAGCTGATTTGCTATGATCCGCCTGCAACGCTTCTCTGTTAAGATCAGCGGGTTGAGAAAAAAGTTTACGAGGAAGAAATATTCAATTTTCAGAAGATGGAGAGCAATTTAGCAGAGATTCGGCTTTACTATTTTTATCTGTTTCTCCTCCTTTCCCAAATTTAGGTTATTTGGCACAGTGGAATTAGAGCTATTTTTATTGTTTTGCATCTAATGATATGGTTTTGTTTTTTTTTTAAATTCAGGTGGGAAGTGTTAAACACAGCTTGAGAAATATATGGAGTAAGATTGGTGTTTTTAATTTGAAATGTGTGATTAGATTGTGTAAAGATTAAATATTTAAAATATATAAATTATTGTAGTTATATAAATTAAATGGTTGATAAATGCTAAAAAGTATTAAAACACAATATATTAAATGTTTAAAACAAATAAATTAAATTAGCAAAAAAATAAAAAAAACTAATAAATGTCAAGAGACATTTATTTATAATACATTTCATAATGTCAAGATTTAAAAAAAAATTAAAAATATATAAATGATTATATTATTATTATTATTATTGATCATGCCAATAAGCATGTCCATTAATTTATTTTAGATTGTAAACTTTTGTGATCCATAATTGTTTCCTGTGTAAAAATCACAATGATATCCTGATTTTTCAGGAAGAGTTGGTTAAACAATTTTAATTTAATTATAAAAAATTATTAGGTCTAGTGTAGGGATTAACCTCTATAAAATATTTTAAAATATTTTTAATAATATACAAAAATAAAAATAAAAAAATGAGTTTTATTTAGTACTTTTTTTTGTTTTGTCTTTTTAACTAAAACCAATAATTTAAAAAAAGTCATATGAACTAGTGTCATAATAAATATTTTAAATAAAGTTATAATTTAAATAATTTTTATGATTTTTTATATTTTAGCAACTTGAGATGTATAATGAAGTATCTTGATGTTTATAATGAATCGATGTCTATCAACATTTATCAATCATATATACATGGATGGTTGTGTTAGTTATAAAAAGAATTAATATATCAATTAAACATATATATTTAAAAAAAAAACATGTAACAAGATTCTTAATCAATATGGAGATTTACCTCACTTTACTAGGGAGATTCTTAACTTGTAAATATATTTGGTTACAATACCATGGTTTACTAATACCACATACCCAAAAATAAAAATAATTATTATATATGGAGATTCTTAACTTGTAAATAGATTTTGTTATAATATTATGGTTTGCTAATACCATATACCCAAAAATAAAAATAAAATTACTATATATTTTCATTTTGTGGGATCAATTTGAATATTGATTTATAATATTTTTTTAATACTAATTTTAATGTTGCTCATATATAATAATTATAATTATAGAGTGATTAGAGTTTATGGTATCCTATGTATTCATTTCTAGGCGGTTTAATTATATATACATGTTTAATAAGTAAAGTGTGTATAAAATATTAATAAACAATGTAATTATTGATTTTTTTTTTTAAACAAATAAATTTTCAAGTTTAAGTAATTTTAATTTAGAGATTTTTTATGTTAAAATAGTTGGTTAAGTAGTGGTTTATGGAAATGAAAATAATAGAGTAGATTGTATGAATAAATTTTCAAGTTTAAGTAATTTTAATTTAGATATTTTTTAATGTTAAAATAGTTGGTTAAATAGTGGTTTATAGAAATGAAAATAATAGAGTAGATTCTATGCAAAGTTATCTGGGTCCACATTATATGAGAGCGCTGATAATAATGGTATAATTTAATTATTAGACCCATTATATGAGAGAGTTGATAATAATGATATAATTTAATTATTAGATGTTTTGGTTATTTTGATTATGTATTTTCTTATTGTTTAAAATAAATCTATAAATAGATTTATTGAATACTACTTAGAATTCATATTACATGTAACTTTTTAAAGAATCTAAAGATTGCTAATAAACATAAGTGCATAGAAACACACACTCAATTTGGTCACATGTTACAATCATGTCGTGTTTGTGGACATTACCGATCAACAAAATTGTGGGTTTATTATAAATGTTGTTGTTGTGGATGTGTATTCCACGACACCATTCAACAAGTGGACTCTACTTTTGTTGACAGGTTCCTTCTCATGGTTACTTGTGCTACATCCGTTACATTTTCATATTGATTTTATTAATAGGAGGAATTATAATTAAGGCTTTAGTTTAGGTAATGATGTGATTGTTTTTAAGAATTTAATACAGAACGTGTAAATATATCAAATAATTTCAGAAATTTTTATTACATCGAAGCTAGGATGTGTGAAAATATGGTAAAATTAAAATATTAATTATTAAAAAGAAAAAGGATAAATTTTGATGGAAAATTATTTGAAGTAATTCATGGGAAAGTGGATTTTAAACAAAAATTAAGTTGGATATTTATAAGCGGAAAATACTAAACACGCAATATTGGAAACTAAATACAACTATATATTTTTTTATCTCAATGGATGATGTACACAATGTACATATAAATACATAAAGAAATCGTTGATTCAGTTTCTGGGTCTTCTTGGACTCTAATAACCACTCACCATGACATAAACCTAATCCTGAGGATTAGTTGTGTAACATTCCCCCCTTAATCCGAAGGACTGTATCAAAGTCTAAGAATGAGAACTCAAAATGGAAAAATGAATCTCAACCAAGAGCTGAATGTCTCAGAAATGGTTTTTAAGGATGACCACAAACTAGTGTGGGAGAACTCAATGTCTCAACCAACACCAACTTTGGAACCTTCATAGCAGTTCTCACAACAACCAAAAATATGGTTTAAATGTAGCCACTAACTCTAGAACTATTAATGTACTTCCTCAAAAAATTCTAAATCTGGAAGTGCTCATTTACAAACAACTTATTCAAAAAACACTGAAGTCTCTCTGGCTACAACTCTAAAAATAAATGGTACATTTTGTGGCTTAGGTCACTTGTGGATCTTTTACTCAACCTCGCTTGACAAATCTTTGAACCTGTGGCAAACCATCAACAATTTCCCCCTTTTCGGATACAGGGTGAGAAGACGAAGTATTATTAATTATTACAAGGCTACTCAACTCTCTCGAACTTATCGTGCGATATGACCTATAAATATTCTTGGTTGTTTTCAACCAATCCCAAGAAGCAATCCATCCAAAAATTTAATTTCTCTCCTGTAGTAGTCTTCTTTCTGGAACATCTGTTTGAATGGTTATTTTTCTTTCCACAATGCTCACATGGGTGAAGACCAAAACAATGATATTTCACATGCCCAACTCTATCACAATGTTGGCATCGATCAATTTGTTCTTGAACAACACCATCTAGAAATCCAACAATACAAAATTGTATAGGTTTAAAAAAATCAGGAATATGAAAAGATACATCCAGGAAATCTTTGTTATGTCCCAAACCAATTTCATGTTTGTTATGGGAAATTTCTTCCCACGTTCTTATAAAGCTTTTGAGAACAACAGGCTTCACATCTGTATGCAAATGACTCTTGCATACCCTTGCATCAACATGACTCTAGGTTGCATCCAAACTTGCTCCTGAAATGGTTTCATTACTCTTCGATTGTTGTTTGAAATTAAGATCGTCTTGTTGTACTTTAGACTCAATTTGGAGAAATTCAACTGCCTCCGATGCATCATGTAAAGGGACTCTAATATCAACAAGACTTACTTTTCTGACATTTATAGTTTCATCAATAGTAGAGCTAATGAAATTGTTTAATATGTCCAATACATTCTTAATTTGATCCATTTTAGTTAATCTTGGGTGTCGGGTTAAACAAAAAATGCTCTTGTTTTAAAAAGTAATTTCACCAAAAAATTATTAGATAACAAATAATGACATACTCAAATAAAAGTGAAAATATCGCAAAAAAAAGGTCATCTTCTAATGACAACTTCCAAAATTTATTTCGAAAGGATTTGAACTTGTAACCTTCAATATACCATGTAATTATATGAGCTTTTCTAAATACACTACCTTCTTTACAAGTTCAATTTCAGTATGCATTTATATATCCCAAATACTCTAATTCTCTCGCCATAAAATTTTTATGTCTCCTTTATAAATTTATCTCTCCAATAAAGAAACTTATTTCTCCAATAAAATAATGTTCTGATAATGTAAAAATGGTATCTTATCCAAATAATTCAATAGATTTCAAAACATTTTTCATAAATTTTATAAATAAAACTTAACTTCAAACTCCATTTTTTTTTTTGAATATGAACTGTCACGCCTTTGTTTAAAATTTTGTTCCAAAACTTTCAAATTCTTCCTTCTCATAATTGTAAAATTGTTTTAAATAATTTATTACCCTTCAAAACTTATTTCAATCAAGTCCAATTCAAATAGCACATTATTGAAACTCACACTTGTAAGAAAACTGAACAGAATAACTTGACTTGTTGATTTGCATTACAGAGAACATATATTTATACAAGCAGAGAAGCTTCTCGATTCCTGAATGTCGGTGAAGATAGCTTCTTCAGGAAGCTAAGAACCTCTCGAGAAACATAGAGACATTTTCTGTATTAAATTATGTCGGCGGGGTTGGTTGAAATTACCATTCATCCAACACTCCCCCTTAATTTCAACCATATACAGACAGACAAAATACACTATAACACAATACATACAAACATATTCATTATTGACATGCCTGCTGGTCTAAGTCTCAGCGAGGCTTACAAACAACAGTACATGACAACAAGAATTTCATTTTTGTCTTCTTTCTAAATGGTCCATACTTCTTTATTTTCAAACGCAATTTCATCTTCTTCATCTTCACCTTTTTCGCCATAAGGTAGTGGTGAAGTTTCTCATTTCTTGATTGCATGCTAACATTCTTTCCATTCACCATTGCTGGAGGTTTTCGAGATTTACACTTATCATTAATGCTTGCCATTTCTTCAAGTTTTATTGCTTTTTCCTCAATGTCAAAATCTGCACACTCTTCTTCAAAGAGGCTATTAACTTTCTTCAACTCATCAACCATTATTGAGTCTTTCACAACTTCATAAGTTGTTATTGAATCCTCCACAATTTTGCTTTGTACAATTTCTACATCATTATGTAGATCTTCATCTTGCATAGTTGGTTGATTCATAATTTCAACCTCTTTAATCAGCTCCGTTGTTGCAAACATAACATCCTGCATTTGAGTTTCATATGAAGATAGGCATATTCTCTCACCAAACAACAACTCATCAATGAGTTGTTTTTCATGCATCAAATTGAGCCATTCTTCATGAGATACATAATTCTCATCATATTTGACTTCACAAGTTTTTGCATTACATGGAGTTTCTTGACTTTCACATGCTACTTTATTGTCAGCTACAATCGTAGTTATGATGCTTTCAACACATTCACTATTTTTAACAACAATTTCATCAATTTCATCTTTCTGAATCCACTTTACGCTATAATTCGTTTCAAGAATATGCCAAAACATTTTTGGATCAAATACTTCACCAAATTCATTTAAAATACTTGACAGGATGTTTTCATCTAAAGCTGATATAATGAGAAACAAAGCTATTGCCCGTCTACTCTTATTTTCAGAATTCATATCAGTTTCTTGGACAAATTTCCATAAATCTACTGAACCTAATAATCCTTCCATTTTAATAGCCCAAAGTTCAAAATTTTTACCTGAAAATGATGGCAGCACTGGCATTAATCTTTTCAGTATTACATCAGCTTCTGGCATTAATCTTTTCAGTATTACATCAACTTCTGTAAAATCTTCTGGCTGATCCAAATTCATCTCTTCATTAAGCATAAATTCTTCATTGAACATAAATTCTATGGTTGGAATTTTTCCAGATTCTACCTCAGCCCTCTCATTCTTTCTTTTCTGCTGTTTAAATCTTCTTTGCCGACCCATGCTTTCAGTCAGCTCCAAGTCAACTCCAAATCCACGTTCTTCCCCAAGCCAGAGTCAACTCCACGGCAGTAGCAGTAATTTTGCAACAGCTCACACGCATATAAACACTGCAACAAAAAACTAATATGATATCAGTGAAAAGAAACATATATATTAACAGCACATAGAACTTCCAATTCTCTGATTTGTCCAACCCCACGCAGAGGTTATTTCAAATCTCTCGCTCTACCAAAGACTCTCAGTCTTCACACGCAGCACACATCACACTGCAATAGAATTTCCTGCAATGCATCCCGTCTCCACACCAACAATTCCAACCCCACTGTGGGCGCCACACTTTCTGGACTTCACAAACAGCAAGCAATTTTTTTAGTCAACACACAACAGATTTCTCCCTGGCCATGCTGCACAGCGGAGTCCTCAGGATTCGGCCTCCTCCTGTGGTTTGACTTCCTCAAACGTTCACACCAGCTCGGTCTGAGCAGCGCTCATACAAATCTTCACACAACTTCTCATCGCCAACACATAGCTCAAGCAACCACGATATGGGTGTCACACTTCTCACGGTCAGGAAAACTCTCCCAACGATACAGTAATCTCAACCTTCACATAAGCTCAACCTCTGGCCAGTACACCAGCAAATTTCTTCTTGCAGCGCTAGTTACAGTGAAAATTTATTCACACACGGTGAGAAGAAATCTCTTCCTTGGCCAATTTCCCACACTATTTGCACAGGACTTTTCTATGCAGATTGCAAGTTCACAATAAATTTACTTGCAGAAAACACTTACGCACAGCGATAAACTTTACACAATTCAAATCCTATGTTTGCCCGCTGATCCTCCGCAGCCCCCAACACTCACGACTCTTTTCGAACACCGGGCACTACTCGGCCTCACGCAGGCACTCACCCCTGCAAACATTTACCAAGCCGAAACCATCGGCTCTGATACCATGTAAGAAAACTGAACAGAATAACTTGACTTGTTGATTTGCATTACAGAGAACATATATTTATACAAGCAGAGAAGCTTCTCGATTCCTGAATGTCGGTGAAGATAGCTTCTTCAGGAAGCTAAGAACCTCTCGAGAAACATCGAGACATTTTCTGTATTAAATTATGTCGGCGGGGTTGGTTGAAATTACCATTCATCCAATAACACTTACCTCTGAGATTTAAACAATGTTGTGAATAAACTCCGATATGAAAATTAGGATTTAATTTATTTATATAGATCAAGATGCAAAATATCCAACTGCTCACTATGAAACCCTTGACTGCTAGTATGAATTATTTAGCATGTGCATGGTCACAAATCAGTGTGCAGGCTCCTACATCGAAGTAACTGTGGTCCAAAATAAAAATTGCAAATGAATGGTATAACCTTTCTCGATCTCACACATTCGTTATCTGACCAACAAATTCACCGGGAGGGGTGCTTTCTTCATAAAAATTGCATTCACACGGCACACTCAGGTCATACCGGGCACCGAAAATTGTTTCAAAGGAAGCTAGACAACGTTGAGTCGACAACCATGGCTACAGTGCTCAGTCTATTTCAGATTATTATGGCCAACTGCTGTGAGCAATTCAAATTCTAGGCTCGTTCTACTGTTAAAAAAAAAAACTTGCAAGGTCGCCAGGGCATAATTTAATATGGTTTTGATTCTAGTTTTAGATCATAGTGTTCTTCATATATTAGCAAGGAGGCGATACTCGGGTGCCAGAGTTTATCAATCATATGGACTTCAAATTTTTTTGGGGAGCACACAACTTGCTAAATGCCATTTAAATGAGACGAACTAGAATCAAATTGATAGGTGCACAATTGGAATGCAAGAAATTTAGAGCATTCTTTTTTTATTTATTAATGATCATGTGACAGTGCATTATGACTTCTTCTTCAGTTATAAATATTTTCTCCACAAAGACTGATATGGGTGTACAACTTACTGCTCAGTTCAACAAATTCACTCACATCGGGGCGTACATCGATATTGAAAATGGTCTGGTCGTTAGATCTTCTTACTCTGTGGACAACGTTCTGAGTCTTTGAATTTTACTTGTTCCTCGACTTCAAAACCAGTCAGGTGCTACCAAACAGGCCTTAAAACAGTGCTTTAATCAATAGTCAACAGTTTCTTCAATCAACTTAGTTCTAATGGCAATCCACGTTCCTCCTTGTGAACCAAACTCGAACTCCAACGTCATAATCAACAAGCAAGCACCCAAATTAAACAGTCTCTGCCTCACATAACACCTACCTCTCACTCAATGCAGATGTAAATCGGTGCTCGTGAAGAGCCATTAAACTAGTGGCTTAACTCAATCAACAAGGCGGATGAACTACCCGCTCTGATACCACTTTTAAACATACAATATTGGAAACCAAATACAACTGTATATTAATTGATCTTAATGAATGATGTGCACAATCTACATATAAATACATAAATAAATCGTTGATTCAATTTTTGGGTCTTCTTGGACTGTAATAACCACTCACCATAACACAAACCTAATTCCAAGGATTAGTTGTCTAACATAAAATACTTTATTAAAGTGGAAAACCCTTTTCTATTTCAAAATAGATGTAATTTTAATGGAAATATAGGATTGGAAGATGCAAAATTATGACTTCCAAATCTTCAATATATAACTAAATAGGATTGGAAGATGTGAGATTTCTATTTTTGAATCCTCAATATACTAGTGCTCTTGTTTTGTTTTATTGTGAATTTTGAAAATCAAATACTCAAAATAAGTGAAAATAGCTAAAATTAATATTGAAAAACTAAATAATGAGTATTTGTTTTTTTTCTTTTTGTAAGTTTGGCAAGACTACATCTTCATCATGTACAATATAGAATAGAACCGGTGACTTCACATCAAGGAGTGCCTTAACAAAGCTATACAAGACCTCGTGGACAATGAGTATTAGTTTTTGAAAAACTTATTTTATAACTAAAAAAGAATAAAAAGTTTTGGATGAAAACCCATCAAATAAGATTTTAGAAAAACAAACTAAATTATATAACTCACAACATATTATTTAATATAAAAAATAAGAAATAAAATATAATCATTATTTATAATATAATTTTTATCTTTATTTTTATATTTTTTTTAATAATGGGAAAACTTATCATTGTCAAATCAGTATCACTGGCTGCTATTTGGGCAAGCTGACTCATGATTGTTATTCAAGAGAAGTCTAGCCACCTAGAATTACTCTCATTGTTATTGAAAAAAAGTTGAGCCACCTAGAATTACTCTCAAGTAACAGAGTTTCACTCTTATCAAATTCCTCTAAACCTTAGGCCATTAACCGATTTTCTTACGTCATATTATTAAAAAAAAAAAAAAAAAAACTAAAACTAAAACTAAAACTTATAATTAAAACATATATAAAAAAACAAAATACAATAGCACTATTAAAAAAATAAAAAATAAAAACACCAAAATTTAACATTTAATATAAAAATTAAAAAATAAATTCTATACTAACTTAAAATATATATATCCCAAAAAGGAGAAATCAAAATTCAAATAGGAAACTAAATACATCATGATGTAAAAGAGAGTAGTTGATCAACTAATTTATAAGTGCTTTAACATAAACATAATATGTAATAAAATGGGATTCCTAAATCACTATAAGATGTTAAAAACTAATCATTATTGAGTTAGTTAATTAGTTATTAAGAAAAATGTTTAAATTTTTTAATAATTACTAAAAAGTTAAAGATGATAGTATAAAGTAATATTTAATAAATATTTTAATTATTTTAATTTTTTAAAATATTTAAAGATATTTTAATTAAAATAAAAGAAAATAATTTATTTATCTATTTTTAAAAAGAAAGATATCTATCTATTTTATGCATCACAAAAATCTTAGATTTAAAAAATAAATTAGTTAAGCCAAAATCAAATGACTAATAAATACAAAGCTACAACAAAACACTTCTTTATAATATTTATTATTATTATCATTGTTATTCATGCATGTTTATTTTGAAATATGACTTCTATGATTTTAATTTAATTATCAATAAAATTGAGATTTATTTACTAAGTATTTTTTTGTCTTTTCAATTAAAATCATTAATTTAAAAAATGGCATATGAACCTTGTCATAATAATTATTTTACATAAAGATATAATTTAAATAATTTGTATGATTATCAACATTTATAAGTAATTTAATATATATATATATATATAGTTGTGTTAATTATAAAAAGAATTAATATTTAAGTTAGACATATAACCATTAAAAAAACATATACAAGATTCTTAATCATTATAGAGATCTACTAGTTTCAATATGTTTTGTAATATCACATATTTAAATAACAATAATTCAAGTTCATGTAATACATATTTATATTATTATTTTTAAATAAATTACCAAAATTTCAATTAATTTTTATTATTATAATATATGTAATTATTTCAACATAATCCAACATTTTCAGGGAAGGAAATTAATAAGTTCGAAAAAAATTTAATCGAAATTGAGATGTGAAATTCCATTTTATTATGTAATCTAAACATTTACGTTTTACATGTTTTTTTAATTAGTTTTATTCAAAATCCAACGAAAAAAATTGTAATTTGTAATTTTTGGCATCATACAGGGAATCTTTGACTGCCTCTTTCTGCTTATTCTGGAAGAGGAAAATACCCACTAAAATCGTTCTTTTTGGGTGGCTGGTTTGGAAGGGCAGGATCCTTACGGGAGATAATCTGAGTAGAAGGGGATTTATGGGGCCTTTTAGATGCCACATATGTTGTGGTGATTTTGAATCAATTGATCATCTCTTCTTCAGATGCCCGGTTATAATGCAGTTGTGGAGGCTTTTTGCTGATCATTTCATGGGCCCAACATGGATCCCGGATGATTTTTTGTCGGTTGCCAAGCAGTGGGACAGACTGACGAGTAATTATAAATCTCTTCCTTTCTTTTTCATTTGGGAAGTGTGGCTGGGCAGGAACAGGTTGATTTTTGAGGAGGTGCCTTTCAGGATTACACAGGTTTATTCGAATATCCTCGGTTGGTTGGAGGACCGACCTGTGCCTAGTCTTCCTATTGTTGATTGTTCCATCCGCATAAGGCCTCATGCGATGGCAATTCCTGCGATCTATTTTGATGGTGCATGCATGGACGGGCAGATGGGGTGTGGTGCATGGATAAAATTATCACAGCGTGAAAGGATTCATATTTACTGGAATGCTGGTATGGGGACCAACAATAAGGCGGAATTAATAGCTCTGTGGGGTGGTCTTCGTTTGGCTGTCCTTTTGCAGATACAGGATGTTCATGTTTATGGAGATTCGCAGATTATTATAGGTTGGGTTAACAGGAACACGTCTATGTTGAGGCCTGATCTACAGGGGTGGCTGAAAAGGACTTTATGCTTATGGTCCAAACTTGACCATCCTCCCATTATGCACATTTATAGAGAAAGCAATACTAGGGCAGATGGTCTTTCCAGGAAAGGACTGGTATCTGACTACGGGATTATGAACATTCAACTCTTCAGAGATGGTCTATCCCATTGGCAATCTACAATTCCGATTCCATAACAGGTTTGAGTACTTTTTTGGTTCAGGACAGCGTTATATTGATGCAGGAGCGAGCGGTAAAACGCTTTTTTGAACAGGTTTTGGATTGGGCCGAGGACAGAGGCTGCGAGGCTTTGTGTCATTACTACGGCTATCAGTACATATATCTTACAGGCCGATGGTTCCCTCATTTCACAGGATGCATCAATCTTATCGGGATTTTTCTTATATGATACACAGGCCTCCGCATCTCAGGCGAGCGTGCCAAATATATCAAGCGAGCCAGTTTACATGATACATCAAGCGAGCGTTGATCCAACTTACACAGGCGAGCGCGTTTTTAGGCACATATCAGTAGGAGCTTTCAATTAGCGTGCAGGATCAATCATTTCTCTCCACGACACCACCTTGCCTTTATCATATAATCCTTTTTTGATGTAGTTACAAAGGATAGCCGTACTCCTTATCAATCAATTTAACAGATCCTCATCTATCGTTCATCATATGGAGATACCCTATAGTAAATTCATCTATTATATTCTCCTATCCTGTTATCATTATAATGTTATTAGTACTGGGGATGATTTAACCCTATTATGTGGATGCCCAATAATCTTTTCTGCTGCGCTCTTATCTTTGAGCTGATTGTAACGGGCAATTATCTTGGCTTTCTCGCTGGAATCCTCCAGCTGAGATCTATGTTGAACATGTACTGTTTTATTAATAATATAATTCAGCGTTTTTTTCTTCTGAAAAAATATCTTATGTGGACCGGAATTTCTAAACCAAATCTCTCGTTAAATTTTATGGATTTTACAACTTCGTGACTATTTCAACAATTTCAAAGAAGGAAGTTGACGGGTTAAAGAAATCTTTAGTCATAAACCATAAGACATTCGGTCGTGAAATTCAATTCCGTTGCGTAGTGCTCAGAAGATTTGTTTAAGATTAAGAATTTTTGTGGGCTTTTTAGATTACGGTTTATACTCCATTTTCATCAACATGTCCAAATACATCACCCTGATCCGGGAGGGGAATTGAACCTGTGATGAGTGCTATAACAGCTCGCCTCATCACCGTTTAACCAAGACCCCACAGACTATAAATTTAAATTTAAATTACTTAAATTATTTATTTAAATTGTCTCATAAATTTTAAAAATGTTAAATAAATTTAAATATTAGAAAATAAATAATGTAAAATTGCAATTAATAAATTTCTATAATATCTTTTATATATAATTATTTTAATATTTTTTACATATGGTTATATGGTTATTTTTGTTGCAAAATTACTATGATAAAAACAATATATACATTTTAATTATAAATCTTCTGGGAAATCACATAATATATTTTGGAACGGACACGTTTTGAACTACCAACTGTAGTTCATCATCAGGATAATATATACATTTTTCTAATTAGATTTTGACATTTAAACATTATGGCCATCTTATGTTACTTTATTTTTTAAATGGAATTTCAATTGGTCCAAAGTATATATCCATATGGAAAAGAACATGCTATGATCAAATTTGAAAGGAAGTATTAATTTCAATTAGAAAGATATATATTCATACAACCTTTCTATAATGAAAAGCTTTAAAAGAAATACATTTTAATTCACAACAATATATTATCTTTATATTTCATTTTCAATCAAATTTAATGGGCCTTTAATACAAAAATTCTTAACACACTCACACACCCTTCTTTTTGTAAGGAATTTTCAGCACCATAAGCATAACCTCTTTTAAGGAAGCACATAATCATTAGATCCACTTAACCATTATTATTGCTCGAAATATTATTCCAAATTTCTTTTTAAAAGTAAGTTCAAACTTATTTTATTATTTATATAGTTCTTTGTTCTTTTTTAATTAGGTATTGATGAATCTTTTATAAATGCATGATTAAAAAGTTAAAATTTTCCTTTTTTTTGAAAAATAGTTTTGTATTCATAATAAAAAAATAGAAAATAATATTTAAAAATGAATGTTTATTAAAATAACCAATATAATAAATGATATTTAAATAACATATAAAAATAAATAAGTGATTAAAAAAAATATAATAAATAATATTTTAATAATAGAAAAAAATAAATATGAAATATAAAAGAAAAGATACATGAAAGATTATAAAAGGAAAAATACTTTTTGGAAGAAAAGTATCATAAAAAATTTAATTGACCCATAGAAGTCACAATCAAATTTATACAATGGAAATGGAGTGAACTTATGATTCAAATTTCTTAAATGCATGTGTATGAGTAAAGCATCCATTTTTAAATGTAAAGTTGACAAGATTATGATGCTTAAGCGTCTGCAAATCCTCCAGAGCTTATCTATCTCATAAAAATTAAGCAGTTGCAGAACCACTCTCATGTACATCACGAATGGATGGGTCAGACTATCAATAAAAGATATACAATAGAAAATTCCTTAGTGGCCCTTTGCATTATCCCATGTTGTTGTGAGCCGCTCCCATGTGACCTCCAGAGATGAGAACTCCGACAGTTCAAATCAGTATGACAGATTACGAACAAGGAGTACGCAGGTCTATACCTAGTGTTGGGTCACCATTGGCAATGTATAGACTATAGTCTAATCCTTTACACAGAAAAGTAGTCTATAATGCGACTTTTTAGAATCTGATGTGACATTGAAATGGATGGATGGCCATACATGCCATTGATAGTTCTACAACCATCTTAGTTTTCCAGTGATTGTACAACTCTCGTCGATTTCTTCAGAGCTCTGACTTACACATTGAATGCCTCGCTAATTTTTTTTGCAACCAACATTAATACAACATTGTCACTCCCGTGTCCATTTGAATTTCATGAAGTTGCTTCCTGGCCTATTTGAATTTGTATTTTACTGCATCACTGCACCCATTTGAATTTGAATTTTGCTACATCTTGGCACGCATATGAATTGTGTTGCTAATGCCTCAGCCAAAGCGAGTGAATTTGTCCATGGAAGTATGTTACAAGGATTTTAGGCCCGACGGTAATCCCATGCTTCATTTTTCTCAAGTTTTTGTTGCAACAATCAGGAAATTGAATATGAGGGATCCATCACAAGGCAATAAGCTTTAAGAATTTTCAAGCAAGAAGTCAGCCATGGGGGAAGAAAGATGATATTTCATAGTGAAGAGTTCAGGTTATTTGTTACTATTGAATTACCCTGGTCCATGCTTTTCATTTGATTATTTATTTTTTAAGAGTCTTTAAGAATATATTAATTTATGTCTTTATGATGCAGGAGCAAGAGGCTTCGAGATAAAAGACTTGATTTTTATTCAAAAAATACAAAAAAAGTTTACAAGCAAAGGAGTGGGTTCCTTTAGCTGACAATTTATAGTTTGAATAGATAGAGATTTGACAAGTATTCAGGGATTTGGATTGCTGGTAATTGATTCATTGAATTTAGTTTTAGTTGAGAATTTTAGGGAGATTGTTGTGTAGAGGGATTTTAGCCCAAAATTAGACAATTTCAATCCCTTTGAGTCGTATCTGAATGATTGTGAAACAATATATGTATTTAATTTGAATGTAACGAAAGGGATTTTGGCTGTAGAAAGTTTGATTGACAGAAATTGATATCTCTGTGTGTGTATGTCAAATCCCGGAGGGTTCTTGTTATCCTTCAAAAAATTTCTGTTTATTTGATTTCCAGTTGAGTTCTCTGTGTATTAAATCATATGAAATTTGTGTGTCTTCATTTAATTTACACATCCACTGTGAGATTAGAATGTTTTACTGGTATTAAACCAAGGGTTATCAGTTGTTGATACCTGAAAGCATATTTCAGAAGAATAAGTATGCAGAGTGTCAATCTGCCGAAAGAAACAAAGAAAAGACAACAAGATCACAAAAAAATCCAAGAGGAGTCACAACCGTTGATCTGCGATCTGACGATTATCACAATTTAAGTTGCATGAGATTTAACAATTTAATTGGACCCGATAAATTATAAATCCGATTTTATGATTTGAGTTGTTCGTCCATCATTTAATAGATCTAATGGCTTTCACATCAAGATCTTTGATCTGACGGATATCGCACCAAAATATGCATATGGTTTAATATAAAAAATGGATGCGATATTTTTATAGTTTCCAGTTTAATTTCTTGTTGACCTCAGCACTCTAATGTTAAGATTATTATTTTTCTGTATAGTTTGAATAATTATGGCTCCGCAATTTATGAAGTGGTTATAAACTGGATTTAATGCATTTTAGCTTTTGTGGAACGAAATTTAGAGTTGGATGACTGAGACTTCTAAGAAGACCGAAGAAGAAATTTCACCTGAAACTGAAGAGTTAATCTCCAGATTTGAGAGATTATCCTTAACGTCTGCAACCAACCCACCAATTGTGGTATCAGAGCAGCCTTTAAAGACTAAGAAATATCTCAAAGATCAGGAAAATAAATCCAACATGGCTTATAGAGTTGGAAGAGGAGGTGGTGTTGGTCGAAGAAGAGGAAGACTAGTTTTAAATGCCGAAGTGATGGGAGTTATGCAATAGATGCAAGCTAGATTAGAAGAAATGGAAATGTGAAATCAAAGAGATCCAGATGCTAGAGATGTCAGTAAGCCTGAAGTTGAATCTGCAGAAGAGGGAGAACCTGCAGAAGTTACTCCTGAAATGAGATTTTTTAAATCAGTTTTGGGATCTACATCTAAACCTAGACTTCAAGTTTTGGTTTTTACAGGAGGTTTAAACCCAGAGGAGTTGATAGATTGAGTTAATGACATGGATAATTTCTTTGATTATGAAGACATGGAAGAAAGAAAAAGAGTGAAATTTGTTGTCACAAAATTGAAAGGACATGCAGCACTTTAGTGGGATGGAGTGCAGGCAGAAAGAAGGAGACTTGGTAAGCAACCAATAAAGAATTGGAACAGGATGGTGGCAAAGTTGAGAGGTAAGTTTTTGCCAAGTGATTATCAACTTTCATTATTTACATAGATGCAGAATCTTAGACAAAGGTCAATGACAGTAAAAGAATACATAGAGGAATTTTACAAAGTGAGCATAAGAGTAAGGAAAATTCAAGATACAACAGAGAAGATTGCAAGATATATTAATGGTCTCAGGATGGAGATACAAGATGAGATAAGTCTACTGTCTCCTAAAACAGTGGAATAGGCTTATCAAATGGCCTTGAAGGTTGAAGAAAAACTCATGAGGAAGAAATCTGCCATAAGTAGAGGTACTTTCCGAGGAAGAGGAAGTCAAGGTGGTAGAGGAAGATCTACAACACCGAGAGAAGGAGCTAGCAACAACTCAAATCAGCATACCTCCACAGAAGGTGATGCAAGTGGCAGAAGGAGTTTTTCCAGAGGAAGAGGAGGCAGAGGCAGAGGAAGATAAATCAGATGTTATAGATGTAATAAGCTTGGAAATAGAGCTTATGAATGTCCAAAGAATGTGGGAACAAATCAGAGAAATGTAATTGTTGCTCAGAATGAAGAAGAAGAAGCAAAAGTGCTAGAAGCAACAAAAGTGCTAGAAGCAGAAAATATACAAGAGAAAGGAGAATATTTGGTAGTGAACAAAGTTCTATTAAAACCAATAAAGGAAGTTGTTGAACCAACACAAAGAAAGAATTTGTTTAGAATTGTATGAAAAGTTCAGGGAAAATGTTGTCAAATGGTAATTGATAGTAGCATCACTGATAATTTGGTCTCTACAGAAGTGGTGGAGAAATTAAAATTGAAGACAAAGAAACATTCAACACCCTACAAGGTGTCATGGCTTCAGAAAGGACATCAGATGTTAGTGAATGAACAGTGTGAAGTGGAATTCCAATTGGGCAACTACAAAGACAAAATTATGTGTGATGTGATGCCTATAGACGTATGTCACATATTTCTGGGTAGACCTTGGCAGTATGACACAGGAGCTATGCATGATGGGAAAAAGAACACATACAAGTTTTGTAAAGATGTTGTCAATCATACATTGTTGCCTATGGAAGAAGAAGATGCATCAAAAAGAAAACCTGATCCGAAAGCTTTATTACTGAGTGGAAAAGAATATCTACAACAGATTGAAGATGATGAGGTAAACTTTGCATTAATTTGCAAACCCAAGGTAGTAATTACTTCCACTAAAATTTCTGATTTACTAATTGAAATTCAAGAGATGCTGGAAAATTACTGTGATATCATTGTAGATGATTTTCCAGATGAATTACCACCTATTAGAAAGATCATCCATCATATAGATTTGATTGCAGGATAAAATTTGCCAAATAAAGTAGCATACAAGATGACTCCCACAGAAAATGAAGAAATCAGGAAGTAGGTACAAGAATTGTTAGATAAAGAACCGATTAGAGAAAGTTTGAGTCCTTGTGAAGTGCTAACAGTGTTGAGTCCAAAAAAATATGGAGGCCGGAGAATGTGCACTAACTCAAGAGAAATCAACAAAATAACAAGTAGGTATAGATTTCCTTTACCCGGAATTGAAGATTTGATGGATTGTTTAAGCGGGGCAATATATTTTACAAAATTGGATTTAAAGATTGGCTATCATCAAGTTAGGATAAGGGAAGGAGATGAATGGAAGACAACTTTTAAACAAATGAAGGATTGTATGAATGGATGATAATGTCGTTTGGATTATGAAATGATCCTAGTACATTTATGAGGCTTATGAATGAAGCACTGAAAGAATTTATTGGTAAATTTGTAATAGTATATCTGGATGATATATTAATTTACAGAAAATCTAAAGAAGAACACATGAGACATCCGAATTATGTCTTAAGGAAGTTGCATCAGGAAAATTTGCTGGTAAATTTTAAAAAGTGTTCATTCATGAAAGAATAATTGATATATTTAGGCTTTGTTGTTTCTGCTGATGGATTGAAAATGGATCCAGAGAAGGTAAATGAAATCATATAATGACCTTCACCTAAGAGTGTTTTTTAGGTAAGAAGCTTCCATGGTCTTGCTAGTTTTTATAGAAAATTCATAAGGAATTTTAGTAAGATCAATGCTCCTATTATTGAAACCATAAAAAAAGACAAACAACCATTTAGATGGACCGATGAAGCAGAGAAAAATTTCCAGTTGTTGAAACAAAAGATAACAGAAAAGCCCATATTAGTTTTGCAAGATTTTAACAAACCTTTTCAAGTGAAATGTGATGCCAGTGGGGAAGCTATTGGAGCTGTGTTAAGTTAAGAAGACAGACTTGTAGCTTATTTTAGTGAAAATTGGAATGAGACAAGAAGGAAATATTCTTCTTATGACAAGGAATTTTATGCAGTTGTTCAGTCATTAAAGAAGTGGAGACATTAATTGATGTCTAAAGAGTTTGTGATTTATTCAGAAAATCATGCATTGCAATACATTATCTAACAACCAAAATTGAATCAGAAACATACAAAATGGGTAGAGTATCTTCAAAGTTTTAATTTTGTATTGAAACATATAACTGGCCAAGAAAACAAAGTAGCAGATGCCTCAAGTAGTTCAAGAAAGTCAAATTCAAGTGTTGGGTTTTGATTTTCTTAAATAATTGTATAAGACAGATTTGGGTTTTAAGGAGGCATTTGAAGCATGCAATAATCTTGTTTTGTTGGACAAAAGTAAGTGGCTAGACTTTTTCTTGCAAGAAGGTTTGCTATTTAAAAGAAATCAACTGTGCATACCAAATTGTTCTATGAGAGAAAATTTAATTAAGGGGAAACGTAGTGGTGGACTTGGTGGACATTTGGTGCAGACAAGACTTATGAACAACTAAGTCATTTTTATTTCTGGCCAAAGATGAGATCTGAAGTGGAGAAGTATGTGTGAAATTGTAAAGTTTGTTAGTATGCAAAAGGAAGAAGTCAAAACACAGGTTTGTATGTTCCATCACCTATTCCAGATAGACCTTGGGATATGGTAAGTATGGATTTTGTTTTGGGTTTACCTAAAACACAAAGAGGAAATGATGCAATTTATGTTATAGTTGACAGATTTTCTAAAATGGCACATTTTATTCCATGTTATAAAACCAGTGATGCTACTCATGTTGCTAATTTGTTTTTCAAAGAGATTGTAAGCTTGCATGGGTTACCTAAAAGCATTGTCTCTGATAGGGACACTAGATTTGTTGGTCATTTTTGGAGGACATTGTGGAAAAATCTTGGTACTAAACTAAGTTTCAGCTCATCTTATCACCCTCAGACTGAGGTGGTGAACAAAAGCTTGGGTAATATTTTGAGAAGCCTTGCAGGTGAGCATCCTAAACAGTGGGATCAGATTTTGACACAGGATGAATACGCTTATAATGACTCTCCTAACAGGAGTACAGGGTAGAGTCCATTCCATATAGTTTATGGAATGCACCCAAGAGGAATATATGAACTAAGAAATTTGGGAAAAGCAGAAATGAGAAGTGTTAAAGGAGAAGATTTTGCTTCAGAAATTCAAGCAATACATGAACAGGTAAAACAACAGTTATAGGACAGCAACATCAAGTACAAAAGTAGAGCAGATTTGAAGAAGAGAGAAGTTAACTTTGAAGTTGGATATTTGGTTCTAGCACACCTGAGAAAGGAAAGATTTCCTAAAAGGACGTATAACAAGTTGAAATTTAAGAAAATTGGACCATGCAGAGTATTGAGAAAATTTTCTACAAATGCATATGAAATTGAATTACCCCTTGACATTGGAATATCTCTAATTTTCAATTTGTTGATTTGTACAGGTTTGAAGACAACGACATAGATGATATAGCTGAAGGCAAAGAAGAGATTGATTGGTTGAAAAAGTTACCCACAACAAAAATATTGCAACCAGAGAAGATTTTAGACAAAATATTGTCTAAAAAGACAAGAGGATGGGAGTATTTTGAGTCTTTATTCAAGTCGAAAGATCAACCAATCGCAGAGGCTACTTGGATGACAGATACCATGCTACAGAAATTGGGCAGCTCTAGAGAGAAGCTCATGGACAGGAGCCCATGAAGAATTTTTTCCTCAGGAGTCTGATGCATGAGCATGAGGCTTTGAGATAAACGACTTCATTTTTATTTCAAAAATACAAAAAAAATGTACAAGCAAAGGAGTGGGTTCCTTTCGCTGGCAATTTACAGTTTGAATTGATAGGGATTTGACTAGTATTCAAGGATTTGTATTGCTGGTACTTGATTAATTGAATTTAGTTTTAGTTGATAATTTTAGGGAGATTATCGTGCAGAGGGATTTTAGCCCAAAACTAGAAAATTTCAATCCCTTTGAGTTGGATCTGAATGATTGTGAAACAATATATGTATGTAATTTGAATGTATCCAAAGGGATTTTGGCTGTAGAAATTTTGATTGACAGAAATTGATATCTCTGTGTGTGAATGTCAAATCCTAGAGGGTTCTTGTTATCCTTCGAAATTTTTCTGTTTATTTGATTTCCAGTTGAGTTATCTATGTATTAAATCATATGAAATCTATGTGTCTTCATTTAATTTACACATCCACTGTGAGATTGGAATGGTTTACTGGTATCAAACCAAGGGTTATCCTTTGTTGATACCTGAAAGCGGATTTTAGAAGAATAAGTATGCAAAGTGTCAATCTGCCGAAAGAAATGAAGAAAAGACAAAATGATCACAAATAAATCCAAGAGAAGTCACAACTATCGATCTGCGATATGACGGTTATCGCAATTTAAGTTGCATGAGATTTAACAATTCAATTGGACCCGATAAATTATAAATCCGATTTTATGATTTGAGTTGTCCGTCCAACATTCAATAGATTTGACGTTTTTCGCATCAAGATCTTTGATCCGATGGATATCGCACCAAAAGATGCATATGGTTTAATATGAAAAATGGATGCGATATTTTTATAGTTTCTGGTTTAATTTCCTGTTGACTTCAACGCCCTAATGTTAAGATTATTATATTTCCGTACATTTTGAATAATTATGGCTCTGCAATTTATGAAATGGTTATAAACTGGGTTTAATGCATTTTAGCTTTTGTGGAACGAAATTTATAGTTGGATGACTGAGACTTATAAGAAGACCAAAGAATAAATTTCACCTGAAACTGAAGAGGTAATCTCCAGATTTGAGAGATTATCCTTAATGTCTACAACCAACCCACCACTTTCCTATTCAAAAGTTAATTTAATGGGTTTATAGGTTTCTTGACAAGGCAACAATGTTAACAGAGGATGACATAAACTCAGATGAATCACACAATACCTAGAGGTTGTGTAATGTCTCTCAAGTGGAGGAATTTAATTTCATATTATGTGAGCTACCCATTTTTCTATGCACAATTATTTACTTTGTTTTGTTCACCAAAATGGAAACTTTGTTTGTAGAGCAGTGGATTTTATATTCCACCTACATGGATGTAAATGTTTACCATTATTCGTATCACAACTTGTATAGTCATATACATGAAGGCTTTAGTGCCTTGTGAAATAAAATTTACAGGGAATCCCAACAGTTTCACCGAGTTTCAAAGGATGGGTGTTGGGTTGATACTAGTTGTGTTTTCCATGGTTTCAATGGGTGTACTTGAAGTGTATCAACTAAGAATTGTGTAGAAATCCCATGGCCAAAATTCTCTAGAAATTTTCTGGAAAACTACTCAATATGCCCTCATTGGTGTGTTAGAGGCATTTATGTGTGTTGGGGAGTTAGGGTTTTTCAATGGCCAATCTCCTGAAGGACTTATAAGATTTGGTAGTTCTGTGTGGATGACATCCATTGCCATGGGGAACTATGTGTACAATTTGATCGTCACTGTTGTAATGGATATCATTAGGAGAAAGAATAAACCTAGCTGGATCCCATAAGTTCTTAACATGGGTCACATGGATCATTTCTGTTTCGTATTGGAATTCCTTACAACGGTTGAATTTATTTCATATGCGATATGTGCAAGACACTAAAAAGGGATTGCACAATCCATGGACAAGAACGAAGATGATCTAGACTATAAAATATAAACATATGGGTTTAATCGTAAAAGTTTTCTTATGATTCCTTTTAAAACTACCGATAATAAATATGTTTTTGATGGTGGAAATACTATCAACACTCATTTTTAAAAGGAATTTTATATACATTACACATTGGTTTGCATCTTGATACAAACACTTTTGTATTCATTGGGCACCATGAAAAATATTGTTTAGAACACATTGAAAGTATGGTTTATTGAATCAGGTATAAATTATTCTTTATGTTAATGTTTCTCGTAAAGGTTTGTTCACCTCATCTTATAATGTGGATAGAGATTCAAATATTTATTTGACAATATATTATTTTTTATTTTTATTATTTATAAGAAAAATAGCTAAAATATGATAATTTTATTCAAATGAAAGAATATGATTGAGTAGTAACCAAGGGGAAATTCAGTAGTAACCAAGAACCTAAAATCTTCACTGTGCATTATCTTCCTACTCCCCCCATTGTTGACTCCTTGCTTGACAACTCATAAAGCTTATAACCCTGTGATGGAGCCCTCAAATTCCATCTCTTGATTGTTGCAGAAAAAACCTGAGCAAAACGAAGTATGGGATTATCGTCGGGCCTAAAATTCCTATAACAAACTTCCATGGACAAATCCACTAGCTTTGGTTGAGGCATTAGCAACACAATTCAAATGCGCATTGAGATGTAGAAAAATTCAAATTCAAATGGATGCAGCGATGCATTAAATTAATATTCAAATAGGTTGGGAGGCGATTTCATGAAATTCAAATAGGCACGGGAAAGGAAATGTTGTATTAATGATGGTTGAAAAAATAATTTGTTGAGGCATTCAATGTGTAATTCAAAGCTTTGAAGAAATCAGTAAGAGATGTACAACTGTTGAAAAACCGAGATGGTCGTCGAACTATCAATGGCATGTATGACCATCCATCCATTGCAATGTCACATCAAATTCTAAAAAGCTTATAGACTACTCTCGTAAAAAATGGTAGGCCACATCTATTTCCATTTAATGCTTTGTACTTCCCAAGGATATACTTAAATCACTATGAAAAATGTAACAGTTGCAAGGATGTAATGGTGTTTATTATGTTATCAATGCAAGTTCAACCTCCATTACAATTCATGCTCTATCTATTGCCTCCATTATAGTTGAAAAATTGGATGTGTACTTTGGAGTCTGTACTAAGTTGCAACCAGTGGCATTGTGACAAGGTCCAACGGTCCAAGTTCCAGCAGGATATCCATAATCTGGCAATTTATTTGGTAAGTTTTAGCCCTTCATGGGGAATTTTATTACATTATTATATTTTTGAAAAAACAATAGAAATAAAATTTTACATTTTTTCTATTGGCAATTTTATCTTAGCATTTCCAGGACATGTTGGAGCCCTCTTGGCGGGCTGTAATGGGTTCAATTTTGAACCATGCGGCCAACCATAACTGCACTTCACATCTATATGACATTTTATAAATTTCTTATTTGAAAAGAATATTTATATGTCACATTAAATAATCATATAGTCTAACTAATAGAAGAAGTGACTCTCTCCAAACATGTTTCCTTATCAATTTTATTCCAAATTACATACAGATTTTTAAAAATCATAAGTTTAAATTGTTTAATTGTGAAAGATTGAGTGTCGCATGGGTTTTTGAGGGTGTTGAATTATACATTCAAAAGTATATTTTAAACAAGAAAAAAAATTTACAATCTCTCTAGAAATTATATTGTATTTCGATTAAAAAAAAAAATCATTTTATTTATTATTCTCCCAATTTAACTTTACATATAAATCTTAAACAAGAATAATTGATATATAAATATTTATGTTGTATTTATTTTGATCCACTGAGAAAAAAATCTTAAAAGGCATGGTCATTGTAAGATTGTGTGTGGATTAATTTGTATGGTCATTGTAAGATTGTTTGTGGAAAGAACTTATTGACTTCAAGAAGACAATTGATATCATTGAAAGCATAGGTGGAAAAGTGTAAAAATAAAATAGTGCTCTTCGAGGTTGGACATGAAAGTAACAAGGAGAAGCTATGACACTTTGAGTTGGAACAATTTCCCACGTTTTCAAAATTGAAGCATGGAGGGATGACCAATCCATCCTGTCATTTATTGCAAGAAGGTTTCCCATATTGGTCACAATAAAAATTATTTTTAATATTTTCTAATGTTTTTCAAGTATACTTTGTCTTTAAGATAAAACCTTACAGAAGCCTGGAATTCTAGAATTTTAAAGATAAAATAGGTATGAAATAATTTACATTAAATTTTGAATTTCACGAAATTTTTTCAATATTATTTAAATTGTAAATGCTTTATAATTTATAAAAATCATAAATATTTATATTAAAAAAACATTATATATTAAATATCTATTAACTTTTTAAAAATATATACAAATTTAATTTTGCTAAAACCTTATATCATATTTAATATTTTGAAAAATATAAACATATTTATAAATTTTATAGATAAAATAAAATTGTAATTTATTAAATATTGCGATTTATTAACTTTTTAAAATTATTATTTATTATGAATTAATTTTATTAAAACAAATTTTAAAGTGGAAATTTTTTTCCACATTAATAGTAAATATTTGTATTAAAATATATACATTTAGAGTTTAACATTTTCTTGGAAGTACAAAATGATTTATTATAGCTCTTTTAGAAGCCCATTGTTCCAACTACCAAAGGCATGAGCAATGCTTAAGATACAATATTACATTCTCAATTCGTGACATCTCAAACCGAAATGTTCGTTCCAATTTGTTGATGAAACCTTTTTCATTTGGCAACATGAACTCCCTACGCTTGACGCCTTTCATTCCCATCTTAATAGCATTTCCCCTCATATCTAGTTTACTATGGAAATTGAATCCAATAAATCCATTCCTTTCTTAGATTTTTGTCTTACCTGCCTCCCCAATGGTTCCCTCTCACATCAATTCTACAGAAAAAAGATTCATACTAATCGTTATCTCCATGCTCTTTCTCATCACCACCCATCCAAAAATTCTGATGTTGTGTAAGAAATTTTTCAGTGAAAATCACATGTAAGAAAATTTTTGCCGACGCGTTTCAAACCAGCCAGTGTGGTTCATCATCACATGAAAGTAACAAGAAAAAACTATGACACTTTGAGTTGAAACAATTTCCCACGTTTGAAAAATTGAAGCATTGAGGGATGACCAATCCATCCTGTCATTTATTGCAAGAAGGAAGAAGATTTCCCATATTGGTCATAATAACAATTATTTTTTATATTTTCTAATGTTTTTCAAGTATACTTTGTCTCTAAGATAAAACCTTACAGAAGCCTGGAATTCTAGAATTTTAAAGATAAAATAGGTACAAAATAATTTACATTAAATTTTGAATTTCATGAAATTTTTTCAATATTATTTAAATTTTAATTATATTAAAAATAATAATGATAAATTCTAACTGCTTTATAATGTATACAAATCATAAATATTTGTATTAAAAAAACATTATATTTTAAAATATCTATTAACTTTTTAAAAATATATACAAATTTAATTTTGCTAAAACCTTATATCATATTTAATATTTTGAAAAATATAAAAATATTTATAAATTTTATAGATAAAATAAAATTGTAATTTATTAAATATTTCGATTTATTAACTTTTTAAAATTATTATTTATTATGAGTTAATTTTATTAAAACTAATTTTAAGGTGGAATTTTTTTTCCACATTAATAGTAAATATTTGTATTAAAAAAATACATTTATAGTGCAACATTTTCTTGGAAGTACAAAATGATTTATTATAGCTCTTTTAGAAGCCCATTGTTCCAACTACCAAAGGAATGAGCAACACTTAAGATACAATATTACACTCTCAATTCGAGGCATCTCAATCTGAAATGTTCGTTCCGGTTTGTTGATGAAACCTTTTTCATTTGGCAACATGAATGCCCTACGCTTGACGCCTTTCATTCCCATCTTAATAGCATTTCCCCTCATATCCAGTTTACTATGGAAATTGTAAATTCATTCCTTTCTTAGAGTTTTGTCTTACCTGCCTCCCCAATGGCTCCCTCTCACATCAATTCTACAGAAAAAGACTCAGACTAATCGTGATCTCCATGCTCTTTCTCATCACCACCCATCCAAAAATTCTAATGTTGTGTAAGAATTTTTTTGGTGAAAATCACATGTAAGAAAATTTTTTCTGATGCATTTCGAACCAGCCAGTGTGGTTCATCATATTGTCATGATGATGAACCACACTGGCTGGTTTAAAACGCGTCGGCAAAAATTTTCTTACATGTGATTTTCACTGAATTTTTTTTTACACAATTTATGGATCACAGAAACCAAATTCCTAATTCTGATGTTCTCAAAACCCTATTCTGTAGAGCTTTAAACATCTCTACTCCCCAGTTTCTTTCAGCTCAAAAATACCATCTAGTCAAAGCTTTGAAATCCAATGGCTATTTTTCTGCTCAGATCTTTAAAACTCTTGAGTCTGTTGCTACCCTAAACCCAAAAATTATGAACCCTCTCCCTCTTGTAGCCAAGTCACCCTCCCTTACATTAAAGGGGCCACTGATCTCATTGCTAAGAATTTGGCAAAGAAAAACATAAAAACCATATATAAACCCCACAATACCCTTAAGCAATTTTTTTGATCGGCCAAAGACATATCAGATCCCATGCTAGGATCACGGGTTTATAAAATTCTTTGTTCTCGCAGTAAATATTACATTGGTCGAACGGGTCATTCTTTCAAAGACCACCTCAAGGAGCACATAGCTAACACCAACCATAGTCGTCTTTCAAAGTCTGACATCGTTTATCACTCATATAAGTCCAAGCACTTAATCTTCTTCAATCAATCTAAATCATAGATTATGCACCACTCTACGGCTCTCGTATTATTCAAGAATCCCTAAAAATAGATAAGAACCATAATAACTTAAATAGGGAGGATGGTTACAGGCTTAGCCAATCTTGGAAGCCCGTCATCCACCATCTTACCCAATGAATCTTGACCCTGTCCAATTTTTTTTGCTCCCCCTCCTCAATACCTCTTAGTTTCCCCCCCCCCCCCTCCTCCTCCTTTTTTCTCCTTAAGTTTTCTATTAATGATTTAATAAATGTTTTGGTCTTCTTATATATCTCTTATTTATGAGTTTTATCTAACTAATAAAAACCAGGGATGAATGTATATGCATCAACTAAGTTTACTTTTATCCTCAACTCCCTCTAATCCTTTAATATAAACCATAAAATTTATTTCTTGTTTTAATTCTCAATCTCTTCATTTATCTATCTATAAAACAAGAACATTCTTTTATTTCTAATTCTCTTTTATATTAATATTCCTTATCTTAAATAAAAATGTGATCAAATTCAAACAAATTTGTCATCTAAAAATAAATATAGAGGAATATGTTTATTACTATCTTATCTATATTTATTATTAATAAAATTTTTACTAATCTTTAAAATATTTTATCAACTAATTCTTATATTATTAATCCATTTCAATTTTCAATTAGGTATTTTTCTATCTAAATTATAAATCTAAAAATATAATTCCTATTTCTATTATTCCATTTATCTAATTTCTATTTCCACTATTTTCCCTATCAATTTTATTAATTTTGTTAATTTTTCATAATTAATAAAATCTCATTTCAATCATTACTTTTCAAATAAAAGATAATTGGTCAAATATATTATTTAAAATTTCTATTATATTTTTAAATATTTTATTATATTTTTCTACGGTTAATCCATCCAACTTATACTTAATTCAAAATATTTTCCTATAAAAAGACTCTTCAGCACTCGTTTACTTATAAGGCTCTTTTTGGTTACTGATGATGGATGGAGTTACCATCTGAAATAGGGTCAAACATTTACACAGTATTATTTAGGAAATCTCTCAACACTTGGTAGATTTGGAGTCAATCTAGGAAAATCCCATGCCAATGACAACAAAGTAATTATGTAAACCAAATGCATGCACCATGCATTCAAATCCCAACAAATAAATCACACATGAAACCCGTTCCCTGCAAAATATTCTTGTTGTAGTTATTCTTCCAATATTATCATTGTGCTCCCTTTCTTTCCTTTTTATTTCCTTTTCTTGTTTGTGTTCTTCCTTCTCTCTCTTTCTTAGAGTATGATTTATGAAATTGATTAAAAGTTGTCAATTGTTTCTCAGATGCCTTTTTATCATTGGTGTCTGATGACTTTTCCTTTCCTTTTCTTTTTTTCTTTCATTTTCCTTTATTTTCTCTCTAATTTTCCTTGCCTGCATATTTTTGTCTCTTTATCTTCCTTTTCTACTATTTTCTTTTATTCCTTTAATTAATTTCCATTTCTTTCCCTTTGCCTTTTTCCAATTTCCATAGCCATTAATTAACCACAAGTGATACACAGTTTAATTTTTTTCCCTCCATTCTGCTTGGAATACGTGTCCCATGATCTTGGTCTTAATTTTTCCTTTATAATGCCCTTCCATTTACATGGAAAATCATCCTAGGGTTGTTAGAAACCCCTCCCCCTTGAGGGAACACTTCCCTTGGTGTTCTATGACACTTATGACCAACAACCACTTAAAACAAAACATATTGCTTATTGGAACTTTATAACACATCTCGATGTAATATTTATAATGACAATCTCTCTCTCTCTCTCTCTCTCTCTCTCTCTCTCTCTTGCTATATATATATATATATATATATATATATATATATATATGCACACACACACACACACACCAAAAAATCATTGGCTTCAACTAGAAAATAAACAAGGATATAATGCCCGCATTTGATCAGTCATATCCCATGTAGCTTCATCAGGCCCAAAGTACTTCCACTGCACTTTAACTTAATCTATTTCTTGGTTCCAGAGCATGATAAATACAAAGAATCACAAAAAATAATCACTTAGTGATTCTAAATGACATTTTTTCACATGACAACTTGCAAGACTAAGGCAGGTCGAGAAAATGATAGAAAGAAGAAATGCAATCGCTATGATTTTGAAGGTGATGTTGGAATGCATACATGGATGAGAAAGATCAAATTAGCCTTTAAAGTGCATGACACTCATAAAGAGGAATATAAGTTAAGCATTTCCCTTTGCCTATAAGGGTTGATGTAGACAAGGTGTGGAGCTTTCAACATGTTTATAGAGGCAATATCCCAAAATGTTTATGAAGGAAATATCCCAAAATGTCAACGAAAACATCCTAGGATAAACCTTACAATGTTCGACTCATTTTAATGCTCCACATTGAGGCCCTTAGATGGGTAGACCTATATTATGATATATGCCAATGTTTGTATTTGTTTTTATCTTGTTGGGGCTCAACAACATTTAGTGTGAGGATACCTAATCATGTTTTGTTAGAGTATATGATTATGCAATTGCATGGTTATAATGATGGGTAATGTAATAAATATGTTTAAATTCTCACATATATATGTGATGCATGATGACGCAGGGGAGGGGGGTAATCCATGTTGAAATATGTAACTAGGTTCAGTCTTCATATTGACATATGTAATCATGATTTTATGTATTTGATGTAAAGAGAAACATAAATTTATTATTATTAAATTATTGAGGCATGGGTTTCATGCTCAAGGGAAATTTATTTTTAGTTCAAGCACTCATTGAGTGCTTTTAGGACTTGTAATTTGGTCTACAAGTCAATTGAGTCATTGTCATTTATGGAAGACTCTTTTGGGCATGTTACATATTGTAAAGAAAATTTATTTGAGTCAAATATAGAGTCAAAGACCCTCCAAGGCCTCATCATAGTGCAAAGAACAAGTCGACCTCTATGAGAGGATAAGTCAGCCTAAAGCTAGCAATTCGACCTAGAGAAAGACCTGTATATAAGAAAGACTTCGATCTCACTTGAAGGACTTACTCCACATTAATTACCAAGCCTTAAAGTATACAATTGTCTATGATTTTGATGTATTGAGTTGTCTAGCAAGATGCAAATAAGTCTTGAGTCTATTTGTGCATCATAGATAGTTTGTTCTGAAGCTTATTAACAAATTTAATTTCAATTGGTTGCTGCAAGATTTGATTCTTCAGGCGGTATGGTTGAGCATAGTGATTGATCATTTAATATCGTCACGATGTCTCGAAACCTTTGGTGACATAAGAGAACCTTGATTTGAAAATGACATTTATAGTAATCTTGTGGATAGATAATAATGAGACCGTCAAGGGAAGTAATATATAGACTATGACCTATGTGTCAGTGAGTGACCTTGTTTCACATTTGTATACTAATGTTTAATGAAAACGTGACGAATCTTTCTTTTTTCACAATAACCTTGGCATCTGTATAGCAACAATATTCTCTGTGACATGGTGACAATGATCCCCTTTTGTGAACATTGTTGAAGATTAATCTTGAGGTTGTTGAGTATATTTGTTACAGTAATTATGACTACATCTCCAGTGCATCAAAATGGGCCTCGAAATTTCTGGTATTATTTTGAAAACACATTCTTGTCTTAAGCTAGTGAATATTGGGCTTATTAATTCTTCTCCAATCCAACCAAGATAGTGTTGTGACCCCATAGATCCCTCCAAATGTGAAATCCAATCTTTGAAAGATGCTTACTGAAAAACTTGGGGGTAGACCTACCTAGCATGTTGATGTTGAGAAGGTTCATAAAACATAGCCACATAATACCATCCGTTTGAACTTGGGGAAAACTGTCTACAATGCTTAAAAAATATTTTTGATAATCATGAAAACAAGAAATCTAGTGGTAAGAGCTCTTTAAATCACATTACCAAGGTTAAAAAACCATTAATGCCATCCACATGGGTCGTTTCCAAATGATGTCTTAATAAAATATACCATGGGGCTCTCATTAAAACACTTAAATTAAAAACAACAGAGAACAATGTTTTTTTTTCATTAAAGCAAAGGGAGGGTCACATAACTCTCATCCTCACCTTGCCTTTTCTTCTCTATATAACTCTTTGAAACTGTAACTTTTGTTGTTCCACCTTAATAAGACACTAGTTTGAGTACATGAGGTTGTAGTCGGATTTTTGAAAAAGAAGCTTTCAAAGGGAAGAGGGTCTAGACTTGTGATTGAACACCTCATTTGGTGCAAACATATTCATAAAGATTGATAAATTGATTTTTCATCATCATATAGATCAATTTATATGTCATTTTATAGACATGCACATAATCAATCTTCCTAGAACATGGTTGATCTTTGTATGCCTTAGACCATTAAAGGCCACAAATCATAGTGAGATGTGCTTGAGTGTGGATTGAGTAATCACATTGTGGGAATACTAATATGCATCTCTTATGTATATCACAAGAAGAAAGGTGAACTGTAGAATGCATGTGGGGTCATAAGAGAGGCATCATGTCATTATTTTAAGGATATAAATATAAAGGGGTGTAAAAAATGTTAATGAAAAAACAGATACCTACAATATCTAGTGAAAGTAGGGGTTTTTTAAATTGGCAAAATACAATGGGTTAGTATTGGTAGGGGTTAAATCATAGTGATTTTTAGAGGTATTTTCCAATATGTAGTCAAATTAAGGGTATTGTTTAGTATGCCACGAATGCACGTGCTATGCCATAGGTTAATTGAGTGACGCCCATGTGTGTAGTCCATCCCTTATTTAATTTTTTCGGTTCTTCCTTGTAGGCTTATCCAAGGTAGTTATGGTTATGTTATCCTTCTCTCTAGCTCAATTAATTTGGAACACTAATCCATTCATAGCACATCGAACAACCTTTAGTGGTTGTCATGAAACAATCAAGCTTCCTTCTACTCCCAAGCAATATCCTCCCCATTCTTTGGAATCCAGGTCCCAATTCAAAACCCTCTTTAATTATGATCAACATACATGTAATGTTTAGAATGAAGGGGGAATTAACCTAGGGTTATCACAACTTCCTCGTGGGCTTCTCATCAGCTTTCAGGGAAAGCTTGTATGCTTCTTATACAGTTTTAGTATACACCACACTTATTTCGTCCTGAATGTCCAACCTAAGGCCATTTATATACCTATTTGTATTTTCCGTAGTGTCTTTTACATATCCTACCCTTATATGCACCTTATAAAATGCTTATGCGTATTCTCTTACATATATTAATATTTGCATAAAGTTTTGATTTTTATAAACAAGAAAAGTTGGTAGTCTTTAGAAAAAAACTTACCTTTGAGTTTTGTAATCATTTTGTTCCAACTCTTGATCTTCTACTTGTTCTTCCTTTTTCTTTCAACTTTCACACCATCCCACCACAAAGTTGCATGTCTCTTCAACTACATGACAACAAAATTTACTTTCTTTTCATCATCGACCAATTTGTGTTAAAAAAAATTATCCATGTCATTAATCTAATCCAAAATCTCTTAAGTATTTAGACCGCCACTATAAGTTGGCATCCAGGCTTGGGATTTGAAGTAGATCCAAGAAGAAGTATATAGGAAAAATAGAAGTATCATTCTAAGTTCAACAAGTTATTTCGCTACTTATAATTTTTCTATATAATCCTATAATTCATTAACATATCCATCATTAGGATCCCTTTGTTTGTCAGTTTCAATGGCATCCTACCTAGTTTGCAGACTTCTCATTTCTTCTTCTAGTCCTACATTTCTTGTTGGCATTTCTCTCTAATCACGTTGACCTCTTTTTGTGACTCTATAGGCCATTACTTGACACATATAATCACTTATATATGTGAACACACAATGTTGTTCTTGCTCTGATACCAAAATTGGTTAAGGTGAAAGATATATTCTTCTCCGCATACAAGAATGATGTTAAAACTTGGTTAAAAATTGGTGGGATCTTCAAATTCAAGCCAAATTCCACTAAGGTTGAAACCATACATAAGAAAACACCATAAATGTTAACCCAAAAATATAATTGAATTCCAAAACAACTTAATATTGTTTATTAGTAATTACTCGTAAGTTTCAACCATCGTCGATCTCTTCAAATCGACACTTGAGATCTACTCAGGTGGTTTGAATAGGGAAGGAATGTTGAAACATATGTACACCATTTATTTACGGAATCTAACGATCCACAGTAAATCTGTAAATTTTTATTGCAACATCATTTTTCAATAACACGGCTTGAATAGGGGTTTTCAATAGGAATTATAAAGCAAATAGTTCATTCCTTGAACCATTAATTTAACCATGCATAACATGAATTGTAGGAAACTTACTATGAAATATATTATGCCACCTTTAACTACACACAAGTATTTTATTGTGCTCAAAATGTTCAAAAACGTACAGATGCAAATATGCTAGCCTTCAAAAGTAATATAGAGGCCCCTTCAAACTTATTGCAGGATATTAAAATATCAATAAACAACAAGAAATATCATTGTGGACAAGGAAAATATGGATTTCATTGATCAATATGCTCCTTCCCAATCTGCAAGTTTTTCAATAAAAAATTATAAATATATATTAAACCCTGGAACCTATCTAGACCCACAACAATAGGATCGATTTCTAGAAATATTAAATATCTCAGCAATCCTTGTTCTTCTAACAACTTAGTACACCTAAACAACAAACTATTTGGTTTGATTCAAAATATATAAAATCTCTTTATTGAGGCCAAAATATTTAGGAACTAAAACCAAATGAAATCAATTCAAATATAATTCGAAGATTCAGGGAACCAACCCCATTTAGTAAATTAACTAGACTCTTAAGGATTTGATTAGTAAAAATTGAATGATGCCCTGAATTAAGTAGAAATTTGTAGAACCTTAATCATGGTTGATGATTATGACCACAATACCCTCATGATTAAGTAGAAGCAAGGCTTGTGAGGTTGGAAGCATAGGTCATTGATATCAACCACAATGTCAACCTCCTACCAACTTGATGTCCAAACTTCCAACTTTCTTTCCAAAGCTATCACCTCGTATCCATAGAACTAGTAATGAATTGTTTGCTCATTTTCTATATTTGTAACATGCATCCATGTGGGGTAAGTACCCTCTACCTTCCTTGTTTACCATAATTTGTAGTTAAGGGAACCAACACAACGCCAAAGGGATATGAAACCACCTTCTTGAGAGAAAAGCATTATGTTTTGATAGGGACTCATATGCCTTGGCCCCCATCATATCTCCCATAACCTTATACTTGTGCATGAAAACATGAGTTGTTTGATCCCATCGTCACCACTTATCATGTTCATGAAATGGAGAGATAAGATTCCACCTCATTCAATACGAGGGAGCACACCTCATAATCAATTTCTCGGTTGGTCTATTGATCTACCACAATGTTATTTTTCTAGAGGACATGGAAGGCCATTTATTCCTTTAATATTTTCAATATTTTTTTGATGCATTTGAGGATTGAATTCAATTCCAAATTGATTGAGGACAAGGCTATGACAATATGATAAAAATAATCTTTGAATTACCCCTAATACCTAAATTTTGAATGTGACTGGAGAGCACTAAACATAAACCTTGAAACAATGCATACCCTTCTACCATATTGTGGAAGCCCTTTCAATAATTGTTTGAGGAAGGACCTATGATAATATGATCAAGAATAATCTGCAAATCACTCCCAATAACTAGTTTCGAAATGCAATTTGGAGAGTGCTAAACATAGACCTTAAAACTACACATACCCTTCCACCATATTATTTGAAGCCTTGCTAAGACTCCATGAATATGATATTTTTAAGTTTCCTCTGGGCCTAAGTAATGCCCCCACCGCACCTATTGCCCCTAATTTTCAAGCATATCTTATCATTATCATCTATTATGTATTAATTTGATTAGGAATTGGTCAATTGGGTTTATCTTGAGTGGTTGGGAGGAATTATTGTTACCCTTGCCACCTAGGTTCAATTCCCACAAGTAACATGATGAACTTTGTTGTAATGGATTTGAGGCTTCTTGTTGAGTTGAGTAGTCCCCCAATAATCAATTTATTTAAAGGGTAGAAACTACTTTTGAGATAAATCTCAACCTTAGATTTGTGACTACTATTAAAAATATTCCAGAATATTTTATGGAGGTTAAAACCTTACCATACACTTAATAATTATTGATAATTATATTAAAAATATGCAAGCCTTAAACACACATATAGACTTAAATATAAAAACATTTTTCATAAGAGATATTTTTTTTACTAATAATTAATTTCATTTAAACTCGTTGGGACTATAGTAATCGAAATGGTGGCATTAACATTAGTTTAAGCTGGTTAGTGCTTGCCCCGTCGTGTACTGAGCATCTCTTCGACCATAGTTTTTGGGCTTCATAGTCTTATTTGGCCTCTTCCCGAGACAGACCATATATTGTGTGGATTTTTCTGTTTGTATATCTCCTAATACCAACATTAGTTCCCTTACATGAAATGTTTGGTTTGCGGTTTGGATTTATCTTTGGTTAAATATGTCTTATATGTCTCTACAAATGTCTTGTAAGTTACACAACATGCCACTAGACCACAGAGACCAGATCATCATGGCTCTGTGCATGGATTTGTGCATGTACTGGCTCATCTTTCAATGCTAAACTTGATGAGTTGAGAATTAAAATATTCATAGCATTAAAGATATGTCTGAAGGAATCTGAGATCAGTTTGAAGGAAATCTGCAACATGGATTGATTAACCATACATGTGTTATCGAAGGGAAAAGAAATCAGTGTTTAACCTTGGAACGTATTGTTTCCTGCCATCTCTAGTGCATAGAGACAAGTATACAAGTATTAGCCAAACAAGTAGCTTTGTCTCCGTGTAGAGGTACTTAGTTTTAATTTTAGAGGTTATTGTATTTCATCCTGTATTGTTGGGGAAAGTGCTCTTGTAAATTCATCATGCAAAAAGGGTAGATGCATTTTTTTCAAAGAGTTCTCTTTCACTCTTATGCAAACGTAACACCGATATTTAGAATCACTGCAAGTTTTAGTTCAATACATCAAGACGTTATTCTCATATTTAATCTCAATAAACAGATAAATTCATTTATATTTTTATGAATACGCTATACGAATTGAAAATTGAGTGCTACAATGCTTAGATATTTCTTTTGGGTCGTAGTGTCAAATTTAATGGTAGAAATGGGTGAGTTTGAATGCATTGTAGGCTGATAAATTCTTGGGTTGAAGTGTTCTCTAGACTTTCTGTTAGATGTAGTGTATAATGAAGGAAATACACATGGATATGTTTCCATGAATGAATATTTGATAGATTTCATGTTGGTTTTATATTTGGGAGGACTGAAAAATTTCAATAGTTTCTCTAAAATAGTTGGTTAAGTAGTCTAGGAGGTCTTGGATATATGGTGATCGGGTGTTCTATCAAGGCACTTCTATTTGATTTCAATTCTCTGTCTTGATCCAAAGATATAGTAGACATGATGAAGATATAGACTACCAAATTTACAAAAAACAAAAATAATTTACATATAAAATAATTTGGGTCCAGTAAATAATAATGATACAATTTAACTATTAAATGTTTAATAATGATACAATCTAACTATTAAATGTTTTAGTTGTTTAGACCATAAATTAATAATACAATTAGTTATAAGATTGTGTTTTCTTCTCATTTAAAATACTAGATTTAACACTTTAAATAGTCCAAGGAATTCTAAAATACTAGATTTAACACTTTAAATAGTCCAATGAATTCAGATTAAGTAGTTTTATTTAAAAATCGAAAGGTAGTTTAACTTTTTATTTAAAGAATCGAAAGGTAGTTTAACTTTTTATTTAAAGAATCGAAAGGTAATTTATCCACACATTGATGGATGTTGAGTTTAAATAATTTTTTATTTAAAAAAGTGAAAGGTGGCTAATAAACGCAAATGCGTAGCCATGTGACACTAAATTTGGTGACAGGTTACAATCATGCCGTCTTTGCAGACATTACCGATCAACTGAATTGTGGGTTTATTATAAATGTTGTTGCTGTGGATGTGTCACAGCACCATTTTAAAGGTGGACTCTACTTTAGGCTGACGTTTGTTTGTTTGTTTTTTTTTCCAAATTAGTTACATTTTCATTTTGAATTTATTAATGGGAGGATTATAATTAAGGTTTTAGTTTAGGTAATGATGAGTTATATTGATTGGTTCGAAATTTGTTAACAAAGATTTGTTTTATGTGATTATTATTGAAAATTTTATATTTTTTTAAAAATTAATATACTAAGTGTGAATATATCAAATAATTTCAGAATTTTTTATTACATGAAATCTAAATATATGTAAATATGGTAAAATTAAAATATTAATTATTAAAAAAAGATAATTTTTGATAAAAAAAAATATTTAAAATAATTTACAAGAAATTAGATTGTAAACAAAAATTATATATATATATATATATATATATATATATATATATATTAAAAACATGTTTTGGAGTTTTTGTTACTTTAATAACCACCGGCCATAACACAAACCCTTTTCTATTTTAAAATAGATGTAAGTTTAATAAAAATATGAAATTGGAAGATACAAAATTCCAACTTCCAAATTTTCAATATATAACCAATTAGGATTGGAAGATGTTGGATTCTCCCTTCTAAACATTGAATACACTTGTGCTTGTGATTAAAAGACACTCTAAATGTACACTTACTTAGAATTGGAATTGGAATGGGAAGACTCAAGATTTCACTTTCTAAATCTTCAATATACTAGTGCTCTTGTGTTTTGTTTTATTGAACTTTGAAAATCAAATACTCAAAATAAGTGGAAATAGCTAAAATGAATATTGGGAAATTTAATAACCAGTATTATTTTTTAAGAACTCATTTTATAAATAAAAATGAATAATTTTGTTTTCACCAAAACCCATTAAATAAGAATAAATTATAAAACTTACAATATAGTATTTAAATAAAAATTGAGAAATAAAATATAATCATTATTAATTTTTATTTTGATAATTTTTTTCACAATGGTAAAATCTATCATAATTGAATTGTCAAATCAGTATCACTAGTTGTTATCAGTTTAAGTTGACTCACTATTATTATTTCAAAAAAGTTTGGCCACCTAAAATTACCCACCCATAATTAGGTAGCAGAGTTTCAATGTTGTCAAATATCTCTAGATCTCGAGTCATTAACCTATTTCCTTACATCATATAAAAACAAACTCTTAACCAAACAAAAATAATTTTAAAACATATTTTTTATATATATAACAATAAACTAAAAAGTCAGACGTTATATATATATATGTATAACAGCCCAGTACCAGCTTTTTGATTTGGAACATTGCTTGGGTTCATTTTTTAGAGAGGATTTATGATGAAGAACACAAGCATTGTTGGACGGTTGCAGGGATACACGAAGGTTGAGCAGACACAGAGGCACGTTGCTCAGAGATTGATCAACAAGACTCTTCAGGAAGCTGATTTGCTATACAAAACCAAACGGTTGCCATGGCGGATCCGCCTGCAACGCTTCTCTGTTAAGATCAAAGGTTTGAGAAAAAAGTTTACGAGGAAGAAATATTCAATTTTCAGAAGATGGAGAGCAATTTAGCAGAGATTCGGCTTTACTATTTTTATCTGCTTCTTCTCCTTTCCCAAAGTTAGGTTATTTGGCACCGTGGAATTAGAGCTATTTTTATTGTTTTGCATTTAATGATGTTGTTTTGGTTTTTTCTCAATTCTGTAGGAAGTGTTAAACATAGAGCTTGAGAATTATATGGAGTAAGATTGTTTTTTTTATTTTATTTTATTTTTAATTTGAAATGTGTATTTACATTGTGTAAAGATTAAATGTTTAAAATATATATTTATAATTATATAAATTAAATGGTTGATAAATGCTAAAAAGTATTGAAACACAATATACTAAATGTTTGAAACAAATAAATTAAATTAGCTATAACAAAAAAAAAAAAAAATTTAATAAATGCCAAAAGATATCAAAACACTTTTTTATAATAGATTTTATATTGTCAAAATTTAAAAATAAAAATAAAAAATATATAAATTATAACATTATTATTTATTATTATTATTGATCATGCCAATAAGCATGTCCATTTTGAAATATGGTTTCAACCATTTTAATTTATTTCAGATTGTAAACTTTAACCTCCATAAAATATTTTAAAATATTTTTAATAATATACAAAAATAAAAATAAAAAATTGAGTTTTATTTCTGAAGTATACTTTTTTTGTTTTGTCTTTTTAACTAAAATCAATAATTTAAAAAAAGTCATATGAACTAGTGTCACAATAAATATTTTAAATAAAATTATAATTTAAATAATTTTTATGATTTTTTAAATTTTAGCAACTTGAAATGTATAATGAAATATCTTGATGTTTATAATGAATTGATGTCAATCGATGTTTATAATGAATCGATGTCAATCAATATTTATTAGTCATTTAATATATATATATATATATATATATATATATATATATATATATATATATATATATATATATATATATATATTAGTCATTTAATATATATATATATATATATATATTAGTCATTTAATAAATATATATATATATATATATATATATAGAGAGAGAGAGAGAGAGAGAGAGAGAGAGAGAGAGGATGGTTGTGTTAGTTATAAAAAGAATTAATATATCAATTAAACATATATATCTAAAAAAAACATGTAATGGAGATTTACCTCACTTTACTATGGAGATTCTTAACTTATAAATATATTTGGTTACAATACTATGGTTTACTAATACCATATACCTAAAAATAAAAATAATTATTATATATGGAGATTTTTAACTTGTAAATAGATTTTGTTACAATATCATGATTTGCTAATACCACATACCCAAAAATAAAAATAAAATTATGATATATTTTCATTTTGTGGGATCAATTTGCATATTAATTTATAATATTTTTTTTAATAATAATTTTAGTGTTGCTCATGTACAATATAATTATAATTATGGGCTCATTAGAATTTATGGAATCCTATGTATTCATTTCTAAAGACCCCACTTTTATGGGTGGTACTGTTTAATTATACATACATGTTTAATAAGTAAAGTGTGTATAAAAATATTAATAAACAATGTAATTATTGATTTTTTTATAAAAATAAATAAATTTTGAAGTTTAAGTAATTTTAATTTAGAGATTTTTTTATGTTAAAATAGTTGGTTAAGTAGTGGTTTATGGAAATGAAAATAATAGAGTAAATTGTATGAAGTTTAAGTAATTTTAATTTAGAGATTAATTTAATTATTAAATGTTTTCGTTATTTTCACTATGTATTTTCTTATTGTTTAAAATAAATCTATAAATAGATTTATTGAATACTACTTAGGGAAATCATATTACATGTAACTTTTTAAAGAATCTAAAGATGGCTAATAAACACAAGTGCGTAGAAACATACTCTCAATTTGGTCACATGTTACAATTATGTCGTGTTTGTGGACATTACAGTTCAACAAATTGTGGGTTTATTATAAATGTTTTTGTTGTGGATGTGTATTCCACGACACCATTCAACAAGTGGACTCTACTTTTGTTGACAGGTTCCTTCTCACGATTACTTGTGCTACATTCATTACATTTTCATATTGAGTTTATTAATAGGAGGAATTATAATTAAGGTTTTAGTTTAGGTAATGATGTGATTTTTTTTAAGAAGTTAATACAAAATGTGTAAATATATCAAATAATTTCAGAGATTTTTATTACATCGAAGCTAGGATGTGTGAAAATATGGTAAAATTAAAATATTAATTATTAAAAATAAAAAGGCTAAATTTTGATGGAGAATTATTTGAAGTAATTCATGGGAAAGTGGATTTTAAACAAAAATGAAATTGGATATCTATAATTGGAAAATACTAAACATGCGATATTGGAAACTAAATACAACTATATATTAATTGATCTCAATGGATGATGTACAAAATGTACATATAAATACATAAAGAAAGCGTTGATTCAATTTCTGGGTTTTCTTGGACTCTAATAACCACTCACCATAACATAAACCTAATCCTGAGGCTTAGTTGTCTAACATTCCCCCCTTAATCCGAATGACTGTATCAAAGTCTAAGAATGAGAGCTCAAAATGAAAAAATGAATCTCAACTAAGAGTTGAATGTCTCAGAAATGGTTTTTAAGGATGACCACAAACTAGTGTGGGAGAAATTAAGGTCTCAACCAACACTAACTTTGGAACCTTCATAGCAGTTCTCACAACAACCAAAAATGTGGTTTAAATGTGGCCACTAACTCTATAACTACTAATGTAGTTCCTCGAAAAATTCTAAATCTGGAAGTGCTCGTTTACAAACAACTTATTCAAAAAACACTAAAGTATCTCTGGCTTCAATTCTAGAACTAAATGGTACATGTCGAGTGATCAGGAGATCAAGTCTCTTGTAGGAAAATGCTCAAAAATGAAGTTGCTCAGAATTGGTCCAAACCAGATCGACTGGAAAGAGCTCGGAAAAAATATCCTGTAGACGCGAACGGCACTGAAAATCGACGCCGTATGAGAAATTTATTCGGCTTTGAATTTTCTTAATTTCAGTTAAAAAATGGCCAAAATTTGACTTTATAAAATTTTTATTAAAAAAAGAATATTCCACAGAATATTCTGGGAATATTCCATGGAATATTCCACAAAATATTATGCGGAATATTATGGCAGCAGCCAATCACAGGATGCCACGTGGCCAGCCCGGAGGCTGCCACGTGGCCCTAAGGTGGAATGAAAAGTGCGTTTCAAAATTTTTGTTGTTCGCGACAGGGTTCGACCCCGGGTCGGGGTGGACACAAGTGGAAGGTCCGACCAACAAACTACGGTGGTTTTTGTTAAGTCATGGGTTGGACTTTATATTTAAACGTTAATTTTATTTGGGCGGGGCCCGAAAGGGGGCCAGCCCCCTTCTTCATCACATGCCGAAATAAACTCTAAGTTCATTGAATTATTTCTGTTCGGTGCGGTCACGTGGTGTTATGCGTTAGCCCCCCCTTTTTGGCAATAATTTTGGCGGTGTGCCAAATATGGCGCCTTTCCTAAATTTTCGGACTTATCTGGAGTTTCTCCACATTTAGTGGAGCTTTTCAAGGGGTAACTGGACAAAACTTCAGTTAGCCATAACTTTGGTTAGGGAAGTCCAATTGAAGCGAAAATGTTTTTGATTTGGGGGTATTGAAGCATTCTGGAGTTGTTGGGACGGGTTGCAGAGCCATCAGGGTACTCTGTCAGTGATTTTATCAGCGAATTTACTTGTGGAGCCACTAGGGCTTGGTGAAAGATCAGCTGTATTGGACTATACTCATCCATTTGAGGTGAATGAATAGTCGATTTTTACTATTTTCAATCCTGTGTTTCAGAATTTGCAGCTATTTTAGCCTTTTGAGGCTTTCTTCACAATTTAATACTTATTTTGAGCATTAATGAAAGAGGGAAAAGCCTATTTGGAGGCTTTTGGACCCAGCAGAGGTAGCCCAAGAGAGGGGTGAACTGCTTAAACAAATGCTTATTGTTATGAAGTGCATTTTTGCTGCTATATTCCAGATTTTAATACATTAAACAATAATTTTTAATAAGTCCTCTTTTCCCAATGAGACTTATACAGTGATCAAAACTCATTAGTTTCACTTCAAACCACATTACTTCCATTGCAGAATACTTGAACTTGCTTATTCACACATAAAATTTGGTTAATGAATACTTTGCAAACATAAACAAATAATTTCATTAACAGATTGATTTAGCGTTTACCTTATATTTCTTTAGGCAGAGCCAGTAAGAGGGCCAGAAGCTTATGGTTTCATCCTTTCTAGTAAAGGTGAAATAACCAGTAAAAGCCCCTATTGTCTATCTCTGTATAAGAAATATTTTGTTCACACAATTTCAGATCAGATTGGTATCAGAGCTCTAGGTTTTGCTTAAGATTTTGTGAAATTTTTGCAAGAAGATTGTGTTATTCTGCAAAATTTGATGCTTACTAGGCTAAAATTGAAAAGAGGGGAAGGTAAATTGGTTAGAGAACAAGATAATCCTCAACCAAGGAGGGCTAGGGTTCCATTATCTCCACCTTCTATTTCATCCTCATTAGCCTTAGAATCAGCCACAAACATGTCTTCCAGAGAAGGAGAAGTACATGAGGAAATGGATCCCAAGGAAGAAGAAAGAGTCTTTAGAAAAGCTTTCTTGGACATGACTGAGATGGTTAGGATCCTCTATCAGGAAAGACATGATAGGATTGCTGGAGAAGGGTCTAGAAACCAAAAAGAATAAGGAGATTCTTCAGGAGGGAAGAAAGACAATGATAAGTCTAAGAAAGGGAATGGAGGAAATGGTGATCCTTCATCTCCATCATCATCCTCTTCCTCCACATCATCCTCTTCAACTTCTGTTAATCAGTCACACAAAACAAAAACATCTCTTAAAAATCCTTTGTTAAAACTTGATGTAAAGTTTGAGTTGCTGATGTTTAATGGTGATGTGAATGCAGAAAAATTGGATAACTAGATTAGACAGCTGGAAGTCTATCCAAGAATTCAGAATTTGCATGATGATGACACAAAAATCCAATTAGCCTCATTGAGAATGGATGGAGAAGCTTTGGTTTGGTGGGAAGCCAAGACCGGGGAGGAAATTAAAAAGCATGGTAAGATAACTCTAACTTGGAATGAGTTTATTACTACTATTAAGAAACAGTTTTATCCTCTTGCTCATATTCAGAAGGCAATCATGAATTGGCAAAATTTTAGGCAACTTAAGGGTCAAAATGTGCAAGATTATACCCAAGAGTTTAGAAGGAGAGCACTTCTACTTGGAGTAGACTTACAAAGTCAAGACACCTTGTTGAAATACATAGGAGGTTTGCACAATTATCTTCAACATACTATTATAATGTTCAATCCTACCAGCTTAGATGAAGTCTGTGTGCAAGCTACACATTTAGAAGCTAGAGGAAAAAAATACTTTTGATGAGGATAGTAATTTCAAAAAAAAAGGAAAGAAGAGAGTTGCAAATTCAAGAAAAGACAAAGGAAAGTTCTTTTGCAAGAAATTTTCAAATACAAGTCACGATGAAGATCATTGTTGGAAGCTTCATCCTGAACTGAAACCAGAAAAATACAAGAATAAAAACAAGACCAAAGAAAAGGAGAAAACTATAGCAACAATTGAGCAAGACTTAGGGTCAGACTCAGGAGATGAGACAAAAAGCATAGCCATGGTTTTAAAGAATATTAAGGGGAAAGAAGTGGTGCAAGACACAATTCCCAGTTCTAGATCTTTGAATTGTCACAAAGATACTCATGAAGAAAAGAGGAGGATAGAGCTCTTCCATGTGAGGGTAATTTCAAAACATACCAAAATTGACACACTATTTGACAGTGGGTCACAAGCGAATCTTATATCTGAAGACTTGGTCAAGCAGCTTAAACTTGAGACCATTCCACATCCGAAGCCTTATACACTTGGATGGATATGCAAGGATTCCAATTTGCAAGTCTCAAGGAAGTGCATATTGCGCTTTGCAATAACTGCACACTTTATTGACACAGTGGAACTTGATGTGGTGCCGCTTGATATATCAGGTATTGTTTTGGGAAGTCCTTATTTATTTGACAGGAAGGCCATCTTTCATCGCCATGAAAACATGTATCACTTGTTCAAAGATGGTAAAGAGTACACTGTGAGAGCTCACAAGAAGAAGATGGAATCTTCTTTACTCCATGCAAGTCAATTGAAGAGACTGGTTAATGCAAGTCAAAGTCTAACTTTGTTAATGTTGAAACGACCAGATTTTGAGCATTCGCCTTTTTATGATGTTGCTAATGATATGTCTCAGTTTAATAACAGTTTGTCTTTGAAATAAGATGATGTTATGTTGCACAAATTACCTTTTGGGTCAGCCAATGTAGAGAATGAAGTGTCAAAGCAAAGCAGTGCAAGCAAGGAGGACACACCATTCAGCATGGGAAAAAGTTGGTTTCAGAATGGTAGAATTTGCCATGGGAACAGTTTGCAAGGTGAAGGTTATTTTAAGTCTTCTGAGAAGTTTGATCAGTGTAGAAATATTTTGTTTTCTGCATATTACAATTTTTTTTCTACAAATTTTAATCATTTGCATCATGACTCTGTCAATCTTAGCAAGGTCGATCAATTGATTCCAGAGACAGTTTATCGTTTTCTCAAAAGCTCCATTTGATGAAATTGGGTAGATTTCAGTTATTCAAGGGTGGAAGAGTGGAGAATTAGTCTCCACATCATCAGTTTCAGTAATCAGAGAGCTTTTGGGGTCCAAAAGCTTCCCATTTGGGAGGAGTGATCAGGAGATCAAGTCTCTTGTAGAAAAATGCTCAAAAATAAAGTTGCTCAGAATTGGTACAAACTAGATCGACTAGAAAGAGCTCGGAAAAACGATCCTGTAGACATGAACGGCATTGAAAACCGACGCCGTATGAGAAAGTTATTCAGCTTTGAATTTTCTCAATTTCAGTTAAAAAATGGCCAAATTTTGACTTTATAAAAATTTTATTAAAAAAAGAATATTCCACAGAATATTTTGGGAATATTTCATGGAATATTCCAGAAAATATTTTGTGGAATATTCCGACAGCGGCCAATCACAAGACGTCACGTGGCCAGCCCAGAGGCTGCCACGTGGCCCCAAGGTGGAATGAAAAGTGCATTTCAAAATTTTTGTTGTTCGCGGCAGGGTTCAACCTTGGGTTGGGGCGGACACAAGCGGAAGGCTCGACCAACGGACCACGGTGGTTCTTGTTAAGCCATGGTTTGGAATTTATATTTAAACGTTAATTTTATTTGGGCGGGGCCCGAAAGGGGGCCAGCCCCCTTCTTCATCGGACCTTTGGCTCGGAACTGGGAGCTAAACTCAATCGGCGCACATTACATGGGGTATGGTCACATGACTAAACGAACGGTGCGGAGTTTTATTTATATCATATGGTTCAAACCTTATCACATGCTGAAATAAACTCTAAGTTCATTCAATTATTTCCGTTTGGTGCGGTCACGTGGTGTTATGCGTTAGCCCCCCCTTTTTGGTTGTAATTTCGGCGGCGTGCCAAATATGGCGCCTTTCCTAAATTGTCGGACTTATATGGAGTTTCTCCACATTTAGTGGAGCTTTTCAAGGGGTAACTGGACAAAACTTCAGTTAGCCATAACTTTGGCTAGGGAAGTCCAATTGAAGCGATTTTTTTTTTTTTTGATTTGGGGGTATTGAAGCATTCTGGAGCTATTGGGATAGGTTGCAGAGCCATCAGGGTATTCCTTCAGTGATTTTATCAGCGAATTTTCTTGTGGAGCCACTAGGGCTTGGTGAAAGATCAACTGTATTGGACTATACTCATCCATTTGAGGTGAATGAATAGTCGATTTTTACTGTTTTCAGTCCTTTGTTTCAGAATTTGCATCTATTTTAGCATTTTGAGGCTTTCTTCACAGTGTAATACTTATTTTCAACATTAATGAAAGAGGGAAAAGCCTATTTGGAGGCTTTTGGACCCAGCAGAGGTAGCCCAAGAGAGGGGTGAACTGCTTAAACAAATGCTTACTATTATGCTGTGCATTTTTGCTGCTATATTCCAGATTTTACTACATTAAACAGTGATTTTTAATAAGTCCTCTTTTCTCAATGAGACTTATACAGTGATCAAAACTCATTAGTTTCACTTCAAACCACATTACTTCCATTGCAGAATACTTGAACTTGCTTATTCACACATAAAATTTGGTTAATGAATACTTTGCAAACATAAACAAATACTTTCTTTGAAAGATCGATTTAGTGTTTACCTTATATTTCTTTAGGCAGAGCCAGTAAGAGGGCCAGAAGCTTTTGGTTTTATCCTTTCTAGTAAAGGTGAAATAACCAATAAAAGCCCCTATTGTATATCTCTGTATAAGAAATATTTTGTTCACATAATTTCAAATCATCGTGGCTTAGGCTCACTTGTGGATCTCTGACTCGACCTCGCTTGACAAATCTTTGAACCTGTGGAAAACCATCAACAATTTCCCCCTTTTCGGATACAGGGTGAGAAGATGGAGTATTATTAATTATTAAAATGCTACTCAACACTCTCGAACATATCCTGCGATATGACCTGTAAATATTCTTGGTTGTTTTCGACCAATCCCTAGAAGCAATCCATCCAAAAATTTAATTTCTCTCTTGTAGTATTTTTCTTTCTAGAACATCTTTTTGAATGGTTATTTTTCTTTCCACAATGCTCACACGGGTGAAGACCAAATCAATGATCTTTCACATGCCCAACTCTATCACAATGTTGGCATTGATCACTTTGTTCTTGAACAACACCATCCAGAAATCTAGCACTACAAAATTGTATATGTTTCAAAAAATTATGAATATGAAAAGATACATCCAGGAAATTTTGTTATATCCCAAACCCATTTTTTGTTGTTATGGGTAATTTCTTCCCACGTTCTTATAAAGGTCCTGAGAATGAGATGCTTCACATCTCTATGCAAATGACTATTGCATACCCTTGCATCAACATGACTTTAGGCTACTTCCAAACTTGCCCCTGAAATGGTTTCATTACTCTTCGGTCATTGTTTGAAATTAGGATCATCTCGCTGTACTTTAGACTCAATTTGGAGAAATTCAACTACCTCCGATGCATCATGTAAAGGGACTCTAATATCAACAAGACTTACTTTTCTGACATTTACTGTTTCATCAACAGTAGAGCTAATGAAATTGTTTAATATCTCCAATACATTCTTAATTTGATCCATTTGAGTTAATCTTGGGTGTCGGGTTCAACAAAAAATGCTCTTGTTTTAAAAAGTAATTTCACCAAAAAATTATTAGATAGCAAATAATGACATACTCAAATAAAAGTGAAATTGTTGCAGACAAAATGTCATCTTCTAATGACAACTTCCAAAAAAAATCTTCCAAAATTGATTTCGAAAGGATTTGAACTTGTAACCTTCAATATACCCTGTAATTATATGAGCTTTTCTAAATACACTACCTTCTTTACAAGTTCAATTTCATTATGCATTTATACATCCCAAATACTCTAATTATCTCGCCATAAAATTTTTATGTCTCCTTTATAAATTTATCTCTCCAATAAAGAAACTTATTTCTCCAATAAAATAATGTTCTGATAATGTCAGACTTGTATCTTATCCAAATAATTCAATAGATTTCAAAACATTTGTCATAAATTTTATAAATAAAACTTAACTTCAAACTCCAAATTTTTTTTGAAAATGAACTGTCACGGCTTTGTTTAAAATTTTGTTCCAAAATTTTCAAATTCTTCCTTCTCATAATTGTAAAATTGTTTTAAATAATATTACCCTTCAAAAATTATTTTAATCAAGTCCAATAAAAGTAGCACATTATTGAAACTCGCACTTACCTTTGAGATTCAAACAATGTTGTGAATAAACTCTGATATGAAAATTAGGATTTAACTTATTTATATAGATCAGGATGCAAAATATCCAACTCCTCACTATGAAACCCTTGACTGCTAGTATGAATTCTTTAGCATATGCATGGTCACAAATCAGTGTGCAGGCTCCTGCATTGAAGTAACTGTGGTCCAAAATAAAAATTGCAAATGAATGGTATAACCTTTCTCGATCTCACACATTCATTGTCTGACCAAAAAATTCACCAAGATGGTTGCTTTCTTCAGAAAAATTGCATTCACACAACACACTTAGGTCACACCAGGCACCGAAAATTGTTTCAAAGGAAGCTAGACAACGTTGATTTGACAACCGTGGCTACGGTGCTCAATCTATTTCAGATTATTATGGCCAACTGCGGTGAGCAATTCAAATTCTAGGCTCGTTCTATTGTTAAAAAAAAACTTGCAAGGTCGTCGGGGCGTAATTTAATATGGTTTTGATTCTAGTTTTAGATCATAGTGTTCTTCATATATTAGCAAGTAGGCGATACACGGGTGCCAGAGGTAATCAATCATATGGACTTTAACTTTTTTTGCGGAGCACATGACTTGCTAAATGCCATTTAAATGAGACAAACTCGAATCAAATTGATAGGTGCACAATTCAAATGCAAGAAATTTAGAGAAATATTTTTTTATTTATTAATGATCATATGACAATGCATTACGACTTATTCTTCAATTATAAATATTTTCTCCACAAAGACTGATACGGGCGTACAACTTACCGCTCAGTTCAACAAATTCACTCACATCGGGGCATACATCGATATTGAAAATGGTCTTGTTGTTATATCTGTCTGAGTCTTTTAATTTTACTTGTTCCTTAACTTAAAAACCAGTCAGGAACTACCAAACATGCCTTCAAACAATGCTTTAATCAATAGTCAACATTTTCTTCAATCAACTCAATTCTAATGGAAATCCACGTTCCTCCTTGTTAATAGAACTCGAACTCCAACGTCATAATCAACAACAGCAAGCACCCAAATTAAACAGTCTCAGCCTCACATAACGCCTACCTCTCACGCAATGCAAATGTAAATCGGTGCTCGTGAAGAGCCATTAAACTAGTGGCTCAACTCAATCAACAAGGCAGATGAATTGCCCGCTCTGATACCACTTTTAAACATACGATATTGGAAACCAAATACAATTGTATATTAATTGATCTCAATGAATGATGTACACAATCTACATATAAATACATAAAGAAATTGTTGATTCAATTTGAGGGTCTTCTTGGACTCTAATAACCACTCACCATAACACAAACCTAATTCTAAGGATTAGTTGTCTAACATAAAAGACTTTATTAAAGTGGAAAACCCTTTTCTATTTCAAAATAGATGTAATTTTAATGGAAATATAGGATTGGAAGATGAAAAATTCCAACTTCCAAATCTTCAATATATAACTAAATAGGATTGGAAGATGTGAGATTTATGTTTCTAAATCCTCAATATACTAGTGCTCTTGTTTTGTTTTATTGTGAATTTTGAAAATCAAATACTCAAAATAAGTGAAAATAGCTAAAATTAATATTGAAAAACTAAATAATGAGTATCTGTTTTTTTTTTTTTTTGGTAAGCTTGGCAGGAAAACATCTTCATCATGTCCAATATAGAATAGAACCGATGACTTCACATGAAGGAGTGCCTTAACAAATCCATCTGATCACCGTCTATCCAAGACCTTGTGGACAATGAGTATTAGTTTTTGAAAAACTTATTTTTATAAATAAAAAAGAATAAAAAGTCTTGCATGAAAACCCATCAAATAAAATTTTAGAAAAACAAACTAAATTATAAAACTCACAAGATAGTATTTAATATAAAAAATAAGAAATAGAATATAATCATTATTTATAATATAATTTTTATCTTTATTTTTATATTTTTTTTCTAATGGGAAAACTTATCATAATTTAGTTGTCAAATTAGTATCACTAGTTGCTATTGGCCCAAGCTGACTCATGATTCTTATTCAAGAAAAGTCGAGTCACCTAGAATTACTCTCAAATAACAGAATTTCACTCTTATCAAATTCCTCTAAACCTTGGGCTATTAACCAGTTTCCTTACGTCATTAAAAAAAAACCTTATAATTAAAACATATATAAAAAAAAAACAAAATACAATAACACTGTTAAAAAATAAAAATAAAAAACACCAAAGTTTAACCTTTAATATAAAAATAAAAAAATAAATACTATAATAACTTAAAAAATATATATCCCGAAAAAAAAGAAATCAAAATTCAAATAGGAAACTAAGAGATTCGCTCGTGAAACTCAATTTCGTTGTGCAGACCAAGAGGATTTGATTCATTGAGATTAAGAATTTTTGAGTTATTCTATGGGCTTTTTAGATTAAGGTTTACTAAATTATCACTTTAATAAAGTTATCTAAGCCAATAAAGACTTAGTTTTTTTTTCAACACGAAAAATATTATGGTTATATATAATGTACCAGAAACAACCATATCTGTCCATACAAAACCTTTTCAAAAGTTACAAAAAACTATCAAAATCTCTCTCCAAGAGATCAAAAACAGTTCCTGTCGAAAGAACTAGGACAAAAAACATAAACCTGAACTGAACCATCTATCGAGTTCAGGTGCTTACACAGTCAAGTCATTACTTAAGCAGAATTTACATCATAAACAAAAAGCTGTCTTCGAAAACAAAGAAAAAAAAGAAATTACATCTAGAAAACTGGAAATAAAAACTTCCCTCTCAGAGGAAATTCACAGTGCCAATGGCTCCACCACCATCCGACCTATGCAGCTGATAATGCATGTCACCAAAATTACCAGCCAAGCCTTTCTTTGATAATCAGTCAGCTTCATTATTCTCCTCCCTATAGACATGGTGGAAAGAGATAATAGAAAAGGAACTCTTCAGGATATTAATTCTCTCCAGCCAGTGAGCGAGTGAACCCAAGTTGATAGAAGCTTTCAGGTTCATGTGATCAATCAATACTTTCGAGTCCCCTATAATCCAAATCTTGTCCTTGTACATCTGATTAGCAAACCATAACAGCCCCCAGAGAGCCAAAACTTCAGCCTTTGTATTCGTTTCGACTCCACCATTCCAGAAGATTTTGTAATGGAAATTGGGAGACATCAGTAACCAAGCCCCACAGCCATAGATAGAATGTTGTGAGGCCCCATCAAAAAAACCTACAGGATAAAGGACCTCATGAGGGAGGAAATGTTTTGATAGATCTCCAGGGGGCTTTTTATCAATCTTTAAGTGTTCCCATGAACTGAGAATCTGAAAAGAAATATTAATGGGATTACAAGAAATACCCTCGAAAAATTTCCTGTTACGATTACACCAAATATGCCAATGAAAAAGAATAGGAATGGTCCTAACAAGTTTCCCTCTATTAAGCAACCATCTCATGCATTCTTCCGTCGAATGAAATGCCGAAATACTGATCTTAAGCTTTGCACAAACAATAGAAAGAGTTTCAAGAGCAAAGGGACAAAAATAGAACATATGACAATTGTCCTCCTCCTCTTGCCTACATAGCAAGCATATACCAGGTCCCTGCCACCCTCTTTTCTGCAGATTCCTCCAAGTTAGATTTTTGTCCTTCCATACCAGCTATAAAAAAATAATCATTTTAATTTGAGCTCTGGTTTTCCATAAAGCTTTAAACCAACAAATAGTATCCTGTGCCACCTTATTTTTAATCAAAGTCAAATCAATTTCCTTAGCTTTCAGACCCTCCTTTACTTCCTTACCTTCCCATAAAAGTCGATCTCCCTCAGCCATCCTGCACAACCCCAAAGACTTAAGCATCGTCGTGAAATGTCGCCACTTCTCTGCCCATTTTATGTCCAAACCCAAATCAAACAAGTTCTTCCATCTCAGAATCTCCCCTACCCATTCCTCTATAATCTGATGAATAAAGAAAATCCCCTTTAGATTTAATTGATGAACTAAATCCTCAATTTGAGGCTAGAGATCATCCATCCCCAGCATCTTTCCATTTCCAATGAGAATTTTTGCCCCATTCCCAAAGACCCATTTCATATTTTCCATAATAACAGGCCATAACTTGTCGAAGCCTTTCTAGATATCCGATCTAAACCTACAATCAACCCACCCCGAAATGGCCATATCCTCCATGAAAACCCCTCTCAAATACTTCCATTTTATAATGTCATTCCACTTACCTTTGCCTTGCAGACACCGCCATAATGACTTAATGATGAGGGAATTTCCAAATGTCTCCATGTCTAATATGCCCCATCCCCCTCTATCATTTGGGAGAGTCAAAACTTCCCAATTAGCGAGATGAATGGATCTCTTTTCTCACCCCCCTCCCCATATAAACTTGGCCATAATATCCCGAATTCCTTTCAGAATTTTCTTTGGAAGAACATAAAGGTGAGCCCAGTAGACAGTGATTTGTTGGAGGACGACCTTCGTCAAAATTAATCTTCCACCTTTTGATAACCAATTTGCTCACCAAGTATTAAGTTTCTTCCTGTATTTAATTATCAACCAGCACCAACCATCCAAAGTATACTTTGAGACTTTCATTCTGAAGCCAAGATATATCATCCCATCTGACAGTGGAGCCCTGTTAAAATTAAATATATCTGCAAAATCCTGAAAACTCAACTCGTCCCCCTCAGCACAGTATATACATGACTTCACAACACTAGCCAACATCCCTGTAGCTTCACTAAAAAGTTTTAAAATGTCATACAATACCACCCAACATCTCCTAATCAACATCCCAAATATGAGAATGTCGTCCACGAACAAGTTGAGAGTTGACTTTAGTTGGGGACTGATTTCAATGTCGTTAAACCCTCCATTCACAGCAGCCTTGTTAATTTGAATACTTAAAGCATCCATAACTAATATGAATAGAAGGGGCGATAGGGAACACCCCTGCCTGAATCCTCTGCTTGGATTAAAAAACTTAGAAGTAGAACCATTAATAATCACATCCATTGAGGTTTTGGTAATGCAAGCCATGTTCCAAGCAACCACCTCTCAGGAAAGACCAATTTTAAACAGAACCAGGCGCAAAAAAACCCAATCAACCTAATCAAGCTTTCTTAAGGTCAATCTTCATCACAGTTGCTTCCAACTTCTTTGAGTGAATAGTATGAATAGTTTCTTGTGTCGCTGCTACGACATCATGAATATTATGGTTTTTCTGGAAAACATATTGCTCCGAGGTGATAAAATTTGAGAGAACGGCCTTCATTCTTTCCGCCACAACTTTGTACACAATTTTATAGACTGTGTTACATAATGAAATGGGTCTAAAATCATCAAAAGTCAGTTTCCCATTCTTTCTAGGTATAAGAACTAGGAAAGTCGAATTGATAGCACCATTGATATTTCCAGTTACTCTCACTTCCTCTACCAACTCCGTTAAGTCCTCAATAAAATGAAGAAAAAATCTGGGGACCAACCATCCGGCCCCGGGCTTTTATCAACAACAAACTATTTTAAAACTATCTTGATCTCCTCAGCAGACACCTCCCCAAAGAAAATATGGTTGTCAACATCATTAAACATAACAGGAAACTCTTGGATCATTTCCAGATGCTCCTCCGAGACAGGAACCGACCTTTGGTGATAAAGGGACCTGAAATAATCAACCGCAACCACTTTAATATCCTCTGTGGAGCATAAAGACCTCCCACCATACTCAATTTCCCAAATCATGTTTTCCTTCCTTCTGCCAGAAGAAAAATGGTGAAAGTATTTCGTGTTTCTTTCACCTTCAGATAGCCAAGTGGCTCTGCTTTTTAATCTCCAATATGCCTCCTCATTCTGCAGAAAATGACAGAGCTCCATTTCAATGATTTTAAGCTTTTCCCAAAAATCATCGCTCTGAATACCCTCATCCATCTCCTTATGAATCCTTCCCCTTTCTAATAGTATAGTCCTGATCCTGTTCTTTTCCTTCCTCAAATTATCCTTTTCCCATATTCGAACCTCAGTCTTCAAACCCCTCAGAATATTAGTCAAGTGAGACATCGCCGAAATGCCCACATCCCTCTTATGTTGCTGTAAAAAATCTTTGATCAAAACATTAAACTCAGCATTCCCCAGCCATCTTTTGTTAAATTTAAAAGGATACCCCGAAGGCAGCTTCTCAAAATCCCACATCAAAGATATAGGTCTGTGGTCAGACACAGTGACTTCTTCTGCATCAGCCTTAATACCCCTCATACACAATCTTAAACCCGAGCTGACCACGAAGTGATCAATACGCTTCCCAATAAACTGCTTCCCATGCCTACCATTCATCCATGTAGGAAAATTTACAGTCAAAGGGATGTCAACCAAATCAGCGTCAAAGGGATCGACCTTGCCTTTACTCCCCCAGATCTCGTAAGGATAAATGGCACAATTAAAATTGCCAGCAAGTATAGAAATTTTCAAACTTAAAAAACCACAATCCTCCATACGCGACTAGAAAGTAGGTTTATCAACATAAGGTGCATAAATATTAATTACATGTATGCGGCGCCGAAAACCCCTGCAATATCCAGAAATAATCATTCCACCAAAGAAACCATAAGGTTTTATGGTTACTAGCCTTGGATTCCATAGAGCAGCACAACCACCAGACATCCCGATTGCATTAGTTGCCACCATGTTCCATTCTGGAAACATGGAACACAGAACAGAAATAGATCGATCGACTCCCACCATGGTTTCTTGAAATAGAAAAATAGACGACTTAACAAAAACAAAGAAGTTTTTGAACAACATAATCTTATCCTGACCCCCCCATTCGCAAATTTTCAAGGACACAATCTTCATAGAGGAGACTCTGAAGCAGGGGTCAATGCTCTAAGGACCCTACCAATAGCCAACGACACAATAACATCCCTGAAATTACCATCCGGTAAATTATCACGAAGATCAGACTCCGATACTAACTTCTTCTTCCTCTTCGAGTTACCCCTCCCATGACGAATTGTAACATTAGAACGTGAAGAGGGACTCATAATAATAGTGGGGGAAGAAGGACCGGAAACCACATTGAGAGTGACCAAACCTGCATCTGGGTTGGACAATAAGAACTCTATCTCAATACCAATAGAGTTATGGGGAGAAGAGAGCTCGATATGTGACTGTGGCGAGTGAGGATACAAAGGAGGAACAGACTCAATAACATGCGCTCACAAGGTCACAGGTGGTGATGGGTTATCATTAATTGAATCAAAACATGGGAGAAACAACGGATGACGAATTCTCATAGGAACCTCCCCATAGATAACAGCAGAGGCGTCGATGGAAGGGTATGATTACAGCGTCTACCCAGAATTAAAAGACGATGAATGTAATAAAAAGAAGGGGATATTCGAGGCCTATGACAAAAGCCAGGAGTGCCCTCTGAAACCTTAGGCACAGGCTTCCCGGGAACATAATACACCATCGACAGACCACTCGGAAGTGACTCCCCGGAATTTAAAACAGAATTATGGGCCGATTGATCATAATTCCTGCAAAAACTAGAGGAAGGTTTATCGATAGGAGTAAAATTACCTAGCATAGTCGCTGCAGCATGCACCATCATCACGGATGGCTTTAACAAACCATCATCAGCATCTATCCCAGTGTCGAAATGCTGCTCCCATTTCTGCTTGAAATCATCACACCACTTTTCACATCTCCTCGTCAAGTGTCCCGTTTCCTGACAGAAGTGACACCGAAACGGAACCTGCCAATAGTCAATCTTCTGCCGATAAATCACCCCCTCCCACTTTAAATCGATATCAACTGGCAAACCCATGGCAAAGGGCAGCTCAATGAGCACCCATGCCACCCTTTTATCAACTACATCATGACATTTAAGATCAACATATCGGCATCTTCTGACACAATCGCCTATGGCTTTCAGCACCCGAAAATGACAGAATTGTAAGGGGAGACCGAACAACTGCACCCAAACCAAATGATTAACAGGGGCTTTTTTCAGTGGGTGGAAGCTGGTGTCCCAGCGGTGAAGAACAAGAAAAAAACGCCCCATAACCCAGGTCCTGCTCAGGACAATCCCAACATCTTCATCTTTCTAAAGATGGAAATAGTACCATCTAGCGTCGAGCCTGCTAATCATCGGGGAGTATCCTAACAGGTTAGTCCATTTCTGAAGAAGCCAAACTGTCATCTTCGATTGCCTCTGCTTCGCAAACTTCCAATGACCCACCACAACCTGATTAGATAAACCCACTGCTCACTCCCATAAGATATCAGAGCCGAAGCTCAGAAGGCAGAAATCCTTCGATGCCCTAATGGCCTTCACCCCATCGCCAACCTTTCGCGTCGACTTCAACGGAAAATCTACCAGAGTTTTCCCGCAACTAGCAGCAGAAATGTCCTTCTCTTGAGGATGGATAGCACTCGGACAAGGAGATTCAGTGCTCGCATTAGGAATGGCCACCTTAGTGGTAATATCATCCTCCACCACCTTGAGCGCATGCACGAAGGCGAGATCCTGGAGATCCGCGTCAATTTCATTAAGGAAGCAATTTAATTCCCCCATCACATGAGGTGATGGCATGCCACGTGAGCGCCAAAGAACCCCAGACCCCCCCTTCAATTACGAGGCAATCCACGTCAGCAAAAGTTTCACCCCCAGCTTTCAAACCATTACCATGTGAAATAAAGCCTCACCACCTCCAAATAACAAATGGGCATCCACGCTGGCCCCCTAGCAGTCTCGAGGACGACACCACCCTCACTTACCATCCATCCCACCTTCTAAAGGTACCATCTATCCCTATCCCCAATGCTATCAGGTCTCGATCATCAATATGCATTAATTGTCGGGCGTTAAAGAAAGAGTACTTCAACCTTACGCTAGGGTACCACACCACTCCATCATACCACCCTCCCTCCGCCGTCAAAGTCAGAAAAAGAAAGTGATCGGAAAAATTTCAAAAAAATTCGACCGCCACTTTCAACCTATATCGATCACCGCAAAAGCCAAGCAACAAACCAGAGGTTCCCTGCAGCAAGCACAAAACCGCTACAACTCAGAAAAACTAAGATGCCCAAGATACCATCAATAAGGAAAACACAGTAACAGGAGACCACCAATATAACACATTATCTAGAACAGCAACAAGTTAAGCATGTTCCAACTTGCCACCACCTTTTACAACACTGAACCTTCATGCTTTCACACGGTCTCTGTGTATTCCAAAGGAAACACCATCCATCAGCCTTCGGAAAGTTTTAATTATCCCCTATCACCAATTTCTCAGCATGCCAAAATTTTGATATGAAACTCCAGATATATTCTCTGATCATCTCAAAGTCTTTGAGAGTATCAAATCGAATCTTGTGGCTTCTTTATGGCTTCTTCTGTCATCTCTAAGAATTACCTTTTGGAAAAAAGCCTTAAAATTTTCGATGCAAGTCTTCAAATATTTGGACCATTTCTAGATTTGTGCGTCTCATCCTTGCGTAGGGGCCATGTTAATCTTCTATGTATCGTTCCAAGCTAGAAAATCCCTTGCGTGCACGCAATCTGGTTCATAACCTTTATATGATGATACTGGAAAATTCTTTCTGTTGTTTGTATGATGTTTGATACCAATTCAAATCCACATAAAAGAAATACATCTCAGTGCAAAAGCATGAGGTAGGTTCATCTTCCACTATATGAGAGATTTTACTTACCAACTGCAGGACCATTGGACATGGTATCTTATTTTGCCTCTTACATCCATGATTACACAGGAAACTAGAGCACTTATGCGCTCACTTGGCCTTCGAGCATATTGAACATATCTTCTACCCAGATAACAAAATAACAGGTTTTTTCTCTGCCCAAATCTTTCTCTAGTAAAATCTTATTCTGAATATTTTTTCTCCCGGACGGTTCTACAAAATGGATGTTAGTGATTGTTGCTTCTAAATATTGTTTCTCTCGGACGTTTCTACAATTTTCTAAATTGAAGCTTCACTAGCGTAGAGGCACTATCCAAGAAAATAATAAAGGAAGCTGCAAGTTTTAGTGAATGAGTGAGTCTCGCTTAACTCAAAATGTCATATCTTTGTTCTAATAAATTCCTTAAAATTAAAATTAATTTTCCTATTAATTTAAAATTAAGTTGTAATTTTAAATTTTAGTGGTTGAAATTATATAGTCAAAATGTTTCTACATTTTAATATTTTTTTGGCCTGTTTTTATAACCAAATTTGAATGTATGTTTTTATAAATTTAAATTTAATTATTTAAATTATTTATTTAAATTGTCTCATAAATTTTGAAAAGGTTAAATAAATTTAAATATTAGAAAATAAATAATGTAAAATTGCAATTAATAAATTTCTATAATATCTTTTATATATAGTTATTTTAATATTTTTTACATATGGTTATTTTTGTTGCAAAAATACTATGATAAAAATAATATATACATTTATATACATTTATCTAATTATATTTTGACATTTAGACATTATGGCCATCTTATGTTACTTTATTTTTTTAAATGGAATTTCAATTGGTCCAAAGTATATGTAACATCCATCGTACATTGATTTAAAAAAAAAAAATATCCAAACACATAATTATTAAAATCCCTGTACATCCACTCACAAATTTATAATACAATATTCCAAATAAATCTATCACATAAACAAATCCAACCCGAAAATCCAAAATTTTCCTATACATATGATTGATTAATTTCATTACAATGTAAAAGTAACCGCAATGTAAAAGTAACCTTACTCATGAACATCCTTAACACAAAAATGTCACGGTAGTCCTATATCCCTACATATGATTTTCCTGATACTGATGTGTGAACGCCTGTCCTCTAATTAATATTTTACTATACATAACATTCATGGTGCATCTATGATCTGAGTTGAGAATTTAAATCAACAACACGGAATCGCACTATTCGGGATATGGCAGCTATGATAATCTTGGAATATCCGCCTCATGATGGATTTGAATTAAAGTGTTACAACTGTAATGTTATGCACCATGGATCTGTCAAACCTAGATCCAACGGTGGCAGTATGTTAAGGGTTTTGGGGTATTGACCCCACTATGATAACCGTTTTTTCCTTTTGCTTTCCGGCATTCCGTCACAGCTTGTTGGAGCCATACCTCTCAACTTTCGACTCGACCCTCTGCGAGAGAAAATCCTTTTGCCTACTCTTCTCGATGGCTTGATTGATGAATCTGTTGCTTCGGTTCTAGATCCCATTCATGTCTTCTTCGGGATTAACAGGTTTCGTCTATTCACATGGTAATTTAGCTCCGACGCTAATAATTCTTATTTGGTTTTCCGTTTACTGTAAAAGTGTATGGTTCATCTCAATTATTTTTCCACAGATTTTGATACCTTAGTCTTCCTTGCTACACTTCGAACTAATACCGGTCTCATCTCACATCCACGTGACTAGATAGGGTTACAGAATGGCATTCTCTTCCCTTTTGGAACCTGATTCCGTAACTCGGCTCGGCTTCATCAATAGGACGAAGGGTAGAAAAGCAAAGGTAACACCATTTTCTTCTTTTAAGGTCGATTTTAAGTTTTATTGTTTGTATTCCCTTTACAGATATTTACCCTCAAATTTGTAATGATGCCTTTGCAGTTGTAGCGCAACCCAACCCTCTTCGACTTACACTATAACAGGTATATATAAAATACAGTTGCCTCAATTGCCCTAATGTTTCCTTTCCGGTAGATATGGTTCTATAAACATTGTTTAACCTGTTGGCCATTCATTTGCAGGTAATTATGGATTTCCTGAAGAAAAAATTGTTTGGAAGTAAAGGGTTCTTGGTAGCGCTCCTTCTGCCACCGCTAAATTGCTCTCCTATCGCATTTAACAGGTACCTTTTCATGTGTTCGATTGGGACCGAAACTCTGGATTGGAGTCTTAGCCTCTTACAGAGATTTACAGTAACTCAGTTCCTGTAGTATTTTATTAGCTCACAACCTTGCCTATTGAGCAAGCCCTCTTCGTTTTAAGAGTTTGTTGTTGTTTTATTCTGGTTCAAAGTGTCTTATACAACGTGGCTTGGCCACTCAACTATGCCTCTGTCATAACTAATTGAACAGTTCGGACTTTTAAGTTGGCATTAAGATATTACTAAGTTCTTTTCTTTTTGAATGAATTCCCAATTCATCGTATTTTGAACTCCATTCTCATTAAAGTTTAAGACAAACTTGCAATTGACAGTTACATTCCAGTATGGTTTTATTTACTGTAAATTTTGTATCCATAATAACATTCTTGGATAATTCTTTATATTACTGCAATGGTGTTAACGTTGGATCTTTATCGTATTCAATTTATTCTTTCCTACTTCTAGGTTGGTTGGAATGGTTAACATGTAATTTGTCCATATAACTTGAACAGAGTCTCATCATTTACAATTCCAGTTACTTTTCCAGCTTGTATACTTACAGGTTGTATTTATTTCCTTAGGGATATGTAATGGTTTCCGTGCGTCCATTCCTGTTAATATAAATAATTATATTTCCCAATTTCTAAATGTTTACTATACAGTTTTTCTTCCTTGTCAACATAACTTATGTCTTATAACTTCTACAGTTTTCCCTGCTAAATCTTTAAATAAGTTTAGAAGTTGACTGGATCGACTTATTTTTAGTCCGTGTATAGTTTATGAGGTTTGGAACAAGCTTACTGCAATTTCGGAACCCCAAATTTTTGGAATTCGGAAAAGTTCCCCAAGATTTGTGTTTTTTTTAGTTTTCTATCAGTTAAAACACTTACTGTGCAACTAATTTTAATAAAATATCAGAGAGGTATTCATACTATGTTTTAAGTAGTTTCTTTTACAACATACAAATCTGCTCCTCCAACAGTACAAAAAATATTTACTACATACATAATAATTAAAAAAAATTATAATAGTTTACACAGTAACTCTTCCTTTTCCTAGCTGTAAAATTTTCTACATTTCTTTCTTAATTCAACATTTAACCAGAGTCTACTTTTCTGAAAATAACGTCAGCATAATTCCACTTATCTGTGATCGACTGTGGTTGTCCTCTCTACCGTGGATGAGGCAATTACGTCCTCACCCCCCCGGTGCTCCACTCTTGAGCCAAGTAGAAAGAAACAGTGCTCGGAAGGGATCTCAGGACTCCGGTCCAATCCACCTTCCAGAAGTTATAGGATAGCTGAGAGGATTTTCCACTGGTTTCCACTAGCTTGGGAATTAAATCTCTCTCTCCTTTCTTCACTTTTGTGGCACCTAAGTCAGAACCCCTCTTCCTCACAGGGATCTTGCTTTTATCCATAGAGGAAGAGAAACTGACTAAATTGTTTCCCTTCAACTACTTCTCAGTTGGAATAAAATATTTTTACCATCAATATTTCACTTATGGAACCAATTCCATACCTAATTTTATTTAATCAAATTAATCTATGTCCATCATATAATATTTCAAAATAATAAAAGTAAATGTCTTAAACTCTTAACAAATAACTTTAACCGATAGTTTAGTAATTAAGCCAGTGGTTACAACTTCCCCCCCTAGAAGTGAACACCGTCCTCGGTGTTCTCATTCTGTTCTAGCAAAAAATTCAGGGTATGCCTCCTGAACAAAACTTTCATCTTCCTAGGAAGCTTCTTCTGGTCCAAAGTGCTTCCATTGCACTTTAACCTGGGTGATGGCTCGTTTCCGGAGCATGATTTCTCTCCGATCGATTATACATTGAGGCTTGACCAGAAACTTGACATCTGGCTCGACCTACAAACAATGAGCTTGAATTAGTTTACTCATAAATCTTAACATTTTTAGTCAAATTTGGTATTCATATCCTACCTGAATACTCTGCCAGTGGATTATGTGTTTTGGATCATGAATGTATTGTTTTTTTTTTTTTTTTTAACTGTAACGAATATGGTTTTATTATATTAGAAAGATTATGGGTCTTTGCCGAGGCAACCCCTTTTACAAAGCAGAGATCTATCTACTGCATCTAAAAGTCAATAAGTACTTTCAAGGCATTTGGACAGTGCTTATATTGTTTACAATGATCTGCCCTTTCATGAGCGAGTTGCCTTTGTTTGCCATCTCATCTGCTTCGTTGTTTGACGTTCTCAAAATGTGATGAAGTTTACACTTGTCAAAGTCTCGAAGGACTCTCTTCAATCTGTCCAAAGTTTTTTTGAGGCTGGCATTGCTGAACGGAGTCTCCATATTTATATTTTTTATTATCAGTTCTGAGTCACCGAAGATTTGGAGCACTTTGATTCCCTTATCTCTTGCGATAAGACAAGCTTTTAGGAGCCCAAGGATCTCTGCGTAATTGTTGGATTTCTTGCCAAGTCCCCAACAAAACCAATCTTTGGAAGACCCACCGGGAGAGTAAATAACTCCACCCGCCCCAGCAGCACCGGGGTTCCCCTTGGATGCCCCGTCGAAAAAGATAGTGGAAATGTTTTGGTACCTCCACCAATTTTGAAAAAAATCATCCTCATCTCTTATGCGCCATTCAGGATTGTCACCTTGTGGGGGTTGAAGGTACTTACGTGGATGGGTCGCAAGCATACCAAGCCAGCGCTTTTCTTCGGGCAGTAGCAAATGATCTTCTTTAAAATGCTAAAATTGGGCCACTTCCAGGAGGAAGGACTTAGCTTTTGCAGCAACCTGCAGAGGGGTATATAGCAGCTCTTTAAATATCCTCTGATTGCGGGCCAACCAGATCTGCCAGCATACATATTTGGGGAGCGCTATCCAGATTCTACGCCAGAAAGATTTGGAAGGGATTCGATGGGGATAGTATTGACTCCAAGAGGCAAAGAGGTCTGCTACTGAGTTCTACAAGGGGGTTGGAATCTACAAGTCCTGTAGAGTGAGAACCCAAGCCTCTTCAGCAAATCTGCACTCCATGAAAAGATGCTGGGTTGTTTCGAAGTTGTTACAGCATAACACACATCTGTGAGGCCCAGCTATTTTCCTTTTTTCTAGATTATCTCCCGTAAGCTGCTTGTTATGGACTAAGGTCCAGAAGAAGAAGTTTACTTTTGGAAGGGAAAGCGGATCCCACACATTCTTCCAAAACTCCTTAGTTTGACTACTATTTCTAATGACCTGTAAAGCATTATACCCAGCTGCTGTGGTATAAAATCCAGACTGTCCCCAGCCCCAGCTATCTTTTTTGGATCTGCAAACAGGTGCAGCATCATCCAACAGTTCGACTAGTAGTGCTTGTTGATGAGAAAACCGTGCTGGCACTCCATGGAGATCCCATCCATTCCAATCTCCATGCTGGTCCCAGGTCGAGATGTCATACAGTCTGTTTACACCTGCGCGCTCCAGCCAATTCCTGAGGTCTGCAATGTCATCCATCTGAGCAAGTGGATCACTTCCCATTATACTGTCAAGCCATAAATGCGTACGCTTGCCGTTCCCTGGAATCCTGTAGATTAATTTTTTGAAAAAGTTGCTGCTTTTACAACATAATTTCCAGACCAGCGTGCTATTGGGTGTACTTGTTGTCTGTAGGTTGGAGAGCGCGTTATTGGGACCATAATTTGAGCGCAGGGTAACATTTATTGGATGAGAGGGCTCGTTGAACAGCTTCCACAAAATCTTTCCTCCCAAAGCAAGATTGACAAGCGTGGGATCTCTAATTTGCAAGCCGCCTTCAGACAATGGCTTTTTGACCACATCCCAGTTAACCAGATGCATTTTTCTCTCGTTGCCTTTCCCTCCCTGCCAAAGAAAATCTCTGAGCAACTTGGAGATCTGCTCCATCACATTTCTTGGTGCAAGGAGGAAAGCCGCCTGGAAGATTGGGAGTGCAGACATCACAGTTTTAATTAAGATTACTTTACCTCCCTTAGTTAGCCAGTTTCCTCCCCACGCAGCAATTTTGGATTTAATTTTTGAGATTATGTCACTCCATAACGATCTCTTGTTAACTCCAGAAGTTATGGGAAGACCAAGATATTTAAACCTGTCCCAATTTGCCTGACCTTTAAACCCAAGAAGAGCAGAGATTGCAGAGAGTTCATTCTGGTCTATGTTCCAGCTATATATTTCGCTCTTACTCTCGTTAACCAAGGCACCTGAAACTCTGCAGTACTTTCTGAGGACTGAGTCGAATGCTCTGGCTATTCTGATGGAGGCTCCTCCGAGAAGAAGAGAATCGTCGGCAAAGAGAGCATGGTTCAATGGTTCAGCTCCATTAGAAGGTTTGAGGCCCGGAATATGACCTGCTATTCTTTCAGCAGTAAGCTTACGACTGAGGGAATCTGCCATTATGATATACAGGAAGGGGGAGAGTGGGCAACCCTGCCTGATACCTCTCTGAGCTTGGAAGAAGTTAGCGGGTCTGCCATTAACTAACGGAGAAATCCAAGGACTATCAATGCAGGCTTTTATTAAATGGACAAAATGTATCAAAAAACCAAAGGAGAGCAGGACCTTAGATAGGAAATTATGATTAACTCTATCAAAGGCGTTTGCCATATCTAGTTTAATCAACATACCTTTCTCCTTTCGTTGCTTACTTGAGTGTATTGTCTCCTGAACTTGGATCACATTGTCCAGAATATGCCTACCCTCCACAAAGCCACCTTGATAGCTGGAGATCAGTTTTTTTAACAATGGCTTGATCCGACTTGCCAGAAGTTTTGCCATGATTTTATAAGAAGCATTGCACAACGAGATGGGTCTAAATCTAGCAAAGGAGTCAGGATTGGTGTCCTTAGGAATTAAAGCCAGGTAAGTGGACTTGGTTCCTCCACCAATCTTGGCTTTCTGCATGAATCTTCTTATCATTTTAAGCAGATCTGCCTTGATAATGTGCCAGCAGGATTTGAAGAAGTGAATTGTGAACCCATCCGGCCCAGGGGCCTTATCTGATTCCATGGACCAAATAAATTTTATGATTTCCTCCTCAGTAATGGGTCTGCAGAGGTTTAAGTTGTCTTCAAGACTGATAAGGGAGGGAACACTGGAGAGAAAATCATCCGCCTCCTCATCATTGCTTTGAGTTTCTTCTCTGTACAAGTTCCTGTAATGGTTTTCAGCAGCGGATTTAACTTGATTGAATCCTTTACATACTTGACCCTCAGCTATTTTGATTTCTGCTATGTAGTTCTTTGACAGTCTAGCTCTATATTGCCAGTGGAAGAAGGGAGTGTTTCGGTCCTCGGCCTTCAACCAAAGGCTTCTGGATTTAAGCCTCCAGTATTCTTCTTCCTTACGAAAGGATTGGTACGTTGCTCTTTGTGCTTTTACTTCCTCCTCGAGCAACTCTGATGTGATATCTCTGATTTCCATATCTGTTTGCAGGTCCGACAAAGACTGCACAACCTCCATTCTTTGATTAATGGGGTTGATATCCGATGTTTTTATCCAGTCCTTCAGAGCTTGCTTTGTAGCTTTCAGTTTTTGCTCCCATACGTAGCTGGAGGATCCCGAGATTGGTTTGGTCCATGCTGCCTTGAAAATCTCCATGAATCCATCTCTCTCGATCCAGAGTGGGTTGAATCGAAAAGGAAGCGGACCCAAGTCTTCTTCATCTTCCAAATGGAGCTGGATGGGTTTATGGTCTGAGGAGAGCTTGGGAAAAATTTTGGTGGATATTTTCTTGTTCATCATAATGGAACTTTGTACCAAGAAACGGTCTAATTGAGTAGAAATGTGCTCCGAACCAACCCGATTATTTGACCATGTGTAAATGCCACGAATGGGCCTGAAATCAAGAAGGTCCCAGAGCTGGGTGATCTCCTCAACCTTGGCCAACATGGGGTCTCTGGAGTTGTTTCCCCCCCTCTTTTCTTTTGCTTTCAAAACAATGTTCAGATCCCCAGCAAGAATGATGTTGCTGGGATTGGTCTGCTCAAGAAAGGCCACAAGTGTATCCCAGCATTCTCATTTTTCAGAATAAGTCACTGGAACATAGAGATTGAAGAGAGAGATGGACAACTTACTTGCCTTATGCTTCAGCTCCGTGTATATCCAATGCTGGGTTTCATGGGACCTTAGCAGCTGAAAGAGGTCGTCCATCCAAAGTGTTGCCAACCCTCCAGAGGTTCCCCTTGAGCTGACTGATTTTCCTGCTTTTTTGTTCCACTTTGTTCTGCCTAACTCTAGAAGGGCTTGCCCTTCTATTTTGGTCTCTTGGAGCATAAGAATGTCTAAGGGGTCTGCTTTCAATAGGTCCCTGACTGCTTCTATTTTAGAGGGGTTCCCCAAACCTCTGCAGTTCCAAGAGACGAGATTCATTATTTACAAAGAGGGGGGTTGGGGCCTCCCTTGGAAGGCCTTGGTCTGATATTTCGCCCAATAGAAATTTCTATTGTGGATTGACTTCCTTGAATCTTGAGTCTTTCTGCCTCTTCTTCCCTCTTCTCTTTACGAGATTTCCTTCCTGCTTTTTTGGAAGGGCGCTCGTAGAATTCATCCTCGGAAGAACTAGAACTAACCACAGGTTTTTTCCTTGCTATTTCTGTGTAGGAAGGATTAGTGGGAGAGCCTTGATTTTCCTCCAACTGAGTTGTTTCCTCTCTCTCTTTATTTGGAGGAGAAGGGGCCGGCTGTTCCTCATTCTCCTGATTTAGGTTGACTTGTATGTCCTGCTCTCTTTCTGGTGCATTTGGTGGTGCTCCCGCTTCTTGGTTGCTTTTGGAGCTTGGTTGACCTCCTGTCATATTTCCTTTACCTGCACCTTTTTCTGAGCTAGTGTTTTTCTGGACTAGGGTCCATTGTTCCCCATTTTGTTTATCTGCCTGTTCCTCAACCTTCTTCTTACAGTGGTTTGCAAAGTGACCGTGCCCATGACAATGCCTACATTTAAATGGCAGCTGTTCATAGTCCAGCTCTTGGACATGCGTCCACCCAGCAACAGTGAGCTTGATAGCTTCCGATAATCCTTCTTTGAGATCTACTTCTACGCAGATGCTGGCGCATGAGTACTGATCCTTTCTTGCCGCCTGATCTATGTATTTTCCCAATGCATTTCCTATTGTCTGGAGAGATTTTGGATTCCAACAGTGGAGAGGCAAGTGAGGGAGTCTAACCCAAACCGGGACAGCTAAAGGAACATCCTGGGAGGGGTCGAAGTCAGGGGACCATTTGTTTAGGGAAAGGCCCTGAGGGCCCATGAAATATGGTCCGTTTCTGAAGATTAATCCTTTGTCTTCCGGGTTTTCAAAGACAAACACAAAGAAACCCTTACCTACGAAGTAGCTGTTGACTCCCTCCTTGATCAAAGGCTTCCAGTTCCTTTGAGTCCAGTCCTCAACAGATTTGGGAGAGGGCCAGAGGCCCGTGAACTGGCCTATGAGGCCCCGCTCCGCTAGATTCAGCGCCGATTTGCAGGTGTCTCCTTCAGGAAGAGCCACTGTGGGGATTGAGTCCATTTTTTTCACAAATTTCTGCTGAGACAAAGATGGAGGGCGTTTGGGAGCATTAGCAATCATTGCCCTAAATGCAGAAACCTCCAGAGGCAGAGGGGGATCAGGAGTCCTGCGGTCATCCATGGTTAGATCTGACCCAGAGCAGGCCGAGCAGGACGAAGCTGGGGCGCGCTGGAGCTGCCAGCAGCCCAGGCACGGTCAGAGGGCGCAGTGGGAGGCAGAGCGGAGGAGCAGAGCCAGCGCGCGCGATTCAAAAAGTTGTGGGCTTGGCCCGGAACGGTTAATCTCTCGCGGCGAGCCACACCCTTGCTCAGGATTGAGCACAGGACCTGTCCGTCTTTACGAGAGCGACCTTACCACTACGCCGCCTCCACAGACCTTTAAAGGTCGTGGGCTTGGCCCGGAACGGTTAATCTCTCGCGGCGAGCCACGCCCTCGCTCAGGATTGAGCACAGGACCTGTCCGTCTTTACGAGAGTGACCTTACCACTACGCCGCCTCCACAGACCTTTAAAGGTCGTGGGCTTGGCCCGGAACGGTTAATCTTTCGCGGCGAGCCACGCCCTCGCTCAGGATTGAGCACAGGACCTGAAAGATTGTTTTAATAACGATACATGAAATACATTATGTACAAGGATATGACTGGGCAGTGCCAATCGATAAGCCATGGGTCCCACCCTTTCCAATTTTTGGAAAGGGCTGCAAAACCTGGGAGCCAAATTGGCACAAGAGGCCCATCTTAAAGTGCTTTTCTTTGGCTTGATCCTTACGTACACATGGTCCCCCACCTCAAACTGACGATAAGTCCTTTTCTTATCTGCGTACACTTTTTGTCTATCCTAAGCTGCCTTTAAATTTTGTTGGATCTTCTTTACTTCTGTCTCCATTTCAGCTAGCATATCCAGTCCAAGCATCAACTTGGTTTTTGGGCTACTCCAATTAATAGGAGTTCTGCATTGTCGTCCGTACAAGGCTTCAAACGGACTAATCTTAAGAGATTCTTGGTAGCCGTTATTGTACGCAAACTCCACTAGGTGCAGATATTCTTCCCACCTATTTGGTTGTTGCATTACATACATACATAACATATCCTCTAGGATTTGATTCACTTGTTCCGTTTGTCCGTCTGTTTGTGGATGGTAAGCAGTGCTTAAATTAATTTGAGTCCCCAATCCTGTAAACAACATTTTCCAAAACGCTGAAGTAAACTTCACATCCCTGTCAAATATGACAGTCTTTGGGATACCATGTAGTTTAAAGATCTCGCGCATAAATATGTCTACTATCTGGATTGTCTTATAAGTGGACTGCACTGGTATAAAGTGTGTTGATTTGCTTAATCGATCCACCACTACCATTATAGAGTCATTATGCCTCTTTGACCTTGGTAATCCAGTGATAAATTCTAACAATATCACTTCCCACTTCCACTTAGGTACTGTTATAGGCTGCATCAGCCCAGTTGGGTGTTGGTGCTCCACTTTCACTTGCTGGCATTCTAAACACTTGTTTAGATATTCTGCAATATCTCTCCTCATACCTGACCATAAGTAATTCTTCTTTATTGCTGTTAGCATTTTCTGATATCCAGGATGTCCAGAGTAATTACTTCGATGATGTTCATTCAAAATCAGTTCCTTCAACTCCATTATGTTTGGAACAAAAACTCTCTTTTTGAAAATTAGCAACCCATCCTTATCAATTTCATAATCAACATATTTTCCTTGGTCTTTGAACTCCTTTGCTTGCTGCCACATAAGCTTATATTCAGGATCTTTCTTAGTTTCTGTTTTTATCTGCTCCAAAAATCTACACTCAACCTGATTATAATACAACTCATAAACACCATGCAATTTTCTGCTTAACACATCAACTACTCTATTCTCCTTACCTTTTACATGCTGCATATCAATGTCAAATTCGCTCAGGAAGGCATTTCACCTTGCTTGGAGAGAATTGAGATCAAATTGCTTAAAATATTTAGTTAAGCTGTTGTGATCAGTTTTGAGCACAAATATTTTCCCGAGCAAGTAGTGCTTCCATACCCGGAGTGCATGCACTACTGCTGTCAGCTCCAAATCATAATCGGAATAACGTTGCTCATGCTCTTTTAATTGTCATGACTCATAGGCAACCACTTTACCCTCTTGTGATAGAATCACCCCAACTCCTTCTTTGCACGCATCTGTGCAGACCTCAAACTCTTTATTAGGATTAGCTACCCTTAACACCAGAGCTGTAGTCAATAACTGCTTCAATCTTTCAAAACTATCCTGACATTCCTTTGTCCATTTAAATATTTTTCCTTTCCTTTGTAAGGAAGTAATTGGAAAAGAAGTTCTTGAAAAACTTCAATAAATCGCTGATAATACTCGGCCAGCCCCATAAAAGATCGGATGTATGCCACATTTTGGGTTACTTTCCATTCCATAATCGTTCTAATTTTCTCTGGGTCAATTGCAATACCCTCAACAGAAATTACGTGACCAAGGTACTGTAATTCTTCCTTGAATAGAGGCCTTGCTTCTTGAATTTCAGTTTGGAAATGGCGCAAGTAGTGCAGGATCTAATGTACTTCCCGACATCTTGTTGAAGGTTCGTCCAATAGAAATACTTCTGCAGTACTGCCAATGTTTTCTCGACCCCAAAATTCCCAGCGACTTGACTGTAGTGTGCTTCCCAAATAATCTTGGAACGCTCGCTTGAAGGAACACAAAGGTGTCCCAGGTGACATAGCAGTGCATCTTGGAGGTGAAAATTTTGAACTTGTGTACCCTCCAAGAGTGTCTTGTATGTGTGGTTGAATTCTGGATCGCTCTTGTAGAGAAGTGGCCAATCAGAAGTCTCGTGCCCACAAGAGTTGAGAATGGTGGTTAGCACCACGATTAGTGGTCGGCTGAGGTAGTCTGCAACATTATTGGTGCTACCCTTCTTGTACTTGATGTTCAAATGAAATTGTTGCAGATATGTGGACCACTTCTTATGGTGATCATTATGAAACTTCCCTTGTGTCTGTATGAGCTGCAGGGGTCGGTGGTCTGTGTGGATTATTGTTTCCTTCCCCAAAATGTAATGCTTCCATTGTTGACAAGCCTACACAATGGAATACATTTCTTTGTCATAAGTGGGATACTTGCGAACTATGTCAGACAATGTCTCACTGTGATATGCCACCGGATGACCCTGTTGAGTAAGAAATTCCCCAATAGAATAGTCAGAGGCATCTGTATCAATCTCAACTGGTTGTTGCAAGTCTCGTAATGTGAGCACTAGGGCAGAACAAAGGTGATATTTCAATTCTACAAACGCTTTTTCTTGAGATTCTGACCAAAATTATTTTTCTTTCGCTCCTCCCTTGGTGACTTGACTCAAGGGCCAAGTGATATGAGAAAATCCCAACATGAACCTGCGGTAGAAATTAGAAAGACCTAGAAAGTTGCAAAGCTCTGTTAGAGTGGTTGGGGCTGGCCAATCCCGAATGACTTGGATCTTGGTTGGATCCACATGCACCCCTCGTTCATCAATAATGTATCCCAGATATTGAACTTGGGTCATGCCAAAAGTGAAATTCTCCAAATTTGCACACAACTTGTGTTGCCGCAGTGTTTGGAGGACCTATTGGATGTGGTGGAGGTGCTCTTCCCAAGTCTGGCTGAAGATCAGAATGTCATCCAAGTAAACCACTACGAATGAGTTGGTGAATGGCCGCAAGATGTCGTCCATCAACCTCATGAAGGTTGCGGGAGCATTCGTCAGCCCGAAAGGCATGACCAGCCATTCAAAAAGTCCCTCATTGGCTTTGAAGGTAGCCTTACACGCATCAGAGGGTTCGATTGGTACCTGGTGATACCCAGACTTCAAGTTGATCTTGCTAAAATATTTCGCCCCTTTCAGTTGGTCCAGAAGGTCATCAATCTGTGGGATCAGGTACCTATTCCAAAAAGTGATCTTGTTCAGCACCTGATAGTCAATATAGAGTCTCCAAGTCCTATCCTTCTTCTGTACCAACACTATCAGGCTCCCACAGGGCGATGAACTCGGCTGGATGTGACCTTTCTACAACAACTCCTAAATATGCCTCTTGATTTCATCGTTCTCTAGAACAGAGCGCCAATAAATCGGTCCATTGGGTAGCGATGCACCTAGGGTCAAATCAATGGGGTGCTTGACCTGACAACGCAGAGGCACCCCTGTGGGTGAGATGAATATGTCCCCGTACTCCTCCACAACCTTTTCCATTTGTTGTTGTCATGCGAAGGAGACCTTTCTAAGGTCATGGCCACAATATTCTTCTTTCCCTGGGGGCGGATCATCAAGAAAACAAATTTCCCAGTTTTGGAAATGAGTTTACTGCATTGTTTTGCAGTAACCAAAGAGATAGTGGCAGGCGGTGGTACCTCTGGTATCCTGTACAACTTATTTCCCAAAGTAACAATAACAGTGCGAGGTCGAGACTCATACACAGCATGTCGCTTCCACAAGTATGGTTGGCCTAATAAACATCAAGAGGAGCAATGTCACATAATACCTCATTTGTGAAGGGCTTGATGTTGTAGGGAAGGCGACACTGTTGGCTGATGCGGAGATCCCGTCCTTGGTGAAGCCACCCGATGGTGTATGGTTGTGGGTGTACTATGGTCAGAAATCCCAATAGCTTCACGACGTCTACTAAAATGAGGTTCTTTGAGCTCCCATTGTCGATAATGAACTGTAGCGGGGAACCCTTTACCCACATCTGGGAGTGGAAGAGATGCTCCTCCTCCTCTGGATATTTCGGTTCTTCCTTCTGGATCTTCACAATGGCAATGATGGCGTTGGGCTTCACATCAATAATCTTCTTCCCTTTTTCATTCCCCTAGTTGAGTTCTGTTTCAAGGTCAGAGCATGCATCTGATTCAGAAGCCCTCATCTCGGCCACTAGCGACTGCTTGGCTCGACACTCACTTGTTTTGTGAGTGGAGCTCTTATGTAACTCACACCACTTTCCCGTGTCCTTCTTTGGCTTCGCAGTGTTGTTCTTTACTTGCGGCTTTGGTAGGTTGTCTTGGGCCGCCATGCCTTGGTTTTTTCCTTTATTTTGTGGTTTGGGGGCACCTTTCCCTTGCTTTTGATTCACAGATCTAAAGTCTCGCTTCTTCTGTTTGAATTTTTGCTCAATATTGGCAGCATGCCGGTATGTCGTACCAAGCGAGGAGATGTCGAGGAACTCCATTTCCTCCTGAATGTATCTTTGCAGACAACTGCGATACTTTAGCACCAAATTTTTCTTTGAATCTTTGATACCCAACTTTGTGGGCAGGGTATGGAACAGAATCGTCAGCTCATGCACATCTTGATCCCTTTGTTGTTGCAGCGTGGTCCATTGTATGTACTTGTCCTCATAGCTCCCCACGGGATAGTATTATTCCTTGATGGTGTCTCGGAAAGAATTCCAAGTGGGTATAACCGAGAACAGAGAGGGTTATTTCTCGTCCTTTTTCTCACAGTAGGTTTCCCACCAGTCCTTGACATGGGGGGTAGCTTTAAGGAGTGAAAAAATAATCTTCTCCCGGTTGGAAAAGTCACAAACCAAGAAATATCCTTCTAATATATTCAATCATATATCTATGGCATCTGCATCTATTTCTCCCTCAAATATGGAAATTTCGCACCTCTAGAGTGGCTGTTGGATGCAGATGCGCTGCTGGTGGGTAGTCGTTGAAGTATCTGGGAAAATTTATCCATCATTCGGATTTATTCAGGAATGCAACAGAATACACATATAACCATAAATACAAAGATGCAGCAGAAATAACACTTCATTTCATTAATATCAAAGAACTAAAATTTTCTTACAGACAGAATGGAAATAAACTAGCTAGGGCGCTGGTAGCTTATCTATGAGAAGAGATGTGGTGGCTACATACCTCTGAACTATGTTACAATGAGGCTCGAGGGCCTATTTATTATTGAGAAACAATGGAAAACCCTAAACATCTAAAAACCTAACCCTAGGAGATGAAGTGCCAAAATTATGGGCCCTGTTTGGGTAAATTGGTGTTTCAACTTCCCGGTGAAATAACTTTGGCATACGATCTTCATTTGACGTGCACCATACCTCGTTAGAAATATATATCCCAGGACTACAACTTTTTGTGTGAGAAACATGGGTCTCCCGGTTTTCCCAAAAAACATCGTTTAGGGCTCAAAACAACTCTGGAAGTTCACAACTCGAAAAACTGCTAAAAATAGTAAGTTGTGCCGAAACGAAAAAACTGAAAGAGACAATGGTGGGGCCCCAAGTGGAAAGGAGGGTGGCCACCAATATCCACCTATATCATACACCCCAGAATTATTCCTATTATTTCTCTCTCATTTCCTCTTCTGCAAGTAAAAGTCATTGTGAAGCGAGAATGAAATATGCATTAAGAAAAATAATTTGATCTGGTGTTTGAAGTGAATACCATCATACCTCTCAGTGGTGGAAAAATTATTATCATGATTAATGAAAAACAAAGAAGAAGCCCTAATCTCCTGAGCTTCTTACTGATGGGTAAACCCACGAATGAGATAACGTATACTAATTAAAAGGAACATAGAAGTAAGGTCATTACAGTACTATACCCCATCATTATCAACCTTCCTCATATGAATATTTCAGATTCCTAAAAGCTCAACCTAGAATTTGTAGAAAAAATGTTTAGGGATGAGTTGAAATTCATAATCCCCCTGATCAATCTTCACCATACCAAGGCCTAGCTTTTTGCTTCAAGTTTTTAATAAAACAAAATATGGTAGGGCAGGTTCATAGATTCAAAATTCAAATTCAAATGATTTGTAGAGTGTCATTACACAATTCAAAATTTGCAAGAGAATAGGCATTAATTATGTGGTGACTTGACACTAACATTGTAGCCAAATCGACAATGAAATCCACATAATGCAAAATAATTTTCTAGCATATGGTAATCAAGCAATTACCATGCTCATTCCCCTACATGATGATCCATAAATGCCTTCAAATGCAGAGGTGTACTTTAGGCTAACCATGCAGAGACAAAAGATACTCTTAGGGGGTATTAAATACCCTTTAACATTGTAAATATTTAATACTATAATTCGAGCAATATTTAATACATATACTTACACTGCATATAGGACGAGCAATATTTAATACATACTATTAAGTTACGCATATACAGAAGGTATGCACATATACGAAAATTATATATATACAAAATATGTGCGCATATACGAAAAATATGCAAATACACAAAAGTTGTGCACATATGGAAGATATGTGCATAAACATAATTTGTGAAAAACTTCAACCTCTATATAAGCGCAACTTCCATATATGTGCATATCTTCCATATATGCACAAACGAATATAAACAAATGCGAAAATTATGCATATACATAAATTGTGCATATACAATGGCTGAAGTTGTGCATAAATTATGTATATGCACAACATCTGTATACAAAAGCTACGCATATATAGAATTTGTGAACAACTTCAATCTTCGTATATACGTAGTCTCTATATATGTGCATATATAGTCTCTATATATGGAATTTTCACATATACAAAAGATATGTGATATAGAAGATGTGCACATATAGACGTTGTGCGACTTCCGTATATGCACATGTCTTCAGTATATGTGTTTATTTCGTATATATGTATATTTTCGTATATGCACTTATCTTAAAGTTGCACATATACAATAGATGCACATATATAGTATATTTACATATACAAAAGTTGCACATATATGGAAGATATGCACATATACCGAAAATATCTGCATATATTGAAAATATGCACATATAAAGTAGATTTAGATTATGCACAAATAGTTTTTTTTTTATACTACCTGACAAACAAATTTAATAGAAATGATCTTTCGTAAAAAAATTTAAACAATGCACTCATATATATATATTATTAATTTATATATTTTAACATTATATAAATATTATATATTACTTACAGCTCATAAAAGGAAATGTAACATTATTATTTACCTATTAATTCTTTCTAGAGGTGATCTACAGTGCAATATTTGAGGGATGTTGTGCCACGATGCAATATTAGAGGGATTTTGTCCTTTAACAATACTTAAAAGAATAATAATAATAATAGTTAAAATTAAAAATTAAAAAATATTAATAACAAAAAAAAATTATATATGGATAATAAATATTAAAAAAAAAATATCCACAACAAATAAAATACTTCTCTTTTTATCTTAAATAACATAATTTACATCTACTTTATATATAAAGAGAGATAAAGTAATTGAAAGAAAAATAACTATAATTTTGTCCATAACTACTTACTACTTTTAATATAAGATAGACTTGTGATTCATTCACCACATTGCATTTCACTATGAAAGAGATGTGTAATTCATTTTTGGTTAGATATTTAAAAAGGAAATATTAAAAATAAAAAAATGATAGCCATAAATAAGATATTTTCTTATACTTTTACTTATGTATAATTTTTTCTATTTTAAAATATTTAAATACAAAGATTAAATAAAATATTTGAATATCCATGTTAAGTAACATTTCAATATCAACTTCATATATATATCTTAACTATAAATGAAATATTTTAATGCTCATATTATGTAAAATAAATTTACCAACTTAAATTCCATAGGTAGTGATTGCGTGCTTTGTTAAGACACTCCTTGATGTGAAGTCAATGCTTCAATTCTCCTTAATGTGAAGTCACCGGTTCAATTCCCCTTGATGTGAAGTCACCGGTTCAATTTCCCTTGATGTCCTACCAAGCTTACAAAAATAAAATAAAAGAGATAAGCCATAAACAAAATATTTAGACATTCATATTAAGTAAAATCTTTGAATATTAGCTATATATATTATATAAAATAATTAAAAACAAAAAAAAATCTTATACTTCAAACATTTTATTGGTGTATAAGACATGACTCCATATATATAAACTTCAAATCCATAAATATTAAGATTAATCAAATCTCTCTAGTGTAAATCTTTAAGTTTTACACCTAAAAAATATTTATAAGTAAAAAAAAATTGATCTCCTCTCATATCAAATTCAAATATTTTTCTTTAATCAATCTTGCATTAACATGTACAGAACACAAATCCTCAAGGAATTCAATGATTCAGATGTACAAGTTTAGGGCTAGCTAATATCATTCCCTAATCGATCAAAATATTCTAATCTCCTTAAATATGATTTTTTAAATGGAGGGATAGGTTGGCGAATCCAGAGAGAGGGTTTCAACATTGATGGTAAAGGTAAGACCAAATCATAAGGCTTTTAGCATTACCAAAATGAAGGGCCACTCTACTTAGTCATAATTCTATTTAATAGACTAGCATCATGTTTAATCATGTTTAAAAGATGAAGCCCATCCCGTGCCTTACTAAATTTCTCTAACATTGTCCAAAATATATTATCCATGAATAAATCTTGTGTGCTTAGTACAAACTATACATGCTTGATACACCAAGCCAACACCTTGGCCCAACTTTTGTAAGATATCTTAAGAAATATAATGTGCATTAGACTAGTAATCAATTCTAAATCCCTTACCTTAAGAATGAACTTAACAATGCCATGTTAAATTCTAGATCCTAGATATTGGTTGTAAAGAGTTTTTCTATAAACTTGGAGAAGGGAACACATCAAGTGGAGTTATAGAACTCAAAAGGGAACCCATCAAAGGTTAGACGATATCATTTCATGTGAAGTTGTATAAGCTGGCTCGTATTGGGAGAGAACTTGGTCAAAAGTTCTTTGATATTCTTCTAAAACCAAGAACAATACCCACATCTAAACACTTCCATAGACATCACATCTATCCTCTATGAGGTCCTTTTTAATAATTCCACATCTATCCTTTATGAGGTCCTTTTCAATAATTTACTGCACAGTGGTAAGACCATAGTTGTTTAAGGGACATAACACAATTTCCCCGAAATTAAAAACCAAACCATTGAATATGTTGACATTTCGGCCATATACCATATTTCGACCTTTGGACTATATTAAAAAAATTTCCCATATAATATAAAGTTCGAACATTGGTCTTCAATAAAAATTTCGATCATTTTTAATAAAAATTTGACCCATCATATAAATTTGAAATTTGGACTATAACCAACGTTATAATTTGCACCTTGGAAGGGGGCATGTGGCAACCTTCGGGCTAGCCACGTGTCCTCATGCCATTGGTTCTTAAAACCTCTAATAAAATTGAAATAAGTCACTCTCCTTACTAATCATCCACACTCTGACACGTGGCATGGTTGAAATTGGTTGAAATTGGAGAAATATTCTCAAATTTTGACTTTTGACCCTGTTTGACTTTTTTTTTTTTTTTTTTAAATTCTTCTGTTTGACACGACAATCAGCAGGATCTAACTTCCTCATATGGAGTCTGTTTTGAGTGAACGAAGTGCGTCATATTCCTGGTGATGGGCCCGATCCGGTCATTCTGGTTTGCTGTGATTCTGAGCACTTTGAATTTTTGCCCCTAATCTAGATTCTAATCAAAAGACAACAATGGCTAAAGAATACTTCAGCTAGAGTAGATCACATTACAGTCGATCGTGCATTTTATATGATATCAGAGAAAATGTTGCCTCTCTACATTCCTTGTAGAGGAAAATAATCAAGGAATTGACCAAATTAGATCTGCAGATATACAACATTGATGAGGGTATAGAGGAGCATCTAAAGTGTCTCTCTTCCTCTTCCTCTTTTGACTTTGTTATAATTTTAGATGACGTAGATGATGCCTGACAATTGCAACCGTTTTTTCCAATTGAAATATTCTTAACTGCAACAACTTAGTTTCAATTACGTGACAAGAAAATGTTCAAACTGGTAAAAATCGTAGAGACATCAATTTATGAGTTATTGGTGTATGAGACCCCCTTGTTTGTGGGACAATGGACCCACCTGCGCCGCAGTGATTTGAACGCTAAAGTCTAGCCTCTTTGATTTTTAACTTGTGACATCTTACGAGGAAACATATGCTCTTAACCATTATATTTGTCATAGGCATGGTATTACACATTTAGTTTTGTTTTGACTACGTATTAGTTTGTCTTTGACCAAAAAATTCTACAGCTTATCCATAGTTTAACATTGAGAATTCATTTTTTGTTATTTTTTATTGTTATTTAAATTATTTATTTGTAAGGTGATTGGTTGAAGTCTTATTATGGGCTCTTTAGTAACTTCTATTTATGTTAGTTACTAATTTTTTGTTTTTTGTTTTATTTCCTTTTTATTTTGATTTTTTATATTTTCTTTTCCTGATTTTCAATCTTAAGGTGACTTATTATTAACAACCTTTTTTACTAGTTATTTTATTTTGTGATGAAATGTTTGTCTTTATTATTTTTTAGTTTAATTAAGTTATATTTAAGCTAAATGACAAGTACTAGTTACTATGTAAGCCTTGTTCTATAATAAGTTAGAAGAAAAATATAAATATAAATATAAAGAATAAGAAGAAAAACAAAGAATATAAATTAAACTATTGTACCAATAGATTTTCTTTCCTCTCTTTCATTGTTGAACCATGGAACAAAAATAGAGACAAAAATAAATAAAGAAGAAGAAAAAGAGTTGATTTTTTAATGGATTAAAAAAAAAAACCCAAGTAACAAAGATTATCACGTGAGGCTTATTTGCTTTTTAAAATGGACAGGGATTCAACCAGTTAAGACCCCAATTACCAAAGATTATCCACATGAGGCTTAGTTGCATTTTAAAGTGGACATGGATTTAATTAGTTAAAAAAGGGGAAATGGTTGAATTTAAAGTGGACAAGAATTCAAGCCCGTTGGATATAGTGGGAAAGATTGACGTGGTGTGCATACAACTTCAATGACCTTTTTGCAATTCATATGAGGTTTTCATTTGTTTTTTTGTTCTACTATGAAGCCGATCGATTATGATATTTCCTCATTATGATATTTACATGTAATAGATTATGTTTTTTTTAATAGGCATTGACTTTCATGTATGTAATCCAAATTCTCAAGCTTCTTTTGTGACATGTCATTTTAAAAGTTTTTAGAAATTTATTATGAAATTACATTCCAATTAATTTCCTCATAGATATAATCAAAGTTTATACACTTCTTTTATGACATGTTTTCGAAATACTTAAATTCCTAGTGTAACACTTTTTCACCTTATAAATAAGAACAAGTAAGAGAAGCAAAATTAATTATATATATATATATATATATAATTGAGGATACTTAGTGAATATTTTTTGAGCATAATTATTATGTTACATTAAAGTTCCTTTTTGGGATATGATTGGTTATTGTTATTAATCCCTTTTCTCTTATTTATATTATGTATATATTCATGTTTGGGTAATTCCTTAAGGTTTCCCTCCATGCTAATCATATAACTAAATGGGTAAGTTGTGACCCCCTCAGCTTTGGAGAACCCTCTAGAAGGTGAAGGTCACATCGTCGGTCATTATGAAAACTAGGCTTGGTGGATTACATTTTTTCTCATTGCCACCATCCATCTGTTACGGTTTGATCGAACAGTGGGGATTTTGCCCAAACAATTGATGGAACCACTTTCCACCCTTGTCCCTCTTTGACATCATCATTCCACCTCCTCGATGAAGCAGCTGTGCAATTTTCTGGAACCTAGGGTTTGGCTCGAATTCATTTCAATTTTTCACTCTCGTGAGTATCTTGCAAAAATCATTTTACAGAAAATTCTATGTTTTTTTGAATTCATGCCAATTGTTCGGTCTCGTGAGTACTGTTGTCGACAAGTTTTCCTTGCATGATTTTTAATATTAAAACATATATATTTTTTTTTCGATTTATCTCTTCGTTTGATTGACAATGAAATTTATGGATTATTGGATATTGGAATGTTTCTTGAAATTATTGTGTACTATTTCTTGGGGCTTCGACCCCTTCTAGTGTGTGTTTTGGTCATATATAGGTATTACAATTTCATTTCATTGTTGTAATAATTTTGTTTGCATCGTTTCTTATTCATGTTGAATACTTATATTGGTTAATATTACTTTAATAATGTCAAATCGTGCCACAGGGAAATAGAGTCTGGTTCCCCTCTAACTAGGCACCAAGACTTTTGCATTGGAAGAGGATTGGTTCCCTAGAGCGTCTATGTTGCATTGGGAACCTAACCTATTTGTAGCATCCAAGGTTATCTATGTGTATATTTAGTCAACTAACTAGGAAAAATTAAAAGAATCTTTGTACTAAATAAAATACACTTGTTTTTGTGACTCATATGACTTGGGTGTTTTCGTTGTTTTGTTCTTTAATTATTTTACCAGGCCTAAATTGCACCCATAGTATATATATATATATTTTAAGGAATACTCTAGCATTTCTTTGTCATGGACATCTGTAGAAACTAGATATCACTTATCATAAGAAAAATACTTTCAAGTACATATATTACATTGTAACAAAATTTGGGTTTCCTTCAACCTATTTTATCGAGAGAATTTACCAGAAAACTCGAGACGTAAGATTTCTCTGTAAAATTTTAATGCTTCAAATTCTTTCTCTCAGATTAATTACAACATTCTATATTATAATTTATGTAAACAAACATATAGAATTCACACTAAGTTCTTTCAAGAATTTTAGTCACTTATCTGTCCAGGTTAGCTCTGTCAGAGAAATAGAACCAGGAAGAAAATTTATTTATCCTCCCAACCTTTGAGACTGACAATTACGTCTAGGTCTCCCCTCGAGCTTCTTGGTTTCCAAAGAAATTCAAGACAGTAAGCATTATAGGACCTCAGGACCTCTATTTTAGTCCAAATTATTCTTCTCAAGGGCTTCCACTAGTTATGACCAACTCAAGAAGACCCTCCAGTAGTGCAACTGCTTTTATTGACAATGTCGTGTCACAAGTTCACTTTTATTTTCCTCTTACTTCCTCACTCAGTGACACATTGCCTCTCCCACTAAGAGATTTTCTTTTGATTCTCTCCAAGGAAGGAAGTATTTCTTGACAGCTTGCTGCCACAAGTTCACTTTTCGTTTCCTCTTACTTCCTCCCTCTCCTACTTAGAGAATTTCTTTTAATTCTCTCTAGGGAAGGAACTAATGTCTTTTAATTCTCTCTAGGGAAGGAACTATCTAACTACCTAGAAACCCAAGATTTTCCTCTTTTGAAGTCTTTCGTGCTATTTTTTTGACCGAGCATAACTTTTCTTTTAAAACAAACAAAATAAAATGATAATTACTATACTTAGTCTTAACAAAATCGAATTACAAAGTCACACATAATTAAAATAAATAAATTTATTTTCATGACTAAAAGTGTCACACCTGAAAATCTATTATAAAACTACAATCTAATTAATTTTTATATAAAATTAAAAATATATTATTGTTTAATATTTTTCTATTAAACTTACTTGTAATTAATGTTTCATGTGACATTTTCCTTGTTTTTTTATAAAAATGTGTTAACAAATTCCTAAACAATCTATTCAACCACAACTTAATAGTTTTTTTATAAAATTGAAAATATATTGTTATTAGGTATTTTTCTAACATGTGCTCAATATCCTGTTCCTGACATAATTAAATTTTTATCCACAAATTATTTAATAACTTAAAGCTATATATATGTTTGTAATTATGAAATCAGAACTTTGTCCTTCTTCCCGTATCTTTACTTTATATTAAATTAAATTCTTGAATTTCTCAAATTTTCTATACTCGTATATTCAGTTGAATTCACACTTCAGTTTTTCTTGTCCATGTAAAGAATATATTTATAAAAAAAAACAAGAAATACCCTTATTGTCCAACCCTTTGTTTACTTGGTTCAAAGTTAGAAAACTAATTTTTATATTCATAACCATGAATATAAAAACAACAGTTATATAAAACAAATGACCACAATCAAATTTTTGATCGATCGTTCCTCGGGCAGACGTCCAGGATGGAATGACGTCCAGGATGGAATGAGCAGAGAGCCTACAATATTTAACATTTTCTTTGTCCCTTCTTTAACAATATGAACTTTTCCTATTCCCAGCTGAAAAGGGACAAACAAAGAGACATATATATTTTAATTGAGAAAACAGAACGATTATGTGTGGACAACAGTGGCCAAGATTCACGAGGTCTACGGTGCGCATGGGGTGGAAATTGGACTCTTCTGCTTTTTGGAATACAAAATCTGTAGAGACCAAACCTTCTGTAAGTAAAAAGCAACCATTATATTGGTAAATATTACTAAACACCTTAATAAATGGCATATGGCATATGTTCTTATAAAAATAAAAAATTTAACATAAAATATAAATAATTTCTAAAATTTCAACTTTAACAAATTTTACATTAATTATAAAGTAATTTATTAATTAATATATGTTTATATCTTAAAAAAAGACAAATTTAAATTTGAAAATGTCATACTTTTCAAATTTAATAATACTAATTGTATGCTTTAATTTAACATTATTAAATGATATTATCAATTCAGAATATTGTTTAAAAAACATATTTTATAATATATCTTATATCATCAACAACATTACAAAATAACTAAATCATAACCTTATTTAATAATAATAATAATAATAATAAACAATCTCATTTTAAATTATAATCATTAATATTAATTTACACACATATATAACCGTTAAAGTGAGAAGTGTTGCATAGTACCTTAGTCACCATGTAAAATTTAGAAAAAGTATAATGATTATTTAAATTTCATATAACTAAGTACACTTTCTAAAAAAATAACTAGTTATTCATAGGTAAAGCAAAACATTATTATACCTGTGATTGCAATAAGTTGGATATTGATTTCTTTTTGTGAATAATAAAAATTAACATAGAAGAAAATGCAAAACAAAAAATTTCATTTAGACATAAAACATAAATTATATTGACAAGTATCAGTAAACACCTTAATAAATAGCATATATTCTTATAAAATAACAAATTTAATGTAAAATACAAATCATTTTCTGATCACATTTAAAACATTAGAATTTCAACACGGGCTTATAAAATATTTTATTAAATTTTTATTTTTTTATTTAAAAAAAAGACAAATTTAAATTTGAAAATGTCATACTAATATAGATATCAATTCACAATAACATTTAAAAAACATACTTTATAATATATCTTGCATCATCAAAATCATACAAATTAACTAAATTATAATCTTATTTAATAATAATAATAATAAGATTTATTTCAAATTATAATCATTAATATTAATTTACATATATATAAAAGAGTTAAACATTTACATATTTAAAAAATATATGTAAAAAGAAAAACATAATAAAGCAATAAGAAGTCACAAGTGTTGCATAGTAGTTTAGTGACCATGTAAATTTTAGAAAAAGTGTAATGATTATTTAACATTCATATATAAAAGGTAACTACTTTCTTATAAGTAAAACAAAATGAGAACCTTTCAAGCATGTTAATTTGTTGATGTACATGTGAATAAGATTGTTGTGCTTGGGAATTTTTCCTATAATTTTATACTGCTAAATTAAGATAGTTTTGATTTGGAAATTTACTAATTCCAATATGCTTGGAGATTTATAAATACCAAATTATGGTGGTTTCATGTAATATGTTTAACAACATCTTCATTATATTGTAAAACACTTAATAAATTGTTTGTTAAGAACAAGTTTTTTACAAAGCATTTTAGAGTAATTTTAATATGGTAAAAAGAACAGATCAACTTTGAAATCAACTTTGTTACAAACTATCATAGCCATGTTCAAAATCACATTACAACATTTATATATTTACATTAAGCGACAGGTAGTAGCTACTTTGTAACTCTTGTTATAAAATACAATATTAATGCGAAAATATTTCATCTCATTTTTACATATATAATGTTAAAATAACTTAGATATCATATGGCACCATTAGCACATAAAAGTGATCATTGCTCACCACTACCACGGCTGAAAGGGGTGGACTTGTTGATCCGATAAAACCTTTATTCTCACACAAATTTTCTCACGAGGGGGAATTCTTGATCTTCAATGTTCATGATTGTGCAATGAAGATTCATAAATCCTCATCTTTAGGTGGCACATTATTTCCACGAAATTTCGAGGGACTGAAAAACATTTTGACCACGTTGTTCCATAAATTGTGGGATATAATTTCTACGAAATTTACTGGGAGTGGAAAATTATTGTTCTTTGTCGTAGACATAACATATATGGACCCACACATCCTTTAATGTTAAGACGGGACATAATCTCCGTACATTTTCAAAGTGGTTTATGGGACATAATTTCTACGAAATTTACTGGGAGTGGAAAATTATTGTTCTTTGTCGTAAACAGAATATATATGGGCCCACAAATCCTTTAATGTTAAGACGGGACATAATTTCTATACATTTTTATCAGAGTGGTGGAAAATTATTGCCTTTGTTTGGATCTTGGATAGAGAGAAAAAAGAAGTACTACATGGAAGATTTTAACCCCACGCATAACCATCAACAAAAGGCGTACATAGGGGCTAATATTTCTTGGAGATCTAAAATTCTTATTACTCAATTAAGGACTAATTCTCATCAACTCCGTTGTGAAACAGGGGGCTGGAAAAGGCCAAAAGAAATATGGGAAGAAAGAGTATGTATTTTTTGCTCCTCCGGAAAAGTGGAAACAGAAAAACATTTCATTCTAGAATGTGAGGCCTTCAAAGACATCAAGGAAAACTATGCAGGTATTCTGGCAGCTAATTCTTGGGATAATCTATTCAACGAAGAGGTGGTCGATAAGTTGGGAGTGGTCATTGTAAAACTTCACACGAAAAGGGCCGAATACAAGAGTCAGATAGAGAAGAAATCTATCCCATAGGCTATTTTTAGCCTCGTGAACATTACAAATTCTTTCTTTCTTTCCCTAAGTTGGAAATTATCGACCTTCAGTCACTTCATGATCGTGGACACATGATTGGTAAATCCTTCTTCTTTAGACAGAATGCAATTTCCACAAAATTTCCAGAAGGCGGTGGAGAAGTATGCACCATCTCACTTCATGCTTGTCGACATATGGCACCGTCACTGTTAATAAACGCGTCGACAGCATCCTTCAAACTTGATTTTGATGTTTGTCATCTATATGGCTCCAGAGGTCAACAAATCCTTAGTTTCTACACGGGCTTGGCCAGCGCTGGATGTACCAAATATTCGGCAATCAGATTGGGTGCTTTGACCGCGCCCATGTTCATCTAATTGCCAAATATTCAAGAAATCAACAATCGACAAGGGTTGGTAAATTTAGACCAAACATAATTTCCACAAAATTTTCATTTAATTGGAAAATATTCAAGAAATCAACAATCAACATAAGCTAAGGGTTGGTAAATTTACACCAAACATAATTTCCACAAAATTTCCAAAAGGTAGTGGAGCTTTCAGCACCATGTCACTTCATGGTTGTTGACAGATGGCACTGTTACTGCTAACAAACACGTCCACTGCGGCATTAAAAATGTGGTTCTCGCCATTTTAATGCACCTGCCTGCGCTTCAATTATCTAATTATGCTCGCTGATACTTCTCAGCTATCTGAAGACTTTTGAGCTCCGGTATCTGATCTATCTGCCTGCTTCAATCTGATATACCATTTTATGTTTGCCATTTTATCCGTTCATTCGTCTATCTATCCATTCATCCCAATTCCCTTTCAAATGGCACAAATCACTTCTTATCGCTTCTTCCTCCTCTCCATCGACCTCTTATGAGGTATTCATCAATCACAGAGGACCTGATGTCAAGAAAACATTCGCCAGTTCTCTCTACCGTCGTCTTACATCGTTTGGATTGCGAGTGTTTTTGGACAAACCAGAACTGGAAGAGGGGCGCACCTTTCCCTCACAAATAGAAGCCGCGATTCAAAGTGCCACTATTCACATAGCCATTTTTTCTCCCACTTATGCGTAGTCTGTGTGGTGTCTGAATGAGCTCATCCACATGATAAAGTCGGGGGCTACTATTCTTCCCGTGTTCTACAACATGGAGCCTCGAGAACTCCGCTGGACGGGGAAAGATGGAAGTGCAGGGAGGTATGCCCAAGCCCTGCGCATTCACGAACAGAAAGAACGAAACATCCCAGAGACAATTCAGAAGTGGAGAGAAGTTCTTTGCACTGTTGCAGACATAAGTGGTTTCGAGTTAGAGGCATTTCATGGGTGAGACTCTCCCTCTTATGCTTCTCTACCGTTTAATTTCTAATTTGTTACAATACTGATGGGCATGACTAGACATTTTATATAATAAGGCCATTCTAATATTCAGGGACGAGGGAGAACTGTTGGAAGCGGTCGTGCGGCGCATGTTGAATAATGTTGACAAAACACCATTGAAATTTGTGGCCGAACATCCAACAGGTTTGAGGAAAAGTTAAAGGAATTTGAAACCAAAGTTCTGCGGCAGCAGCAGAAGGGCAACGTTGTGGGGATTGTGGGTCAAGGAGGTGTGGGAAAGACAACCCTGGCCAAAGAATTCTTCAGCAAGAGGAGATGGCATTACAGTCGATCGTGCTTTTTATATGATGTCAGAGAAAACTACGCCAGTGGATCTCTACATATGTTGCAGAGGAAACTACTGAAGGACTTGACTGGATTGGACCGGCCAATATACAACATTAATGAAGGTATAGAGGAGCTTTTAAAGCATCTCTCCTCCTCTTATAACTTTCTTATAATTTTAGATGATGTAGATGATGCTCGACAACTGCAACCGTTTTTCCCAATTAAAGATATTCTTAGCCCCAGTAGCTTGATTTTGATCACCTCTCATGACAAGAAAATCTTCAAAATAGCAAAAATCGCAGAGACATCAGTTTATGAGCTGAAGGGGCTCGATTTACAGCACTCCGAAGAGCTTTTCTGCCATCATGCCTTCCTGTTAAAGAATTAGTTTCGATACGGATTAGTTTAGAATTAGTTTTGATTACCGTTCCATTTCAGTTTCTGAATAACCGTCAGACTACTTGTATAAATTGTTCAGATCAGTAATTCTTCAATGCGGGTTTTTCTCTCATAATTTGTTCTGTCCTTTGTTGTTTCTCTTCTTCTCCTTTTCTCTGTGAAATTGTCATGGTATCAGAGCCACTGCCGGTTCTGGTTGTGAGCGTTAGAGTTGCTGGAGCGTTTTCTTGTGTGGGTTAGACCCTCTACACACAGTTCTGCTTTGATGTTGTTGGTCATTCTGTTTTGATTTTGTTGTTTCACTTGAGTGTTGAAGAGAAGCTGGTTCGTGTTGAAGAGAAGCTGGTCAAAAAGCGCAGTCTGCCAAGAAGCATTCGTTCTGTTGAAGAGATGCTGGTCAAGTCTGATTCCAATCAGAAAAGTCCAACCTGCCGCTGGTACGTTCAAGAGAGAGAGGAGCATTTCGTTCCTGTTTAATGCTACCAGAAAAAGAAAAAAAATCTGTGTACATATGCAATAGCCCTTGAATGTTTTCAGTCTTGTATTTGATTATATTCCACTCAAGAAAGTCTTAGTACAGCAGTTGCAGAACTAAATACCTTTTTCAATTAGCATTAGCAATACCAGTCATGTAACTGGTGTGGTTCTTTAAAAACAAAAATCTGAAATCTTTGGTAGAATTCTTGCGGCAGTTTTGACTTATTGTTCTTTGCAAAAGATTGCTGGTTTATTAAAGAAATGGCTTCAACAAGTCAGTTTTCTATTCCGACACCATTATTTAGTGGAAAAAATTATGATTATTGGAGTCTTAAAATGCAAGCATGTTTACAAGGCTTAGGGTGTTGGGAGTTAGTAGAGTTGGGGTTCCAAGAAGCTGACGCAAATGAAATTGCTGGTATGACTGCTGCCCAAAGAAGACAATTTGATGAAATTAAACAGAAAGAAGGTAGAGAAAATTCCTGCATTTTAAATTCATTAGATGACACTATCTTTCCTAAAATTACTGCTGCCAAATCTGCTAAATCAATTTGGGATATCCCTAAGGCTTCTTATCAAGGAAATGATAAAGTAAAAATGGTAAGATTACAGACACTTAGAACCCAATTTGAAACGCTTAAAATGACTGACTCAGAAACCATTGATCAGTTTATGACTAAAGTTATGGGTGTTGTAAATCAGCTTCGGATGAATGGAGAAGAGCTTAATGACCAAAGAATTGTTGAAAAAGTTCTTAGATGTTTGCCAAAAAAATTTGATATGATCGTTACTGTTTTTGAATTAAGAGAATTGACAAAATTATCTGTGGAAGAATTAACTGGTTCTTTGTTGGCACATGAAGCAAGAATTAATTTAGATGTCAGTGATTTCGAGCATGCTTTTAAATCTAAAGCGTCAATGGATAGAGGTAGAGGCAGAGGTTTTCATGGCAGGAAAAGTAAAGGTAGAGGACAGTCTCAGTCTGATGATAGATCACAGGTAACTGAAACACATTCAGAGAAGTCTCAAAATGATCATGGTCGTAAGTGGATAGATAAATCTAAAATTCAGTGTCACTACTGCAAAAAATATGGCCATTATAAGTCTGAATGTCGAAAACTACAGTATGTTCTGAATAAAAACAAAGCCAATGTTACAAACACTGAATGTGAAACATCAAATGCTTTATTTTTGGCATGCCAAGTAACTGTGCAAGTACCTAATAAAGATGTTTGGTTGGTTGACAGTGGATGTAGTAATCATATGACTGGTCATAGTGATTTGTTTTCACATCTTGATACATCTTTCAGTTCATCTATTGGTTTGGGTGATGATCGTCAGGTTAAAGCTTCAAGAAAAGGTGGTGTACCTGTCTTAACCAAACAAAATGTTGTGAAGAATATTTATGATGTTTATTATGTACCCAATTTCAAGCATAATTTGTTGAGTGTTGGTCAGTTAGATGCACATGGTTATGATGTTAGCTTCCACAACACTACTTGCACAATTGTTGATAAGCATAAGTCTCTTGTTGTAAAGATTCCAATGACAAAGAACAGGTTGTATCAGTTACAATTAAAAAGTGAGAAGTTGTATGCGCATAATGTTTCAACGCCAACTAACTCTGATTTGTGGCATTTGCGATATGGTCATTTACCTATCAAAAGTATGAGTTTGTTGCAAACTTAGTCCATGGTGAAAGGGATGCCTTCTTTGTCTGATCATATCTCTTCATGTACAAGTTGTATTATGGGTAAACATAAACGAGATAGTTTTGCTTCAGCCACTAATAGAGCCAAAGAACAACTAAAGTTAGTGCATACAGATTTATGCGGTCCTATGCAAGAAAAATCAGTTGCTGGCAGTCTCTATTTTCTTACTTTCATTGACGATTTTAGCAGGAAAATTTGGGTGTATTTCATCAAATATAAATCAGAAACATTTTCGAAGTTTAAAGAGTTCAAGGCCCAGGCTGAAAAACAAAGTGTCAAGTTTATTAAAATTATGAGGTTTGATAAATGAGGTGAGTATGAATCTAACGAATTCATTGATTTTTGCAAACAACATGGTATTAAAAAACAAACGACAACCAGCTATACTCCACAGCAGAACGGAGTCGCAGAAAGAAAGAATCAAACAATTATGAATATGGCTCGAAGCTTGCTTAAAACACGAAATTTGTCTAAAGATCTATGGGCTGAAGCAGTTGCATGTTCGGTATATATTTTGAATAGATCGCCAACTTCTAGTGTTCAAAATTTTGTACCTGAAGAAGCATGGAGTGGACAAAAGGTAACAGTTTCACACTTTCGCGTATTTGGTTGTGTTGCTTTCGCTCATGTTCCAGAGAAATTGAGAAAAAAGCTTGATGATAGGAGCGAAAAGTATATTTTTATAGGATATAGTGATCAATCTAAGGCATACAGATTGTTTAATCCTATAACTAAGAAATTTGTCGTAAGTCGAGATGTGAAATTCCTGGAAGACAAGTCTTGGAATGAAATGGAGAACAATACTTGTCCTGATCCTTTTATTTTGTTAGATGAACATCAAACATCTGTAACAAGCACTCCAAGATTACAGGTTCAAGAAAAAACCAGTAGTAGTTCATCCAGCAGTAGCAGTTCATCGTCTTCTGAGTCTGATTCTGATAATCCAAAGATGAGAAACTTAAGTGATATTTATGCACAAGATGATGTTGATGATATTGTAAATTTTGCATTTCTTTCATTCCAACCTACTTGTTTTGAAGAGGCTATAAAAGATAAAGTATGGGTAGATGCTATGAATAATGAAATCGATGCTATTGAAAGAAATCAAACTTGGAATTTGGTTGATCTACCTCATGATAAAACCTCAATATGTGTCAAATGGGTTTTTAAAACAAAGTTAAATGAGAGAGGTGAAGTTGATAAGCACAAAGCACGATTAGTTGCCAAAGGTTTTTCTCAGCAACCTGGCATAGATTATGGTGAAACATTTGCCCCTGTAGCAAGAATTGATACAGTTCAATTTGTATTGGCTATTGCAGCACAAAACAAGTGGCCTATTTACCAAATGGACGTAAAGTCTGCTTTTTTGAATGGTGTCTTGAATGAAGAAGTGTATATCGATCAACCACCTGGTTTCGAAATAAAAAATCATGAACATAAAGTGTACAGGTTGAAGAAAGCATTGTATGGCTTGAAGCAAGCTCCAAGAGCTTGGTACAGCCGAATAGACCATTACTTGTTGAATAATGGTTTCAGAAGAAGCGACCATGAGCCCACTTTGTATATCAAGAATGATCATCAAGGTAATATTTTGATATTGTGTCTTTATGTTGATGAAATAATCTATACAGGTAACATGCAGTTAGATGAATTTAAATCTGCAATGAAAAATGAATTTGAAATGACAGATCTTGGATTAATGAGATACTTCTTAGGTATCGAAGTGAAACAAACACAGGATGGTATGTTTATGAGTCAACAGAAGTATGCTACTGACATTTTGAAAAAGTTTAAGACGGACATGTGTAAATCGGTTGATACTCCTATCGAAGTTGGTACAAAGTTGAGTAAAGATGATGTGGGTACTATTGTTAATGCGACTTTGTATAAGCAACTTGCTGGTAGTATTATGTATCTTACTGCTACTAGGCCTGATATAGCATTTGCAGCTAGTTATATCTCCAGGTTTATGGAATCTCCTAAAGACTGTCATTGGAAAGCTGGAAAAAGGGTGTTAAGATACATTGCAGGTACATCTACTTATGGTTTATCGTATGCAGCCTCTGCAAATAGTAAGCTTGTTGGTTATACAGATAGTGATTATGCAGGTTGTATTGATGATCGGAAAAGCACTTCTGGCTATGCTTTCTATTTGGCAGAAATTTGATCTCGTGGTCATCCAAAAAGCAACACATAGTTGCACTATCTTTAACAGAGGCCGAGTACGTTGCAGCAAATTCAGCATCATGTCAAGCAGTGTGGCTAAAAAGACTTCTCTCTGACTTTGGATATACAGAAAATGAACCGATTTCAATCCTTTGTGACAACACTTCCGCTATTTCCTTGTCGAAGAACAATGTGTTTCATCAAAGAAGAAAACATATCGACACTCGTTTTCACTTCATTCATGAACTCGTCAAGAATGGTGACATTGTTCTCAAATTTTGTGATTCCAAGGAGCAGTTAGCAGATATTTTCACCAAACCACTAGGAAAAGTTAATTTTGAATTTCAATGTCAAAAGTTAGGAATAAAACAATGTAATTCTCAAAATTAAGGGGGAGTGTTAAAGAATTAGTTTCGATACGGATTAGTTTAGAATTAGTTTTTATTACCGTTCCATTTCAGTTTCTGAATAACCGTCAGACTACTTGTATAAATTGTTCAGATCAGTAATTCTTCAATGCGGGTTTTTCTCTCATAATTTGTTCTGTCCTTTGTTGTTTCTCTGCTTCTCCTTTTCTCTGTGAAATTGTCACTTCCATCAGCCACATCCTCTACCGGAATTTGCAGATCTGGTACATGCTTTTCTAATATCTTGCGATGGATTTCCACTATCATTGAAGGTATTCGGCGCGCTTCTTTGTGGGGAAGATGACAGATCTTACTGGCAAGAAAAATTGAATGCACTCAAAAACACATTACCTATTGAGATACATGAGTGACTTAAAATTAGTTATGATTCGCTCAGCTCAAAGGATCAAGAAATATTCTTAGATATCGTTTGCTTCTTCATAGGGCAAGATGCAGATACCGTTATAAGAATATGTGGGCAGCTTAAAGATCTCGCCAACAAGTGTCTCTTGGAAGTTGGCAGTGAAAATAAGATAAAAATGCATGACCACATCAGAGAAATGGGAAGAAGTATTGCAGAAAATGTAAGCCCCCGGCATTTTTGGCATCAGACCCCCAACAACATTGATGATTTGTTGGAGCGATCGTCATGTGTAAGTGCTTCAATCATTCAAATATTTATTACCGAGTTTAACTATGAATACTTAAGTTTCTGTGTTTCCCGAGAAAGAAAGATATACCTGTGTAACTTGTATATTTTTCATGAATGAACAGGGAAGCATCGAAGTTCGCGGAATTATGATGGATGGTCCCCTCAATTTCAATGAAGAGAATACTCGCCTCCTGATGAGTGAGGTGTCATGGTACAGAAGATGGAGTCCTGAATTGTTGTTTGGGAACTATCTGAGGAGTCTATTAGATAATTTCCGGTTTTGTGGCATTTTGAATTTGCAACTTGTCTCTGTTGAAGGTGATTATTTAGAACAGATATTGAGGAGGGTTCGAGCACCACAGCTCCAGTGGATCCGCTGGTATAAGTGTACACACTCTTCCCTGCCTTCCTGGATACCCATGGAGAATTTAAAAGTTTTGGAAGTGGAAGGAAAGAACTTGAGAGTATTGTGGGAAACTGAATCTCAGGTATGTTTATTTTCCTTTCCTCCATTGTAATTCCACTTCATGTTTTCACCGAATCATAGAGGTTTTTCTGATAGTTGAAATGCGAACACTGCAGGTTCCTCGCCAGTTGCGACAGCTGAGTATCTGCGCTCCTCTTTGTCGCTTTCCCAAGTCCATAATGCAGCTGAAGCACTTCGAAAAGATTGACATAAGCCATGCACTTTTCAAAACTTTGCCTGAAGAACTATGTGATGTGCAGTCCTTGAAATACTTAATGTTAAGAAACTGTACAGAAATGATCTCGCTTCCTAATTCGCTGGGAAATCTAACAAACCTCCAACAAATAGATTTGACCAATGCTTCCCGTCTGCAGATGCTTCCAGGTTCTTTTGGGAATCTAATTGGACTGAAATACCTATTTCTGAGGGATTGCCCCAATTTGACCATCTCCAAAGAAGCATTGGGAAATATTAAGACCCTGAAACACTTAGATCTGAAAGGTTGTAGCAATGTGAAGGAATTGCCTCCCCAAGTGGCACATCAACGGTTCTTGGTAAAATTAGATGTGTCTGGAACGATGTTAAAAGGATTGCCTGCAAACGGTATTGGAGAACTATCGAAGATGGAATCTATGGAATTAGGAGGGGATCGTTTGTTAGATATGCTGCCGCCTTTGCTTGTTTATCTCAGGAGCTTGACCGACTTGTTGCTCTTCGACTGCCCAGAATTGAAACACTTGCCCGACTCCTTTGGACTGTTGACTCAGTTGATGCGGTTGACTATAAGGAATTGCCCAGAGTTGAAATGCTTACCCGATTCCTTTGGACTGTTGACTCAGTTGATGCAGTTGAGGATCTCTAATTGCCCAGCTTTGAAATGCCTGCCTGATTCCTTTGCACAGTTGACTCGGTTGACAGATTTGAGCATAGAGAACTGTGGGATAGAATATTTACCTCAAAAGATGAACAATCTCAAAATTTTAGAGGTAATCGGGTGTCCACTGCGCGAGCTTCCATTTAGAAGGGTTGAAGGAGAAACAAAAATAGAGTTGAATACATTGGACAAATGCATGTTTCATGGAGGTATTTTCCCGAACCTTAAAGTTGTTTGCCCTAACCTTCAACATCTTTACTTATTGGATTGTAAGGAATTGAGGAAAATTGGAAGGCTCTGTGGTCTCCCAAAACTTAAAACTCTCTACTTTGAAGGGTGTGAAAACATAGAGGAGATAAGTGTTGAAACATTGACATCATTGAAGCAGTTGCATGTTTCTGGAAGTGCAAAGATCGAGACAATCGAAGGGTTGTCACAGCTTACAGGGCTTAACTCAGTAACTATAATTAATTGCCCTGAGATACGGGAGCTTCCAGGTGTGGAACATAAAAGGTGGACTGTTCATAACTGTCCCAAACTGAAATTACCGGAGCAATTATGGCAATCCTCTGAGTCCTCCAATGTTATAGATGACCTGGTTGATCAGGTTACAGAAAATCCAGTTACTAATAGGATTTGAGAAGGGAAATTATCTCGATCTCTTCAGAAGTGTAAATTGAATTAAAAAGCTTTATGAATTTGATAACTTTGGCATTACTGTGCAATACAGTAAATCAAGCCCTTTGAAGAGATATCGTAAATGTGATAGTTCTGATTTTTTTAAAACAAATTCACAAATTTAACCATTCTTATTTTTATAAAAAGGTTAAAATTTGATTGAAAATAATGACATTGAGTCAAAAGGTTAATTTTACAAAGAATAGTTAAAATAAGGAATATCATATTGATAATTATAATATATAAATAAAAAATATAATTTATTTAAAATAAAAATTTAATTTTGAAAAATTCGGTCTATTTCAATCATCATTATTTGTTCACTTTATTCCATTTAACTCTTATCATTATTATTTTTCCAAAATTAACTACAAAATACAAAATATATTTTAATTAATTAATTATTAATTTTTTTTTTATATTTTTAATTAATTAGTTATTAAATTTTATTATAAAAATTAATATAAAAAATTATTTATTGTAATTTGAAATAGAAAAAAATAAATTTTTAATTAATTATGGAATATTATTAAGAGTGATAAGACTATTTCTTTTTCCTTAAAATATTAAACAAATAATTATTTTTGAAAATGCAACAAGAACTTCATATCAAAGTTGATGTACCATTTCAAAAATTTGAAATTGGAAGTCTTTAACTTCAATTTTGGTTAGATAGTTATCACATGGGTTATCACCCAAAAACTAGTTGAATGAAGTTTCCTGGGATCAAGTTTTTCATCACCCTTGCAAAATTTCCCAAAAGTATTACTATCATGAATGGAACATTGAGAATAGTGGATTGAGATGTTGAGGAAATGGAGGCTTAGAGCATTAATGCAAACTCCCAATGCAAATGTAATCCAATGTTCACATTAGGTAACATAGACTAGAACAGTTCAAGAAACATCAAGTGGCAAATAGACTTATAAAAAGATTAGGTGTTGAAAAATCTCCAGCTAATGGTTGATGTGAACTCCACCCTATTGATATAACTGCATTTTGTGTCAATTGCTGGAGATAAAAGGATTTGGCCATCAAGTGACAAGGCCAAGGACTTTGTGTATGGGATGTTAAAGTCATCAACTATTGGTTGTTGGGATGTAGAAACACTTATCACTACTACATGTGGGGTGTTTTAAGACATTTTTTTAAGACAAAAGAAATCTTTTGTCTTAAAAAGTCACTTTTAATTTTAGTTATTTTATATTAAAATTTAATATCAATTGAATTGTCTTAAAGATAAAATTTAAGACAAAAATAGTGTAAGACAAAAATAGTTTGAGACAAAACTTTATATTTAAGACAAAAACGATTTGAGACAAAAATATTTTAGACAAAAACAATTCGAGACAAAAAAAATTAAGACAAGAAAATTTAAGACAAAAGTATTTTAAGACAAAACTTTATATTTAAGACAAAAACAGTGTGAGACAAAAAAAAATTTAAGACAAGCAATTTGAGACAAAAATATTTAAGACAAAATTTTTTATTTAAGACAAAAGCACTTTGAAACAAAAATATTTAAGACAAAACTTATATTTAAGACAATGGCGACTTAAGAGAATGACGATTAAGATGAAACCCATTTAAGATAGTTAGCAATTAAGACAAAATCATTAGCATTCGTAAGTTTGCATTGAAATATCCATGAGTGGATAGTGGGTAATTATATTTTTTATTTTTAAAAATAGATATTCAAACCACATGAAATTTGATCATGTCATGATATTTATTTATTTTATATTACATTTTTATTTTTTCATTAAAACCACATTCTAAAAATATAATAAATAAATAGATAAAAAAATATTAATTTTTGGTTGGCCACTCAAGGGGATTTGAACTTTGAATCTCATATTTTAACATAATAAAACTTCATAACAAAGTGATTGTCAATTGAGTTACATTCCATGAACTAAAATTGTTTATTTTTTTAAATATGTGCAAAAATTTAAACTAGCAATTGCACCAGATGTTGCAACGGAAACATTGTAAGTCATGAAATAGAGAAGAATCTTAACATATAAGAAATCATTGAATGATAAAAATTAGTAAACAAAACACCATTCAAAAAAATATTCAATGAAGAAGGCTCATTAGGTACAAGGGATGAAAATTTGGTTTTCAAATAGTAAATTGGCATTTGACATTCACCTATGAAACATCGGATTATTCGAAAAATGTTATGGGCACAATAACATAAATAGATTGTTGGGGGTATAGAAATGATGCATTTGAGTGAGTTGTTGAGGAAGTATTGCCTGATGAAGGAGAATGCAGTGGTCCTTGAGGGAGACAAGTTGTCAGCTTCATGAGTAGGGGTTGTTGTTAGCTTAAATTTTGCGAGTTGCCTTTTTTTTGGATGTGCCACAACCTTGATCTTGCTGATAATTCATCAGCTGGCTACTAATTGAATGCCTCCTCAGAGAGCTTATCTGGTAGTTGATTGAGCTCATGATAAATGTGGGTGAAGGATGACCATTCTAGCTCCTGAATGTGCAGCCAAATTTGAGACATCAGGGATTGAAGCCGCACATTTTACTTATAAAACTTGCATTAGTCCAGTCAACTATTTGAGATTCCCATCTCTTGCAAACTCTTCAAATTACCACAAGCACTTTCCAACTAAAGAACAACAAACAATGATGATAACTCGACCTTTAAATTGGAACCAGGAGCCTGAGTATATCTTATATGAATGAATTGAAATGAATTTATATACAAAACACAGTGAAGAGCAAGAATAATCAACATATAATTAAGGGGAAACATATTTTTTTAATGAGATCACCTGGAGATTCTCTAATAATTTGAGTGGGATTTCCTTCAAAATTCCTGCAAGGTATGTTCTGGTCAAATGTACGAAAAAACACGAGACATTATAGCTACATAACTTGATCTTGCAGGAAAAATGAATTACTTCACCCATAAAACTTTATTATGAATACCATTTTCGTGTGATCTCAAGATGTGGGTAAAAGTGCATTATATAAGAAAATAAAAATGTTCATGAAATTCCCATGAAAGTGAGTGCATCGATCGATTTTAAGTTTGTTTTTCCATGTTGGTCTCTCTACTGTAGAGTTGTGGGATAGTTGTATCATGTGACTAAACTATACAATAAATAATCTTGCACTTGCCCTGATATTTGAGGAGTAGTGCATTTTTATGTGCAATTGTATGGTCTGCGATCTCCTAATTGTGAACTATCATGTATAACATATATAATTGGATGTTAGCCAAAGTTTTTCATAGGTATAACATACCCCATTTTTACCCTCTGAGAGTTGTCTTGCCCATGATCACAAACAACTTCTGATGACAACTATAATCAGGCCACTTGCAATGCTTCTTCTAGAGTTTAAAGGAAACACCTCCTTGAAGAAAAAATAAATAAATAAAACAAGAAAAAATGTTTTAACAATCTAGTTAGAAAACAACTAACAACCCTCTTGAGGTGGAAAATTCCTGCCCAATTGAAAGAAGCGAGAAAACTCAAGGTATTACAGAGATAAATCAGGACAATTGTGCAACTTTTTCAAGGATGCAACAAGAACTTTTTCTGTACATAATAAGAAATTATTTGCAAACGAGAAGATACCAAGGTGGGCATGCACAAGAATAAGAACCAAAGAAATCAAATTCAATAAAGGAAGCACAACCACCACTCCAAACTCGCTTCTCTAAAACACATACAGCTACAATAAATCCCACTGAAACTTACAAATTTATCAAGCCCTAATTAACTTACTAACAAATTCAACAAGCTAACATGCTACAATTTATTGAGTCACCCACAAATCAATTAGTAATTATTGCATGAATGTACATTTTTTTGTAATTTTATTTAAAAGGTTGAAATTCTCTCAAGAGCGTATAGAATATATCCAAGAGTTAAAAAAATCGAAATTTTGCCTACCTCCACAAGGTATCATCACACCCGGATAGGTGAAAACATACAAGTCTAAATATTCTACCTCTAAGTCTCAATGGCACTTCAACATGTCAATAACATACTTGCAAAATTGCTTAATGAGTTTTGTCTATTGGCTAAAGAGATGTACATCGATCCATCCAAAAATAAACATCTCAATCAATCTAGCACCATAAATTGTGCTAAATAGTTCATCATGTTATTTAAAATATTACAATATGGTCTTATATTAGCTCACATATTCCTTGAATATTTGAAAGCCAAACTACCTTAGCACAATAGACCAGAAAGATCTGTACTCTAAAAGACAAAAAAAGACAACAAACTAAAATAGAAACTTTAACTCTAATCCAGACACTTCATTCTTAGCAACATGATATCTAATGAAGATGATACATGGAAAAGAAGGCTTCATATATTGTCTATCACATGTCAAACCGAGTGAACAAGTACATGCATAGAACACATAAGAAATAGGGTTCATAGATCGACTTGTATTATATGGTTTCAAACCCTTCTTGTCTCCTTCAAGGGGGTTTCTTGAGGTCTTCTAAAAGACTTCCTTTTGCTAACCAAATGGATTGTTTCTTTCACACATGTATGGAAACGTACTTTCCAAATCATATTGTAATAGATTCATAAGGTGATATTATTGGTATTAAATACACCTTATTTGGAGACATCATTTTTATTGTAAGGGTTGGTACCTTTCAATTGGATGTGGTTGGTGATGTGAAGACTACTCAACCTCTAGTAAAGATTCATACTAATTCTAACAAGCTTATGGATGCTTGTTTACAAAGGGAGACGCCTCTAAACTTAACTCATTGGATTCTTTGTTTGTTCATGCTAATTATTGTTCTCAACTAACCACTAAAATACCTATCCTTTTAACCCCAAAGCCACAATACCTTAACCCCTACACCCATAACTCATAACAAATTAACCCCTTCATCCCTTAAACCCAAAGCCACTAACCCCTAACCCCTAACTTAGAATCCTTGAACTCCATACACCCTAATCCCATATCCTCTTAAACCTTGACCCTTAACCCATAACCCCTAACCCCTAAACTCATTAACCCCTAACCCCTTAACTCGCTAACACCTAAATACCATAACCCTTAGGCACTTAACCCCTAAATCCCCTGACATGTAATCCATTGATGGTTAATATTTAACCCCTGAATCCCTTAACCACTAATCCATTAACCTCTTACCCTTAAACCCCTAATACCTCAATCCCCTAACCTCTAAATCCCATAATCCCTAACCCTTTACCCTTTACCCTTAACCCCTTGCTCCTAAATCGTTAAACCCCTTAACTCCTAGAACCCCTTATCCTTTCTCCCAAACAACAGGTGGTCCAACACTAATATTCTTGGGAAGATTATGCTTTTTCCTCCTAACCGCTCCAAATACAACCTCTAAGAACTAGTAGGGTCCAAGGAAAAGAGCTACAAGTTCCCCAAATCTGATCTACATTTTATGGACAATCACACTTCCCCCAAATGTCCTCCACATATTTTCTTGGTCTATTAGAGTTTGAAAAATACATAGGATGCCACAAGTAATCCTAATCATAAGAATCAATTTTCCTAATGACTATGAGGCCTTAAAAATCAAACAACATCTTAACTTGTGCCTTAAATTACTAAAATTTCCTATCCCAAATATGAAATTATAAATTCTACAAAATTATAGGGCAACAAGGAAACCAACTTCCTCTTCTATAAATCTCTAAGACCTTCTAGAGGAAAAATACAAATTTTTAAATAAATTTTTGAAATTATGCTCTTGCATCAATAGATACCAATGTATCCTTGTAGGCCACCCCCTTTAACAATAGTAATACCAATGTCCTTTACCTAGAAGGAACTCCTTACATAATTCTCTCTTAGATCCCCTTAACCCATTGCAATGATTGTCTTTGATGCCTACCTAGTTACAAGCACATTTTGAAGCAATTTAGCATATTCTTGGTTGAGGATTTCGATAAGTATGTGATTTTGTTGACATTTTGTGACTGTCTCGTATGTGAATATATAAAATCATTTTTTTTGTACCAGTTTAAGGACCATCAGGTGTGTGTGCTAACATGGATGGAACACTAACTACATGTTGTATATATTTTAATGTAAATGAATAATCTCTTTTGGAAAAGGCTCCACTCATGATGCCATTTCGCAAATGCTTTCACTCACCAATTGTGGTCAGATTTTAAGGTGCCATGTTCTCGTAAGGGTAAACCTACCTATCCATCTCTTTAAATGCACACAACACACATGTTGGCTTGATCTTGTGCTTGTTGTGGGGAAAATGTTGTTGCATTGGGTTGACCCTGATTTGAAAGGTAGATTTATAAAGGTTTTGCACAGTACGTATATAAAAAATATGTCAGGTTATCCATAAATTTCCTGAGAGAAACTCCCCAACACAACAAGTAGAATACTTTTTGCAGCCAAAGAGATTAACTGTTGCTAGTTCTTTTTCAGAACTAGTACAAACTATAGACAATCCAAAATGCCTCATTTTTGGGCTATCAATATAGTATCCATTTAAATAGACACAAGCATAGGTTAATAACATATACCTAACAAAATCTCAATGAAATACTGTGAGTAGAGAGAGCCACGATTATATATCTGGTTTAGTCGAAAATGGATTGATATATTCCTCAATGTGGACTGCCAGCTTGTTTTCCACTTCTTCAATCAGGTCATGGTTGTCTTGGATGCCCTTGTGACAGTCTTAAACTACCAACTCCAATGCCATCAACTTTATCCCAGTGACCTCCATTTCTTTGTTTAGTTCTTTCATGCCCTTCTTGTTTTTTATTTCTCTCTTCCAATTTATAAACACATACAAAAAAACATTGATGGACCTCTTTCTTTAATGCAATGGATACAACGTAAATAATTCTCCATGGACAAAAATTTTCGGGGTCCTGCATTGGCTACAATGTAAATACTTCTCCAATGGCTACAATGTAAATTCTCCCTTGTGTTTCCCTGACAGTCCCTAACACTTCCTAGTCTTGCCTTGACTATAACAACTTGACCAAGTTACAATTACTACAACTATATTGTGCCTTGTTCACCTAAGAAATGACTATAATCCCTAACCCATTTAACCCCCTAAACCCTTGACCCATTTAACCCCCTAAACCCTATACCTCTAAACCCTTAACCCCTAACCCCTTAAACCCTAATTCCCGACCCCTAGCCCATTTAACCCCCTAAACCCCTAAAACCCTAGCCCATTTAACCCCCAAAACCCTAACCCCTAAATTCCTTAACTGCTAAATCCCCAAATCCCCTAAATTTCTAAACGCCTAACCCATTTAACCCCCTAAACCTCTAACCCCTTAACCCCTAACCCCTAACCCCTAAAATCCTTAACTGCTAAATCCCCCAACCCCCTAAACCTCTAAAACCCTAAACCCATTTTAACCCATAAACCCTAAACCTCTAACCCTTAACCCTTAACCCTTTAAACCACAATTCCCAACCCCTAACCCATTTAACCCCCTAAAACCCTAAAACCCTAAACCTCTAAACCCCTAAATCACTAAACCACTAACACTTAAACCCCTAACCCCTTAACCCATAAACCCCTGAACCGTTAATTCTTAACCCATAACCCATTAACCCCTCACCCCTAACCCCTAAAATCCTTAACTGCTAAATCCCCTAAGCCCTAAGCCCTTGGAGAGGGTGTGCTCAAGAGGATCATTCTAGGAAATGTTTGTATTTCATCCATACAAACAACAACCTAAACTGTGGCAGATGATCACTTCATAATAAATCCATACTTGTTTGACATATTGGGCTGAGAAGTTTACTCGTTGCCTCTCAATCAACTAGTTAAGTTATGTATGCTTGTAATTGTAAATGGATCTTCCAACTAGCACAAGATTTACTTGTAATTTATTAAATCCATTGTAGGAAAACACCTTATTATGGAAGCATCTTTGGTTTAAATCTCTACCCCTCTAACCCCCCTTCAACCCACCAACAATATGTGGATGACACTATTCTTATGGGCTCTCCCTCGGTCAAAGAAGCCCTTTCCTTCCATGATATTCTTGTTGATTTTTCCCAGGCCTTTGGCACCTCCATCAATAAAGCCAAATCAAAACTCTTCTTCCTCAATACCTCCTAGACCATTCAACTCAACATAGCTCGCATTATAGGCTTTCAGCTCAACTCCCTCCCCTCCAAGTACCTCAGAGTTCCCCTGACTAATAAACCCCTGGCCAAAGCCAACAGGGAATCTTTGGTCACCAAATTGAAAACAAAAAATATTTCCAATTGGACTTTTAGGTCCTTAAATCTCCCGGGCAGATTAGTCTTGGTCCGCTCAGTCCTGCAAGCCATTCCTCAATACCAGTACTCGAACATTGCTGCTCCCAAATCTATTTCAAACCAAATCAAAACCATTCAAAGAGACTTCTTATGGAAAGACAAAGAGAACAAGGGAAAATGGGCCCTATTATTCTGGGGAAAAATCTGCAGACCTAAAAAAGATGGGGGGCTTGGTCTCAGAGACCCAGACTTGTTGGGAAAAGTTCTGGGCGCCAAAACCTGGTGGAGATGGATCACTAGCCCCAACACCTCTTGGGCAGCACTCTGGAAGGAAAAATATGCCCCATCTCACAACCCGAAGTCTCTAATCAGGCTTTCTGGCAACCTCGAAGGTTCCTCGTTCTGGAACCAAGCTTGGGAGAACAAAGGAATGTGTTAGGTCTCTGTAATAAGAAAGATTGGCAAAAGTCCGAGCACAGAGTTAACATCATTTCAACCAACTTTGGGATTCTAGGATCTAGCCCTCCTGAATCCGGAGAGGGATCTCTCCAATATGTACAAAGATGGATATTGTCTTTGAAAGCTTAAGGTAATGATATTAGGCTAGTTATGAAGACCAAGGGTTTGTTTGGTTTTTTGGATGGTTGAACATAGTTGTTGTCTGAGGCGGAAAGATCTATATGCAAATAGGTTCAAAAGTGAGAAGTTGCAAGCAAAAAGAGTAAGCTTTGATCAAGAAGAAATATGATGGCAGGTTTTCAGTCCATTGGGCTATGGAGTCATAAGAGGATTTTAATTGGAACAATCAGGTTCAAGAGTGGTCTATGGGGCAAGTCATCTATGCCTAAGGATCTCTTTAAAGTTTGATTTATGGAATGGAGTGATACAATAAGAAAGGGAAAAGACAGATGCAGAACAAAGAGCAGCCCAGGATCTGGTAAGTACTTTGAAACTAGCCAGCCTTTGACCAGGCACTTAAGAAAAACATAGAATCAAACTAGGATCTGGTAAGTACTTTGAAACTATCCAGCCTTTGATACACTTCTAATAGAAAACATATAAAAACAAAAGGGAAACTCAAAGATAACACAGAATGGTCTAAGATCTAATAAGTACTTTGAAACTAGTCAACTTTTAACACATGCTAAGGGAAACAATCAAATAGTTGAGCAAATAAGAAAGGGACTCAGGTTTAACCTTAATTTCCTCAGTTCATCTTCACACAACATATATTGAAATTAACATTTAAAAATAATATTCAGCTAAGACAAAAAGATGAGGGAACGCCAGCATCCCTGTACTTAAACTAAATTTAATCATTTTCAAATAACATAGTTGAAAGAAAACATTTAGATAAAGATTTCTCAGCCAGAGAAGGTTACTGATATACAGTAGGTCCTAACCCTGTTTAAACTGTTCTTTATAGTGGAAAATGAAACAATATTGAAAACAGAAACAAAATACAAGTTACAGTGAGAATAAAATCACCATCAGCATAGACCAAGATCCCATAAATCAGCTTGTATTGATGCTTCAAACCAGTTACAATCTTCAGATCCAGTGTTTTAATCCATCTCTCTTCACAACCTAACCTATCTGTTACAAGCAGAGCTCCAAGAGCCAGTAAAATCCTATCTACAATCAAGAGTTTTCAGCTCAGTTACAATTACAATGCTTCAGCAATTACATTAACAACCAACCCCTCACTCATCTTCTACTGAAGTATTTATAGAAAGATGAGGAGGTGAGATCTGATGAAAAGATCTCAAAAACCAATTAATAGAAATATTGATGTCTTCTTAGCCATCGACGGGCTCAACGAAGAACTATACAAGTGTTCCTCTGTATTAAATGATTTACACTCATGAATTTAGCTCGGTGGGAGCTTTATTAGATATTTGAGGCTCTGTGTATCAGTAGGGTTGCTCTGCCGACCTTCTGTCATTAATTTCCTGGCAGAAATAACTCCTTTGGCTGTGTCGAGGCAAAATATCTGACTTTGATCAATAAATTCGGTTCTTGATTGAATCCTTTGAGGCATAGGTGGTGGTGTTGTCGCTGGGAGGAATCAATTCGCCTCCATTTGTGGCGGTGGAGGGTTTTTCTGATAAAACACTTTAGGTTTTTCCTTCAATCAGTATTTGAGAGCGGGGATTAGGCATTTGATAACTTTCTAAGCCTTAATCCCTATAAATCTGTCCACTTAAGCTGTGATCTGGCTTACTGTTGTCTTCAATCTCTGATACTCTTCTTCTGCATTGATTTTGACGGTTTTCTCTGTTGTGCAGGGCTGCACAGGTAGGGAAAGGCATCAATGCCTATGAAAACATTGAAGAGACGTGAAAACTAACTCTGTAAGTGATTTCCTTGGAGAAATCGAAACGTAGAGGATCGTCACCCTCCTGGTCTGAAATTTCCTTTTAAAACACAAACAAATGACCTTAACCTTGCAAAATACAAAAAACACGAAAAAAATCCAATTTATAGGTCAATCTGCTTTGGGGAATGTGCGAAGGAACGCGGGCCGTTGGATGGAATCATCCAACGGCCGAGATCAAATCTGAGCGGTCGTGGAAAGGTTGAAGAAAGATTAAATCAGGACCGTCGATCTGCAGAAATCGACGGTCGATATCGGGCAACGGGAAGTCAGCGGGAAAATGTCTGACCGGGCGATGGAATCAGGAGGACGAATAATAGCCGTCGATCTGCAGAGATTGACGGCGGAGATTGAATTTTGGATGCGCGATGGATGGGTTAACGGGCGAGCATGTCCATTAAAGGTCGAGCAAGTGAGGCGATTGGCAGCCGTCAGATGGGAAGTCCCAGATCGAACGGTGGGGGTGGATTCCACTGCATGGTTATGGTGTGAAGTTTAACGCGCAAAATGAGAAGTTAGCACGGTGGTTTTGAAATAGTGGCGGGGACACGTGTCGGCCAGCGTATGGAATCGCTGGCCGACGGGAGAAAACCACCACCCGACAAAGAGTGGTGCGGAATGAAACTGGTGGGATTTTAGAAATCAGCTCGGGGAGTGGGGGCCACGGGTAAGTTTTGCTCCGCTCCGTTGATCTATGGATTGGATGAACGTCTAAGATGAACTGCGGGGGGCCAAGGCGTACGGGCACGGGATTTTGGAGCGACCCCCCCCCGTAGTGATTAACAACCGTTCGATCGGGTTTTCCCACATCCCGAGGGGTCAACTATGGGGGCATCAAAGGTTTGACCCTACAGATAGAGTAAAGCCCCCGCAGGAGAAACGCTTTAGTCACGGTGTCGGGTCATATGGAGAGAAAAGGGCAGTAGGGGCTTAGCCTGAGGGGCTTAAGTCCAACACATAGAAAATGTGCGTTTTTATGGTTTTTTAATGGTTTCAAAGGGAAATCAAGGTTCGGATAAGGTCAAAAAGTGAGTTTCTTGACCTTAGGAATGGATTTTATGAAGGGATAAAGGGAAAACATATGTTTTTGTGGGGTTTTCATGGAAAAAGGGAAAATGGAGAATGATGTAAGTTGGAAGAAAGGGAGGGGAAAAAAGGGGAATGCAACAGTATTTGACTTGGATTTTCATAGGATATCAGAGGTTTGAAGAAGGAAACAACTGTGGAGAGTAACCAGAAATATGAGTTTCATCAAAAAGACTTCAAGCACCAACAATTTCAGGACTGAATTTGTTTCTTGAACGCTGCAAAGAATATTTAGCCACCAGCTGATATGATAGGAAAAATATGGGTGGCTAACAGAATGGTCCAAAACCATTGCTTTTGGGAAGTTCAAAATGACGAGACAACACTGTTTTGGTCTGTCATGCACAAAATCCCTGCATATTCTTCACTCCAAACATATTTAAAAATACCAAATCTTTTAGTCATTTAAAAATACTAAATTAAAAAAATCCCAATATCACAAAAATTCAATAACAAAACCTAATCAAAATAATAAAAACATTCACTGAGAAACACATTTATACTTTTAATAGATATATACATTGTTTAGTTTTCAAACTCAAAAAGTTTAACAGAAAATCCTAATCATAATCGTAAAAACATCAATATTAAAAATCATATATATTTTTATTCAATATTAATATTACTTTTCTAACCAAATAAATTAATAAATAATACCACAAATAAACATAATACTTGTATCTTGCGACAACCTCATAGATTTTCTAGTCAATGTAGATACGAAACACCGCCGAGATACGAATCACCACAGCGGACCTTTAAAAGGAGTGAACCATACCTAAAAAATTCTTGTACGCTGGATGCTTCGAGGTAGCCCTTATATGTCGACTCAATTAAAAGTATCAAGCACGTATATATATGAATAGTCTTCAACAGAAATCATTTACCATTTGTTCTTAAAGTCATTGTAATATAAATGCATCAGATTTGCAGTGTTAATGATTCTTCTTTCAGAGATCTGAAACTTCACAGAGTTGTCTTCTAGGCTTATGAGCACAGTTAGCTGAAGAGATTAAAAAAAAAATCCGCATTCTCGTTGATTGGAGTCCCGTACAAGATAGAGGATTTGATCTTCTAACTAACCGTGTTCCAAAAATGTTTTCAAACTTGAAGTCATTGCAATTGCCACAAAGATTGTCAATATAATTTTTCACTGTAAAACCCTAACCACAAAATTGCAATACTTCATAAGCTTCAAGAGAATTCTCTTCTGAGATACCCCACACACATATATATAAAATTAATTTCATGATAATTATCTAATAGTGTTGTTAAGAGTTGGTCCATCCTAAAAAATAACGAATCTAGATTGTGATATTAAATTAAAATATTATTATTATTATATTTATGAAAATAAATAATTTATTATTCTAATAATAAATTTATATATTTTTAATATAAAAATTTTAACAGTTTTAATAAATAATATTTCCATCATTACTCAAATTTTATGGTCATCGTTTGGAAATTTTATTGTAGGACAGAGGGGGCACTAAATTTCTTCTAATACATATATATATATTTGAAAAATTGAGGAGAATTCTTACAATGACCACGTATTATCGTAAATTCTTGATGGGATGGCTAAGGAATTAATAATACCAAGATATGAATTTAATAATGTAACTCATAACATTATAATGTCATGTTTTCGAATGCTAATTAGAGCTTTAGAACATATTCCATACCATTTTTATCATGAAACCTATTATATAGACCTTCTTACCTTCATGTAAGTGTGATCACAATTGGTATGTATGGTTATACCACATAGCAATGCCATAACAATATTTCTAAACAAAAAACAAGAGATTTGTTTACATTACATTAAATAACGTAATGCACATAAAATATACGAGTTATCATGAGATTCAAACCATATTCCAATCCTTTCACTATACCGTATATGGTCAAGTTTTTTTCACTAATCCCATTTATCCTTTTATGTGAAAACATAAAGATACGTGTGTTAACCAACTTTGTAATATGACCCATAGACTATAAAATGCATTTTAAAATATCTCAAAACTGAAACAATATGAATGATAAATAAAGTGTCCATAATGTGTATATGAAACATAGAATCATGCATCATATAATGCTATACTAAACTAAATCATATGCAATAATTTTACTAGGGGATCCCATCTACTTTAGTTTGAGCATAAACCATGGATACCAAGCTTTGCAATATTTTTCACATTTTGATAACAAGTGGTGTATATGTGTGTGAACATAGTGGTCATAGTTTCAAGTTCAAAGTTGGATTGCGCCTAAAAATGAATAACTCTATTGAGTTGATGGTCCTAAAACTAATTTTTCCTCTATTTATGAAGAGAAAAATAGTCATAAAATTGAAAGTATTTGGAGATTCAATAAATATGATAAAATGGATAAATGAGCAAAATTGTATAAACTATTCTCCCCATTATTGAAGGAAGTTTGAGAGATTTTCCATGGTTTCACCTCCTTTTCTTGTAATACTATTTATAAATAAAGAACATTATGCGAATTCTTTTTGAAAAACTGAAACTCATATGATACATATTTAATGGTAGATTTTGGAAGACAAGGAGGAATATACTTCTAAATATTTTCATCCTCCTTTGCATGAAGAAGACCAAGGTTTCACACTTTTGCTACGTTGTAGATGAAGAATATTGGTTGGAAAATTTGATCTATTTTATGTCTAGGAATATGTATGTGTGTGTGTGGTTGGAAAATTTGATCTATTTTATGTCTAGGAATATGTATGTGTGCGTGTGTATATTATTTTTAGTAAAAATAAACAATGTAAGTAGGTTTTGATGGATGACTAAGAAATATCCCGGAGTATGTAAATTTAGGTCATGATTATTATATGTGGTACATTGAAAGAGTTTTTTTTTGTATACATTTGGGCAATAACCACATAGAGATGGCACAATTTATAGACCTTCACTCTAAAGCTCATTATTTGGAGTTTATTTAAATGCTATCAAAACATATGACCACATCAAGTTTATTTTGTTTATTCAAAAATTGTAAATGTTTTTATTTTGTTTAAAAAAGGAAATTTGTTAGGTTGTATTTTTTAATCATGTTTATGGTTGTGTTTATCGTAAAATCTCCACTTATAATAAATTTTACATATTTTTAATATTTTAAATTAAAAAATAAATAAATATTAAAAAATAATTTTTCAAACTTGGAGAAATCAGGATCCTCCAAGATTTTAGATAATATTAAAACTTTTTAATGGTTTTAACAATTCTGAAAAATTCTAAAAAAAAAGGGAAATTAAACAAATTCATTCATTTCATTTATTTCCGCCAAGTCCAACCGAAAAGAGGTCACATGTATAACAGTCCCATGAGACCGTAATTCATCGTATAACACTCGATCCTTTCACTCTCTCTGCAACAAATATTTTTCCGGCAGAGAGAAGCCTTCGGAGGAAAAGGAGGCGAATGGGCGAACGATTCTACAGTTGAAGCTTCCTACTCACAGACATGGGGGTAAGTTCCCACGTTCCCTTGCTTTCTTTCATGCCGATTTTCTGAAGTTAACAACACCCCTTTTGATGCGCATTTTGCAGTACTGGACTTGCATCAGTGATAGGGTTCTACAATTAAGGGTTAGGGTTTATAGTTTGTTTTGTGCTTTGATGCATACTGAAAGGTTATTTAAAGATGATGCCAGGGATGAGAAGGGTGAAGTTAACAACACCCCTTTTGATGCGCATTTTGCAGTACTGGACTTGCATCAGTGATAGGGTTCTACAATTAAGGGTTAGGGTTTATAGTTTGTTTTGTGCTTTGATGCATACTGAAAGGTTACTTAAAGATGATGCCAGGGATGAGAAGGGTGAACGGGCCAGGATGGTAAGTATCTCCTCCGATTGCTCATTTTGTTCTTATTTCGAGTCATGGCTAGCTCGATGCTCATAGAATCCATTTCAGGATGCCAGAGTAGTTCTCTTTGTATGGCATAAGTAAGTCATTTTTATTGTTGACCTCGAAAAAAAAATGGGCATTTCCCACTATAACTTCTGAAGGCCACTGATGCGAAGACGACTCATATTGATAAGTAACTATGTGATGCTTGTTGATGCAGGCTTTGTTTGTTGGTGGCATGGCAATAAATGACCTTGTAAAGACCACTGGGATGGTAAATGCTTTATAGTTTCCACATTTCCAATGTTGCATCATCCGATGCTTTGAAAATGAAATCTACATACCTTGAAAGCTACAGGTGCAGAGTTTTATGTGAAATACATCACTTTATATATAAGATTCCACATGCTAAGCATTTCTGCTGCACAAGCCTTTCGATTATTGTTTTAAATATAACATCTGTAGGGCGGGTGGATTGATATTTTATGCGTTTTCTATATTCTGGCAGGCCGTGCAGGACATAATTTTACAATCCACAAGCAGGGGACATAGTGTCACCATTTCAAATGATGGTAATCCTGCTGCCAAAGTAATGGTCGGTATCCTTGTTTGAAATCTGATTTTCGAGACTATATAGCTCCAGCATTACTCCGGGAACTGTACTGATCCTTCTAGCTGGACGCTTTAACGGCAAACGTGTACTCCTGCAAGGTTTCTGCTAATCGAACCAGGTATTCTTATGAACCTCGCATTTGAACTTGCAAATGACACTCTTGAATTCCATATAAGCCTCCTTATATTTTCCAATTATGTGGAACAAAACTCCCATCTGAGCTTCAATCCCAGCAATTTCACTCTGCTGTCCAGGTAATTTCTCCAGAATCTTCAGGGCTCGTCGGAACAACGTAATTGCAAATTGATATTCACCCACAGATTCAAACAATCTGGAAACCTCTGTCAAACCAGTTGCAATCTCATCAGGGGGATCGCCTGCTTGTCATCTTCCAAAAATCCTCAATGCATTTTCACAGTAACTTTTTGACTCCCTGAGTTTTCTCATTTTCACATAGAGTTCAGCAAGGCTTACAAATAATATCCCTACACGTGTGTGGTCTTCCCTGAAGAGATTTTTTATAGGGACTTAGTGCTTCATCATAGCGACCCAGAGCGAGATATGTGTCTCCAGTTCTGGCATCTATATATGCCACCTCAACATCTTTTCTATTTGCTAAAGAAACTACTCTTGCTAGAGCCAAATTTTTCAATGCCTTCTCATGGTCACCATTTCCACTAAGAATAATAGCCATTAAATTTCTGTCTAAACCTACACCACATTGTTCATAATGAATCTTTTGGGCATGTTTACATAGCTCTTATGCCTCTGTGAACTGCATGACCTGTTCAACCCAGACATTGTTCAAGTTAATTAATAACCTTACCATTTCACTAGCTACTTGTTGTTTCCATTTGTTATTCTCTGGCGACCAGAGCGTTGCTCTGGCTACATCGAATTATGTTTCGGACGTCCATCTAGAAACCACGGTTTCAGAGCGCTGCTCTGGCTACACTGAATTATGTTTCGGACATCCATCTAGAAACCATGGTTTCAGGTAAGTTTCCTGTTTATTTTAAGGGTTCTACCAGATATTTTCTATTTTTTATTTGGTAATATGTTTCTGATACTATAGCAGGTTTAAAATCCTCTTGGGTTTTCAAAACTTAAACCCACCCAATTTGCAGAGATTCACTAAATGAACATAGGCCATCGATCTTGGATCATTATAGACCATTAGATTTCTACCTCCCTATACCATTGTTGCTAGCGGTTTTGACGTGGCAATTTCTGGTTAATCTTGGAAGCTTAAAGAGGTTTTGACTAGCTAGTAGGAGAAATAGGACGTGAGCTCTATCCACTGGCTAGGTAGTGGACACAGGTTCGACCAAGGATTCTAATTTTTTCAATTCATTTGTGGCATTTCTGGTGGGTCATTAAGTGCATTTTTACACACGGTTACGTGCATGGGCTGTTGGTGTATTTGTTGCCAAAATTATATGTTGTTTTTATACAATTCTGCCCACTCTAGTGATTCTTCTAGCTAGTGAAACCATGTTCAGATGATCAAACGAGGACTCGTTCATGTATTTTATTCTCATGAATCGTTAGGTGGTTGTGAACAATTTAGATGAAGTTTTTATTTCTAGGTCTCCCCAGCTTATTTGCTTGCATTCTTATGAATCGAGTGGCCACTGATGTATAACACTACCAATTTCTGATACTGGCCGTAGTGATACCATGTACACTATTAAATTTATATGCTCGCAATGCATTGCGCCTTAATTTCCCCTTGTCTGGTTCTCATATCGAAACCCACTACTTGCATTATTGGCTTTCTTTCCTTTCTTTCTGTTGCATAATAGGCAGTTCCATAGCCCTGACAATTCAGTAACCCTCCGTAGTCACCGGTGTTAGCCACTGCAAAACCTCACCCCACCACATAAACATGGAATTTGTATTGACTTTAGTATGCATGTGTAAGAAGCTTAAGAAATATTTAGGCATACAATGACATAATGAACATTAGGAATTCTATAAATCTTAGGTTATTTGAAGTGCTCCTGATTCTGATTTTGGGCCGGAACAGCTTGGGGCTTAAATGTAACTCCATGCTTGTTAGCATGTCATTTCTCACTGTTTAAAGGACACCATCGATCTTCTATATTTTTGCATCATAAAAATCTTCCATTGTTCCTCTTCTCCCTTGACAACTAGCATATCCATAGCTACAACGCTTATCTTCACTGCATTTTAATAGAACATAAATAGTTTAATTGTGCATAACAGAAAAAGATATGGATCACAGGAGTTTCAGTGTTTGTTGTGACCAAGAAGCATGAAAATGCAGTGTGAAACTCAAAGGGTCGGAGCAGATTCCAATCTTCAGGTCCAAGTATCTATATAATAAATTGGGTATTGTAATACGTACAGGAGGCCCTGAATTTAGAGTGACTTAGATGGTGGGTGCTGCAGAGAATTAGGGGATTCATCCAGAGAATCCCAATTGATGGGTGTTGCAAACAAAGATAATTTTTGCAATAGCTTTATCTGCATGCACTTGCCTATTATAATTATTATTTGATAGTAGTAGAAGGCAATCAGATAAACATATTAAAGAAGCGTATGTATGGGTGAGTTTTTAAGTCCTGGCAGCTGATTGCAATTCCAATTTTGAATACCCTTTGTGATTTTTGGGTGGCCACTGAGTTCAATTACTGTTGTCTTCAATGGATTCAATTGTGGGTTTTAGTGGGAGGGAAGTGACGAGGTCCAATAAATTTGAGCCACAGGGCACATGGGTTTATGTTGAAGATGGGGTGGAGATGCTTAGTCCTTCTCCCTGCGTTTTTCTTAGCTCTTCAGATGGAGTTGAGAGTCTGAATGAAGTGGAGATAATTCATTCCGCCGAAGGGTCTAAGATGAGGGACCGTGATTCAGACTCAAGCTCCCTCAGTAGCAACAGCAAGCGTCAGAGGGTCTTGCGCTCTGCAGGTTGGTACTTAGAGCCATGCAATTCTCTTAGAATTCATAGCTAAACGCAGCCCCTGTTATATTTCAAATTATGTTCTAGCCAGTAGAATCTTGATCGGCCCGGTAAAGCCCTGATCAACCCTCAAACTATAATGTTGTTTTTTTCCACTCTTTTCTATAAGTGTTTTTTTGTGTTTAAATAAATAAAAAATGCTTTCCACAACTGTTAACATTATCAAAATAGGTACATACTACATACAGGGAATTTTAGGAAGAAATTCTTTGTTTTTTTTGTACTTTTATATTTAGAGTGAAACACTGCTTCAATTATTAAGATGATCAAAATATGTACATACAGGACATCAATGAAAAATAGAAGAAGGGTAGCAGTTACCACAAGTTAGTAGTACTTGGAATCTACAAAGAAAAATAGCCAAACATCAGGTGCAAGTTGCCTTGAAGGCTCAAAATTTATTAAAAAAAAGGGCAGCGTAAGTACAAAATTCAAACCTGTTGTCTGGTCTCTGTTTTTGCTGTACAAAATTCAAAAGCTGTTCTCTATTTTATTCACAGTTCAGAGTCATATTATTGGATTTTCCACTGATTTTAATACGATTGCATTTAAGGATGCATACACAAAAGGGTTAAATACTAACTGACAAGCTTTTAATGGGAATCCACTTTGAGAAAGCTTAAAGGTATTGTTTTTGATATTATGCCATCATTGAATGGGTAGGGACTGCCAACACTTCAGGGCACATATGGGTCGGATCCTTTAGAGCAAGGTGATTTAGAGAGTGTCTTGTGTTACTGGGACTGTTATGTATAGGCAGACTGCAATGATAAAAAATTCATAAGTAGCCAGTGTAAACTTCCCAAGTGATTCTCAGAACATAGGTTATGTTTAAGCTTTTCTAGCTCAAATTAAGAAACTTGTGTGAAATTTATCTTCAAAACATTGTTTTTTTTGCAGGATAAAGAATCAAGATCCAGAACCTGATAAGTGTGCATTTTTCTAGCTAAAGTAAAAATTTTAGGGGAAATATATCTTGAAAACATTGATTTCTGCAAGATAAAGAACCCTAACCTAATAACCGTTACTATGTCAAAATAAAATTTTTATCTGAAAGCTACCTTGAAAGCATTGGTTTCTGCAGTTAAATAAGTCTAACTAATATGCTGATTGATTTGATTTTCGGTAATATTGTGTATCAGCCACAAGCATAACACAGGGCTTCTAATGCCTCATGATGGTCATGGTTTTTTCACAATGAACGAATAGCCGTTGTTGATATTTGGAGAGAGCTTGAAAACTTTGGTTGTTATTGTGTCAAAATGTATGTTTCATGAATTTTTATAGGGCCTGTCTTCGCTAAAAATCATAGATTTATGCAAATATCTGTTGTTGGAGAGATCACTTTGAAGAATTTCATTGTTTTAATGTGAAAATGTATTGTTCATGTGCTTTTAGAGAGAACTTGTCTTGGCAGAACCTATTTTCTTTAAGTGGGTTTTCTTTTGCAGAGCATTTAAAGGGAACCCATCTTACGTCAGTTGGCAATATAATGCCATAATACATATGTCATGGATTTTTAGCTTGTTTTATGCCAATTCATGAACTTATTGGGAGAACCATGCTCCTTGGAAAAATTGGGGAAAAGAAAGAGATAAAAGGGAAAACGTTTTATGAAAGATGGAGAAGAAACCCGATAAAAAGAAAATTTGTAGAAATCTATAGTCCATACATAACAGAAAGAAAACCAGAAATTTGTCTTAGCCCAGCTAGTATGGAACATTGTTTATTCTGTCTGTTGCAAAGGAAGAGAATTACAAGTTTCTGGAGAGAAAAGGTCTATAAATTATAATGAGGAAAAGGTTTCTGGAGAGAACGGCGTTAAAAATTGTAGAAACATACAGAAACCTTTTCACACAGTTCCTCATTATGAATTACAACTGTGGAAATCTGCATTCGAAAATATTATTTAATTTTTCTTTTTCCCTTTGCCCTAAATTAAGAAAAAATATTACTTAATTTTAAGTTTCTTTTTCCCTAAATTCCAAAGTAGCAAGAAAACCATATACGAAGCTGGGTAGAGAGAAAATTGAAGACAATTTCAGGTATGTGAAGAAAAATTCCGTAGGGCTTTAGATCATCACCAGGATCAGGTATTGATTATGTTAACTGGAAGATGCTTGCTGAATATTGTTTTTCAATCACGAGGAATTTTACAAGTACGAAGGCGCTGGTTTAAAAATTGAATTCTGGTAAAGCAATCCAACTGGTAAATACCTTTGAATGTTTCAAAGTAAATATATAGTTTATGAATTAAAGTAAATACCTTTTTGATTTGATGTATTTTGTGTAATCTCACGAGTTTAGTGGATATGAAGCCTCACTATCTGGGGGTGGGTGAAGTTCAGACACATGTGATGGTTCTCACAATGTAGACACGTGTGATTTTGATCAGATTGTTGATATCTATTTGTTTCTTTCCAGTGTGAAGCGAGCAAATGGGCCAGTAGGCCAGTCTAGAGGAAATTCCACTGCAGGCCATCCTCAACCTAATTCTATTCCGAAGATTCAAAATGGTGGGCACACTCAAAGGTAGCAAACAGGGGGAAATCCCACTACAGGATCCTCTCAACCTAACGTTAATGTGAAGAGTCAGAATGGCGGGAATACTCAAAGGCAGCAAACAGGAGGAAACCCCACTGTAGGCTCCCTTCTTTTAACATTCATTATGTCCCACATGTATCACACCTTCAGGCGTTCCTTTGCGCCTCCTGGTGCAATTGCTAGTTTTTTAAACTTAATGATATTTCTATGGATCATGTTAATTCAAATTGTCTAGTACGTCAACGATAAAAAAAATGTCTATTGGTCCAGTTTGTATCACATTGAATTTTCATAACATCGTGTCTGATAGAAGCCGTGATCCCTTAACTGCCTCTCATTTGTGGATGATATCTTTGGTTTTGGATTGTTATCTAATTCAAATACTCTGCAATGCTAGATTGCTACATGCCATTAGGGTACAAGCCTTCTCTGAACCTTCTGAAGCCTCCGTCAATCGGGCAGAAATTCATTTGTCCTCTTTTATACTACATGCTATAGGTGGCAATGAATGTCACCCATTTGTAATGTTTTCCATCTGGTTACCACAGGAGGAGAAGGAACCCTATTCTTCTCTGCTTAGGTGTAGGTTCATCTATTTCTTTTTGAAACTTGATTATCTTATATGGATCATGTTAATTTATTGTCTTATATTGACTATAAAAAATCTCCATCCTAGTTAGCTAGCTCAAGTGGTTGAGTGATTTGAGGTTCATGTAGAAGCTCCCCATTTCCATTTTTGTTTATCAACTGTTATCTATTTAAAATATTGTCCTTATGTATGACTGATGAAATCCATGCATTTTCAAATGTCCAGATGTATCCAAAATCAGAGCAAAGATGCTTTATGCTACAACTAAGGATAGGCTGAAAAGGGAATTTGATGGTTTTCACTATGAAGTTCAGGTCACTGATCCCGCTGAGATAGATATTGAAATGATTAGAGACCGTGAAAATTAGATTGGGAGTATGTATTTATGCTTGTAGGGAAAAAGGGGTGAACATAATATACTGTTATTTCACAGTACTCTACCAGGGAATCAACTGCCATTTTCATTTACATGACTGTGTGACTTTCCTATTTCATGCAATGAAAACATTTCTATAGAAATATGCACGCTTATGGATGAATTGAATGTGGTGCTTGGCCTATTGGTGGTCCTTATAACAAGAATTAGAATGTTTATGGTGTGCTTATTAAGATCTCTGTATCATTGCATATCTTTGATTTCAGTTCTAGTAATGTTGCTGTCTTGGATGATAGCTAGATGAAAAGCCAACTCAGGGTCCTACTGATGGATGTGTATATATTTTTTTAGAGAAAATAGATTTAAAATTAACTCACACATATTGTTCGAACTTCTCTCTTCACCAAAGAAACTTTTCCAGAGATTGATATCAGTCAAACTGTGTTTCTTATATGAACCATTTAGTATGAAGCATTGGATGCTTGGTATCTTATTCTCCAATATACAACAAATATGTGCGAAAATAGCTTCATAATTGAGCCATGTTAACTGTTTATTGTGCTTCAATGATGTCCCAGTGCAATATATATCTATATATATGTGGCACTAATATGTGCTCTTAATGAACAACTATCTAATGTATAAGGCTTAATCGACTTGAGAGTCTCTGTATCAAGGTATACACCAATTTTATCGAACATAGTCTATATTTGGATCAACAACTGCTCCATATTGCCAGAATTTTTTAGGAATAAAGCTAGATCTAAAAGAAAATATTAACTCCTTTTTTCAGTGGTAGCATACATCATCAAAACATTACAGCTCCCTCTGAATCCTTACTATAGGTGATCATCAAGAATTTGACAATCTGCACTCCCATTTTTGAGATGAGACTTTATCATGTTGTAAGAAGGTTATGTGACAAGAATTTTTTTTTGAAGGTGAAATAGTGAAACCTCCCTTATTGACAACTGCTCCATAGACATCCATTGTAGACTGTCAGGATAATGAAAATGGGATTTTGCAGATAGATCTGAGCCAATACCTGGGATTCCATTTAGTACAACAACTACAATCTTCATTGTTGAAAGGAGTTTCACTATAATTTAATCTACCGAGCAATGATTATAAAGAAGATGCCTATGAAACTAATACTTATTAAAAAAAACATGCTTACAGCCAGCAAAGCTTCATATTGCTATCAAACCAATTATACAGCCAACAAAACTTTATACTGTTACTACTAAAACTTCTTTTTACCAATTAGGACGGTATATTGTTGTGCTTCCAAGTTCTTCAAGTAGAAGTATCTTATTGGAGTTGACAATTCTTTTTTACCAATCAGGATGGTATGCTTCCAAGTTCTTCAAGTAGAAGTATCTTATTGGAGTTGACAATTCAAAATATTATCAGGTCCCTTTCTTTTTCTTCTTGTCTTCACACAATATTGCGGATATATCCCGAAGAACTTAAGGCTAGTTGGCAATGGAATTACTTTTCAAGTCATTGAAATATATCAATGCTATCGATAGAGACTTATAAAAATGTGAACTTCTTGTGTATGAATTTGTTAACAATAGTCCTTGTGGCTTTTGGTTTAGACTTTCTAGTAGCATGGGAATATATTCCTGTTGTTTATGCCTACAAAACACGATAATTTGAGTTTCTAATTTTCTTTCCCCCAAATCTAAGCATTTTTCTGACACAATTTCTTTTCTATGTGAAATATTGTGTTTTTTATACAACTCCAGGTATCGCGAGGCTTCCTGAAACAAGGATATGGCTTCTTTAATGAAGGAGGGAATTCGTACACTTTTGATGTACCTTTACAGAGTTCTTGGACTTACAAAAGAAATGAAGCAAGTTGCATCCTCTGAAAATAGTTGTGTTGTGGTATGTAACTTTCATTGTAATGTATTATGATGCTTTAATATGTAATATTTTTTTAGGTAAAACTGTGTATTCATTTGCACGTTGTCAATAGAAGTCAATGTATGCTATTTTGCATTCTAGTTCCATAGTCCAACTTAGTGACTAGATGTCTTAAGATCATGTGTCCTTTGCATACATTGTAATAGAGTGGGGTTCTAGAATTTAGAAACCATGCATGCTTCAAAGGAATGGATACTATTATAAGAAGGTTGCAAGAAGGATGACCCTGTGGCTTGAATGGACAGTGCATGAGAAACTAGAAGCTTTGCTAGAAGAGTCTGGGCATTTACGAACACTTTCATTCTTGTATGCAAGTAAAGGATTACAACAATGAGCATTGGACATATGGAGAATCATAGCACAAATAAATTTGAAAATACCTTTGCAAGGGTCTCCTGTTATGCGGAAAAGAGGAAAGGAGTCAATTGGTATGACACATGATCAGCTGGCAACTGTTGTAGAGGAAACACGATTTCTAGAAGAATCATCTGATCACAAGCTTGTCTTGGAACATTTGACTTGGGTTTCTCATATAATCCCAATCACCTTTATTATAATTCATTGGAATTTGGTTGGATTTGTTGCCTTCTGTGTCTATACTTGTGGTTTTGTATTGAGATTATTTGGGTTTTCTATCAGTGTTTTTCACTTCTGAGAATGCTTTGTTTTTGTTTTGCTCTAATTATGTGTTGAACATTTTTTAAAAATCAATGCTTATTATACAATTTCAAGGACTGTACCAATTAGACCTGTGAATATTTGTTTGGATTTATCTATCGCTTAATGTATGGATAAATGAGTCTGTCATCAGTAATTGTGAATTAAATTTTTGTCATTTCAAAGTCGCCTTGAGTTACTGTGTTATATGGTTATTAGTGTTGTCTAGATCTCTCCAATGATGAAAACCTAGGTTGGACTTCCCTTATGTGTTCTGCTTGACGTAATTCATTAGAATCTGGTTGGCTTCATTGCCTTATGTGTCTATACTTGTGGTTTTGTATTGAGATTGTTTGGGCTTGTTGTCAGTGTTTTTTACTTCTGAGAATGCTTTGGTTTTGTTTTGCTCTAATTATGTGTTGAACATTTTTTAAAAATCAATGCTTATTATACAATTTCAAGGACTGTCATAACTCCTCACATAATTCTTTAAAGGGTGCTAGCTCATTGGAAGAGCACCTGCCATGCAGGAGGTTGGTGGTTCGATTACACTGCACCCTAACATGAATTATTCAATGATATTGTTGATTTTTTTTAATTAAATATTTTTATATTGATTTATTTCAATGGTGAGATATTTTTCTGGAGTCATTGTTTTATATTGTCTCTAGAAAGACAATAGATAGGATTAAAGACATTGTCTCCATAAAGACAATATGTCTTTAATTCCAAATATTGTCTTTGGAGAGACAAAAATGAAATTGTCTCAAGTTAAGACAATTTACCCAAAAATCGTCTTAAAACCCCCTTTTGTGTTGTAGTGCAACTATTGTCTCTAGAGAGACAAAAATGCTTGTGTTATATATTGTCATTATCGAGACAATATTTTAAGACAATTTAATTTTAAGACGATTTAATTTGAGACACCCACTTAAAGACAATATTTAAGACAATACACAAGTTTTCTTTTGTCTCAAATTAAGACAATTTACCCAAAAATTGTCTTAAATATTGTCTTAAAACCCCCCTTTATGTTGTAGTGACTAACTCTATAACTAATAATGTAGTTCCTCGAAAAATTATAAATCTGGAAGTGCTCGTTTACAAACAACTTATTCAAAAAACACTAAAGTCTCTCTGGCTTCAATTCTAGAACTAAATGGTACATGTCGAGTGATTAGGAGATCAAGTCTCTTGTAGAAAAATGCTCAAAAATGAAGTTGCTCAGAATTGGTCCAAACCAGATCGACTGGAAAGAGCTCGGAAAAAATATCTTGTAGACGTGAACGGCACTGAAAACCGACGCCATATGAGAAAGTTATTCGGCTTTGAATTTTCTTAATTTCAGTTAAAAAATGGCCAAAATTTGACTTTATAAAAATTTTATAAAAAAAAGAATATTCCACAGAATATTCTGGGAATATTCCATGGAATATTCCACAGAATATTATGTGGAATATTATGGCAGCAGCCAATCACAGGACGCCACATGGCCAGCCCGGAGGCTGCCACGTGGCCCTAAGGTGGAATTAAAAGTGCGTTTCAAAATTTTTGTTGTTCGCGACAGGGTTCGACCCCGGGTCGGGGTGGACACAAGTGGAAGGTCCGACCAACAAACCACGGTGGTTCTTGTTAAGCCATGGGTTGGACTTTATATTTAAACGTTAATTTTATTTGGGCGGGGCCTGAAAGGGGGCCAGCCCCCTTCTTCATCACATGCTGAAATAAACTCTAAGTTCATTCAATTATTTCCGTTCGGTGCGGTCACGTGGTGTTATGCGTTAGCCCCCCCTTTTTGGCAATAATTTCGGCGGCGTGCCAAATATGGCGCCTTTCCTAAATTTTCGGACTTATCTAGAGTTTCTCCACATTTAGTGGAGCTTTTCAAGGGGTAACTGGACAAAACTTCAGTTAGCCATAACTTTGGTTAGGGAAGTCCAATTGAAGCGAAAAGGTTTTTGATTTGGGGGTATTGAAGCATTCTGGAGCTGGTGGGACAGGTTGCAGAGCCATCAGGGTACTCTGTTAGTGATTTTATCAGCGAATTTACTTGTGGAGCCACTAGGGCTTGGTGAAAGATCAGATGTATTGGACTATACTCATCCATTTGAGGTGAATGAATAGTCGATTTTTACTATTTTCAGTCCTCTGTTTCGGAATTTGCAGCTATTTTAGCCTTTTGAGGCTTTCTTCACAATGTAATACTTATTTTGAGCATTAATGAAAGAGGGAAAAGCCTATTTGGAGGCTTTTGGACCCAGCAGAGGTAGCCCAAGAGAGGGGTGAACTGCTTAAACAAATGCTTATTGTTATGACGTGCATTTTTGCTGCTATATTCCAGATTTTAATACATTAAACAATAATTTTTAATAAGTCCTCTTTTCCCAATGAGACTTATACAGTGATCAAAAATCATTAGTTTCACTTCAAACCACATTACTTCCACTGCAGAATACTTGAACTTGCTTATTCACACATAAAATTTGGTTAATGAATACTTTGCAAACATAAACAAATAATTTCATTGACAGATCGATTTAGTGTTTACCTTATATTTCTTTAGGCAGAGCCAGTAAGAGGGCCAGAAGCTTATGGTTTCATCCTTTCTAGTAAAGGTGAAATCACCAGTAAAAACCCCTATTGTCTATCTCTGTATAAGAAATATTTTGTTCACACAATTTCAGATCAGATTGGTATCAGAGCTCTAGGTTTTGCTTAAGAGTTTGTGAAATTTGTGCAAGAAGATTGTGTTATTCTGAAAAATTTGATGCTTACTAGGCTAAAATTGAAAAGAGGGGAAGGTAAATTGGTTAGAGAACAAGATAATCCTCAACCAAGGAGGGCTAGGGTTCCATTATCTCCACCTTCCATTTCATCCTCATTAGCCTTAGAAACAACCACAAACATGTCTTCCAGAGAAGGAGAAGTACATGAGGAAATGGATCCCAAGGAAGAACAAAGAGTCTTTAGAAAAGCTTTCTTGGACATGACTGAGATGGTTAGGATCCTCTATCAGGAAAGACATGATAGGATTGCTGGAGAAGGGTCTAGAAACCAAAAAGAAGAAGGAGATTCTTTAGGAGGGAAGAAAGACAATGATAAGTCTAAGAAAGGGAATGGAGGAAATGGTGATCCTTCATCTCCATCATCATCCTCTTCCTCCACATCATCCTCTTCAACTTCTGTTAATCAGTCACAAAAAAAAAAAAATCTCTTAAAAATCCTTTGTTAAAACTTGATGTAAAGTTTGAGTTGCTGATGTTTAATGGTGATGTGAATGCAGAAAAATTGGATAACTAGATTAGACAGCTGGAAGTCTATCCAAGAATTCAGAATTTGCATGATGATGACACAAAAATCCAATTAGCCTCATTGAGAATGGATGGAGCAGCTTTGGTTTGGTGGGAAGCCAAGACCAGGGAGGAAATTAAAAAGCATGGTAAGATAACTCTAACTTGGAATGAGTTTATTACTACTATTAAGAAACAATTTTATCCTCTTGCTCATATTCAAAAAGCAATCATGAATTGGAAATAATTTAGGCAACTTAAGGGTCAAAATGTGCAATATTATACCCAAGAGTTTAGAAGGAGAGCACTTCTACTTGGAGTAGACTTACAAAGTCAAGACACCTTGTTGAAATACATAGGAGGTTTGCACAATTATCTACAACATACTATTCTAATGTTTAATCCTACCAGCTTAGATGAAGTCTGTGTCCAGGCTACACATTTAGAAGCTAGAGGAAAGAATACTTTTGATGAGGATAGTAATTTCAAAAACAAAGGAAAGAAGAGAGTTGCAAATTCAAGAAAAGAAAAAGGAAAGTTCTTTTGCAAGAACTTTTCGAAGACAGGTCATGATGAAGATCATTGTTGGAAGCTTCATCCTGAACTAAAACCAGAAAAATACAAGAACAAAAACAAGACCAAAGAAAAGGAGAAAACTGTAGCAACAATTGAGCAAGACTTAGGGTCAGACTCAGGAGATGAGACAAAAAGCATAACCATGGTTTTAAAGAATATTAAGGGGAAAGAAGTGGTGCAAGACACAATTCCCAGTTCTAGATCTTTGAATTGTCACAAAGATACTCATGAAGAAAAGAGGAGGATAGAGCTCTTCCATGTGAGGGTAATTTCAAAACATACCAAAATTGACACACTATTTAACAGTGGGTCACAAGCGAATCTTATATCTGAAGACTTGGTCAAGCAGCTTAAACTTGAGACCATTCCACATCCGAAGCCTTATCCACTTGGATGGATATGCAAGGATTCCAATTTGCAAGTCTCAAGGAAGTGCATATTGCGCTTTGCAATAACTGCACACTTTATTGACACAGTGGAACTTGATGTGGTGCCGCTTGATATATCAGGTATTGTTTTGGGAAGTCCTTATTTATTTGACAGGAAGGCCATCTTTCATCGCCATGAAAACATGTATCACTTGTTCAAAGATGGTAAAGAGTACACTGTGAGAGCTCACAAGAAGAAGATGGAATCTTCTTTACTCCATGCAAGTCAATTGAAGAGATTGGTTAATGCAAGTCAAAGTCTAACTTTGTTAATGTTGAAACGACCAGATTTTGAGCATTCGCCTTTTTATGATGTTGCTAATGATATGTCTCAGTTTAATAATAGTTTGTCTTTGAAAGAAGATGATGTTATGTTGCACAAATTACCTTTTGGGTCAGCCAATGCAGAGAATGAAGTGTCAAAGCAAAGCAGTGCAAGCAAGGAGGACACACCATTCAACATGGGAAAAAGTTGATTTCAGAATAGTAGAATTCGCCATGGGAATAGTTTGCAAGGTGAAGGTTATTTTAAGTCTTCTGAGAAGTTTGATCAGTGTAGAAAAAGTTTGTTTTCTGCAGATTACAATTTTTGTTGTACAAATTTTAATCATTTGCATCATGACTCTGTCAATCTTAGCAAGGTCGATCAATTGATTCCAGAGACAGTTTATCATTTTCTCAAAAGCTCCATATGATGAAATTGGGTAGATTTCAGTTATTCAAGGGTGGAAGAGTGGAGAATCAGTCTCCACATCATCATTTTCAGTAATCAGAGAGCTTTTGGGGTCCAAAAGCTTCCCATTTGGGAGGAGTGATCAGGAGATCAAGTCTCTTGTAGAAAAATGCTCAAAAATAAAGTTGCTCAGAATTGGTCCAAACTAGATCGACTAGAAAGAGCTCGGAAAAAAGATCCTGTAGACACGAACGTCACTGAAAGTCGACGCCGTATGAGAAAGTTATTCAGCTTTGAATTTTCTCAATTTCAGTTAAAAAATGGCCAAATTTTGACTTTATAAAAATTTTATTAAAAAAAGAATATTCCACAAAATATTCTGGGAATATTTCATGGACTATTCCAGAGAATATTTTGTGGAATATTCCGGCAGCGGCCAATCACAAGACGCCACATGGCCAGCCCAGAGGCTGCCACATGGCCCCAAGGTGGAATGAAAAGTGCATTTCAAATTTTTTGTTGTTCGCGGCAGGGTTCGACCTTGGGTTGGGGCGGACACAAGCGGAAGGCCTGACCAACGGACCACGGTGGTTCTTGTTAAGCCATGGTTTGGAATTTATATTTAAACATTAATTTTATTTGGGCGGGGCCCGAAAGGGGGCCAGCCCCCTTCTTCATCGGACCTTCGGAACTGGGAGCTAAACTCAATCGGCGCACATTACATGGGGTATGGTCACATGACTAAACGAACGATGTGGAGTTTTATTTATATCATATGGTTCAAACCTTATCACATGCTGAAATAAACTCTAAGTTCATTCAATTATTTCCGTTCGGTGTGGTCACGTGGTGTTATGGGTTAGCCACCCCTTTTTGGTGGTAATTTCGGCGGCGTACCAAATATGGCGCTTTTCCTAAATTTTCAGACTTATCTGGAGTTTCTCCACATTTAGTGGAGCTTTTCAAGGGGTAACTGGACAAAACATCAGTTAGCCATAACTTTGGCTAGGGAAGTCCAATTGAAGCGATTTTTTTTTTTGATTTGGGGGTATTGAAGCATTCTAGAGCTATTGGGATAGGTTGCAGAGCCATCAGGGTACTCTGTCAGTGATTTTATCAGCGAATTTTCTTGTGGAGCCACTAGGGCTTGGTGAAAGATCAGTTGTATTGGACTATACTCATCCATTTGAGGTGAATTAATAGTCGATTTTTACTGTTTTCAGTCCTTTGTTTCGGAATTTGCAGCTATTTTAGCATTTTGAGGCTTCCTTCACAGTGTAATACTTATTTTCAGCATTAATGAAAGAGGGAAAAGCCTATTTGGAGGCTTTTGGACCCAGCAGAGGTAGCCCAAGAGAGGGGTGAACTGCTTAAACAAATGCTTACTATTATGCTGTGCATTTTTGCTGCTATATTCCAGATTTTACTACATTAAATAGTAATTTTTAATAAGTCCTCTTTTCCCAATGAGACTTATACAGTGATCAAAACTCATTAATTTCACTTCAAACCACATTACTTCCATTGTAGAATACTTGAACTTGCTTATTCACACATAAAATTTGGTTAATGAATACTTTGCAAACATAAACAAATACTTTCATTAACAGATCGATTTAGTGTTTACCTTATATTTCTTTAGGCAAAGCCAGTAAGAGGGCCAGAAGCTTCTGATTTTATCCTTTCTAGTAAAGGTGAAATAACCAATAAAAGCCCCTATTGTATATCTCTGTATAAGAAATATTTTGTTCACATAATTTCAAATCATCGTGGCTTAGGCTCACTTGTGGATCTCTGACTCGACCTCGCTTGACAAATCTTTGAACCTGTGGCAAACCATCAACAATTTCCCCCTTTTCGGATACAGGGTGAGAAGATGGAGTATTATTAATTATTACAATGCTACTCAACACTCTCGAACATATCCTGCGATATGACCTGTAAATATTCTTGGTTGTTTTCGACCAATCCCTAGAAGCAATCCATCCAAAAATTTAATTTCTCTCTTGTAGTATTTTTCTTTCTAGAACATCCTTTTGAATGGTTATTTTTCTTTCCACAATGCTCACACGGGTGAAGACCAAAACAATGATCTTTCACATGCCCAAATCTATCACAATGTTGGCATCGATCACTTTGTTCTTGAACAACACCATCCAGAAATCCAGCACTATAAAATTTTATAGGTTTCAAAAAATTATGAATATGAAAAGATACATCCAGGAAATCTTTGTTATATCCCAAACCCATTTTTTGTTGTTATGGGTAATTTATTCCCACGTTCTTATAAAGGTATTGAGAATGACATGCTTCACATCTCTATGAAAATGGCTATTGCATACCCTTGCATCAACATGACTTTAGGCTACTTCCAAACTTGCCCCTGAAATGGTTTCATTACTCTTTGGTCATTGTTTGAAATTAGGATCGTCTCGCTGTACTTTAGACTCAATTTGGAGAAATTCAACTGCCTCCGATGCATCATGTAAAGGGACTCTAATATCAACAAGACTTACTTTTCTGACATTTAATGTTTCATCAACAGTAGAGCTAATGAAATTGTTTAATATCTCCAATACATTCTTAATTTGATCCATTTGAGTTAATCTTGGGTGTCGGGTTCAACAAAAAATGCTCTTTTAAAAAAAATTAATTTCACCAAAAAATTATTCGACAGCAAATAATGACATACTCAAATAAAAGTGAAATTTTTGCAGACAAAATGTCATCTTCTAATGACAACTTCCAAAAAAAATCTTCCAAAATTGATTTCGAAAGGATTTGAACTTGTAACCTTCAATATACCCTGTAATTTTATGAGCTTTTCTAGATACACTACCTTCTTTAGAAGTTCAATTTCATTATGCATTTATACATCCCAAATACTCTAATTATCTTGCCATAAAATTTTTATGTCTCCTTTATAAATTTATCTCTCAAATAAAGAAACTTATTTCTCCAATAAAATAATGTTCTGATAATGTCAGACTTGTATCTTATCCAAATAATTCAATAGATTTCAAAACATTTGTCATAAATTTTATAAATAAAACTTAACTTCAAACTCCAATTTTTTTTTGAAAATGAACTGTCACAGCTTTGTTTAAAATTTTGTTCCAAAATTTTCAAATTCTTCCTTCTCATAATTGCAAAATTGTTTTAAATAATATTACCCTTCAAAAATTATTTCAATCAAGTCCAATAAAAGTAGCACATTATTGAAACTCGCACTTACCTTTGAGATTCAAACAATGTTGTGAATAAACTCCGATATGAAAATTAGGATTTAACTTATTTATATAGATCAAGATGCAAAATATCCAACTCCTCACTATGAAACCCTTGACTGCTAGTATGAATTCTTTAGCATATGCATGGTCACAAATCAGTGTGCAGGCTCCTGTATTGAAGTAACTGTGGTCCAAAATAAAAATTGCAAATGAATGGTATAACCTTTCTCGATCTCACACATTCATTGTCTGACCAAAAAATTCACCAGGATGGTTGCTTTCTTCAGAAAAATTACATTCACACAACACACTTAGGTCACACCAAGCAACGAAAATTGTTTCAAAGGAAGCTAGACAACGTTGATTTGACAACCATGGCTACGGTGCTCAATCTATTTCAGATTATTATGGCCAACTGTGGTGAGAAATTCAAATTCTAGGCTCGTTCTATTGTTAAAAAAAAACTTGCAAGGTCATCGGGGCGTAATTTAATATGGTTTTGATTCTAGTTTTAGATCATAGTGTTCTTCATATATTAGCAAGGAGGTGATACACGGGTGCCAGAGGTAATCAATCATATGGAATTTAACTTTTTTTGGGGAGCACATGACTTGCTAAATGCCATTTACATGAGACAAACTCGAATCAAATTGATAGGTGCACAATTCAAATGCAAGAAATTTAGAGCAATATTTTTTATTTATTAATGATCATATGACAATGCATTACAACTTATTCTTCAATTATAAATATTTTCTCCACAAAGACTGATACGGGCGTACAACTTACCGCTCAGTTCAACAAATTCACTCACATCGGGGCATACATCGATATTGAAAATGGTCTTGTTGTTATATCTGTCTGAGTCTTTTAATTTTACTTGTTCCTTAACTTAAAAACCAGTCGGGAACTACCAAACATGCCTTCAAACAATGCTTTAATCAATAGTCAACATTTTCTTCAATCAACTCAACTCTAATGGAAATCCACGTTCCTCCTTGTTAATAGAACTCGAACTCCAACGTCATAATCAACAACAGCAAGCACCCAAATTAAACAGTCTCAGCCTCACATAACGCCTACCTCTCACGCAATGCAAATGTAAATCGGTGCTCGTGAAGAGCCATTAAACTAGTGGCTCAACTCAATCAACAAGGCAGATGAACTGCCCTCTCTGATACCACTTTTAAACATACGATATTGGAAACCAAATACAATTGTATATTAATTGATCTCAATGAATGATGTACACAATCTACATATAAATACATAAAGAAATTGTTGATTCAATTTGCGGGTCTTCTTGGACTCTAATAACCACTCACCATAACACAAACCTAATTCTAAGGATTAGTTGTCTAACATAAAAGACTTTATTAAAGTGGAAAACCCTTTTCTATTTCAAAATAGATGTAATTTTAATGGAAATATAGGATTGGAAGATGAAAAATTCCAACTTCCAAATCTTCAATATATAACTAAATAGGATTGGAAGATGTGAGATTTATGTTTCTAAATCCTCAATATACTAGTGCTCTTGTTTTGTTTTATTGTGAATTTTGAAAATCAAATACTCAAAATAAGTGAAAATAGCTAAAATTAATATTGAAAAACTAAATAATGAGTATCTATTTTTTTTTTTTTTTGGTAAGCTTGGCAGGAAAACATTTTCATCATGTCCAATATAGAATAGAACCGATGACTTCACATGAAGGAGTGCCTTAACAAATCCATCTGATCACCGTCTATCCAAGACCTTGTGGACAATGAGTATTAGTTTTTGAAAAACTTATTTTTATAAATAAAAAAGAATAAAAAGTCTTGCATGAAAACCCATCAAATAAAATTTTAGAAAAACAAACTAAATTATAAAACTCACAAGATAGTATTTAATATAAAAAATAAGAAATAGAATATAATCATTATTTATAATATAATTTTTATCTTTATTTTTATATTTTTTTTATAATGGGAAAACTTATCATAATTTAGTTGTCAAATTAGTATCACTAGTTGCTATTGTCCCAAGTTGACTCATGATTCTTATTCAAGAAAAGTCGAGTCACCTAGAATTACTCTCAAATAACAGAATTTCACTCTTATCAAATTCCTCTAAACCTTGGGCTCTTAACCAGTTTCCTTACATCATTAAAAAAAAACCTTATAATTAGAACATATATAAAAAAAACAAAATACAATAACACTGTTAAAAAATAAAAATAAAAAACACCAAAGTTTAACTTTTAATATAAAAATAAAAAAATAAATACTATAATAACTTAAAAATATATATATCCCAAAGAAAGAGAAATCAAAATTCAAATAGGAAACTAAGAGATTCGCTCGTGAAACTCAATTTCGTTGTGTAGGCCAAGAGGATTTGATTCATTGAGATTAAGAATTTTTGAGTTATTCTATGGGCTTTTTAGATTAAGGTTTACTAAATTATCACTTTAATAAAGTTATCTAAGCCAATAAAGACTTAGTTTTTTTTTCAACACGAAAAATATTATGGTTATATATAATGTACCAGAAACAACCATATCCGTCCATACAAAACCTTTTCAAAAGTTACAAAAAACTATCAAAATCTCTCTCCAAGAGATCAAAAACAGTTCCTGTCGAAAGAACTAGGACAAAAAACATAAACCTGAACTGAAACATCTATCGAGTTCAAGTGCTTACACAGTCAAGTCATTACTTAAGCAGAATTTACATCATAAACAAAAATTTGTCTTCAGAAACAGAGAAAAAAAAGAAATTACATCCAGAAAACTGGAAATAAAAACCTCCCTCTTAGAGGAAATTCACAGTGCCAATGGCTCCACCACCATCTGACCTATGCAGCTGATAATGCATGTCACCAAAATTACCAGCCAAGCCTTTCTTTGATAATCAGTCAGCTTCATTTTTCTCCTCCCTATAGACATGGTGGAAAGAGATAATAGAAAAGGAACTCTTCAGGATATTAATTCTCTCCAGCCAGTGAGCGAGTGAACCCAAGTTGATAGAAGCTTTCAGGTTCATGTGATCAATCAATACTTTCGAGTCCCCTATAATCCAAATCTTGTCCTTGTACATCTGATTAGCAAATCATAACAGCCCCCAAAGAGCCAAAACTTCAGCCTTTGTATTCGTTCCAACTCCACCATTCCAGAAGATTTTGTAATGGAAATTGGGAGACATCAGTAACCAAGCCCCACAGCCATAGATAGAATGTTGTGAGGCCCCATCAAAAAAACCTACAGGATAAAGGACCTCATGAGGGAGGAAATGTTTTGATAGATCTCCAGGGGGCTTTTTATCAATCTTTAAGTGTTCCCATGAACTGAGAATCTGAAAAGCAATATTAATGGGATTACAAGAAATACCCTCGAAAAATTTCCTGTTACGATTACACCAGATATGCTAATGAACAAGAATAGGAATGGTCCTAACAAGTTTCCCTCTATTAAGCCACCATCTCGTGCATTCTTCCGTCGAATGATATGCCGGAATACTGATCTTAAGCTTTGCACAAACAATAGAAAGAGTTTCAAGAGCAAAGGGACAAAAATAGAACATATGACAGTTTTCCTCCTCCTCTTTTCTGCAGATTCCTCCAAGTTAGATTTTTGTCCTTCCACACCAGCCATAAAAAAATAATCATTTTAATTTGAGCTCTGGTTTTCCATAAAGCTTTAAACCAACAAATAGTATCCCGTGCCACCTTATTTTTAATCAAAGTCAAATAAATTTCCTTAGCTTTCAAACCCTCCTTTGCTTCCTTACCTTCCCATAAAATTCGATCTCCCTCAGCCATCCTGCTCAACCCCAAAGACTTAAGCAGCGTCGTGAACTGTCGCCACTTCTCTGCCCATTTTATGTCCAAACCCAAATCAAACAAGTTCTTCCATATCAGAATCTCCCCTACCCATTCCTCTATAATCTGATGAATAAAGAAAATCCCCTTTAGATTTAATTGATGAACTAAATCCTCAATTTGAGGCTAGAGATCATCCATCCCCAACATCTTTCCATTTCCAATGAGAATTTTTTCCCCATTCCCAAAGACCCATTTCATATGTTCCATAATAACAGGCCATAACTTGTCGAAGCCTTTCTAGATATCTGATCTAAACCTACAATCAAGCCACCCCGAAATGGCCATATCCTCCATGAAAACCCCTCTCAAATACTTCTGTTTTATAATGTCATTCCACTTACCTTTACCATGCAGACACCGCCATAATGACTTAATGATGAGGGAATTTCCAAATGTCTCCATGTCTAATATGCCCCATCCCCCTCTATCATTTGGGAGAGTCAAAACTTCCCAATTAGCGAGATGAATGGATCTCTTTTCTCTCCCCCCTCCCCATATAAACTTGGCCATAATATCCCGAATTCCTTTCATAATTTTCTTTGGAAGAACATAAAGGTGAGCCCAGTAAACAGTGATTTATTGGAGGACGACCTTCGTCAAAATTAATCTTCCACCTTTTGATAACCAATTTGCTGACCAAGTATTAAGTTTCTTCCTGTATTTAATTATCAACCAGCGCCAGCCATCCAAAGTATACTTTGAGACTTTCATTCTGAAGCCAAGATATATCATCCCATCTGACAGTGGAGCCCTATTAAAATTAAATATATCTGCAAAATCCTGAAAACTCAACTCGTCCCCCTCAGCACAGTATATACATGAATTTTTAGCACTAGCCAACATCCCTGTAGCTTCACTAAAAAGTTTTAAAATGTCATACAATACCACCCAACATCTCCTAATCAGCATCCCAAATATGAGAATGTCGTCCACGAACAAGCTGAGAGTTGACTTTAGTTAGGGACTGATTTCAATGTCGTTAAACCTTCCATTCACAGCAGCCTTGTTAATTTGAATACTTAAAGCATCCATAACTAATATGAATAGAAGGGACGACAGGGAACACCCCTGCCTGAATCCTCTGCTTGGATTAAAAAACTTAGAAGTAGAACCATTAATAATCACATCCATTGAGGTTTTGGTAATGCAAGCCATGTTCCAAGAAACCACCTCTCAGGAAAGACCAATTTTAAACAGAACCAGGCGCAAAAAAACCCAATCAACCTGATCATAAGCTTTCTTAAGGTCAATCTTCATCGCAGTTGCTTCCAAATTATTTGAGTGAATAGTATGAATAGTTTCTTGTGTCGCTGCTACGGCATCATGAATATTATGGCTTTTCTGGAAAAAATATTGCTCCGAGGTGATAAAATTTGAGAGAACGGCCTTCATTCTTTCCGCCACAACTTTGGACACAATTTTATAGACTGTGTTACATAATGAAATGGGTCTAAAATCATCAAAAGTCAGTTTCCCATTCTTTCTAGGTATAAGAACTAGGAAAGTCGAATTGATAGCACCATTGATATTTCCAGTTACTCTCACTTCCTCTACCAACTCCGTCAAGTCCTCAATAAATTCCTCAATAAAATGAAGAAAAAATCTGGGGACCAACCATCCAGCCCCGGGCTTTTATCAACAGCAAAATATTTTAAAACTATCTTGATCTCCTCAGCAGACACCTCCCCAAAGAAAATATGGTTGTCAACATCATTAAACATAACAGGAAACTCTTGGATCATTTTCAGATGCTCCTCCGAGATAGGAACCGACCTTTGGTGATAAAGGGACCTGAAATAATCAACTGCAACCACTTTAATATCCTCTGTGGAGCATAAAGACCTCCCACCATACTCAATTTCCCAAATCGTGTTTTCCTTCCTTCTTCCAGAAGCAAAATGGTGAAGGTATTTCGTGTTTCTTTCACCTTCAGATAGCCAGGTGGCTTTGCTTTTTAATCTCCAATATGCCTCCTCATTCTACAGAAAATGACAGAGCTCCATTTCAATGATTTTAAGCTTTTCCCAGAAATCATCGCTCTGAATACCCTCAACCATCTCCTTATGAATCCTTCCCCTTTCTAATTGTATAGTCCTGATCCTGTTCTTTTCCTTCCTCAAATTATCCTTTTCCCATATTCGAACCTCAGTCTTCAAACCCCTCAGAATATTAGTCAAGTGAGACATCGCCGAAATGCCCACATCCCTCTTATGTTGCTATAAAAAATATTTGATCAAAACATTAAACTCAGCATCCCCTAGCCATCTTTTGTTAAATTTAAAAGGATATCCCGAAGGCAGCTTCTCAAAATCCCACATCAAAGATATAGGTCTGTGGTCAGACACAGTGACTTCTTCTGCATCAGCCTTAATACCCCTCATACACAATCTTAAACCCGAGCTGACCACGAAGCGATCAATACGCTTCCCAATAAACTGCTTCCCATGCCTACCATTCATCCATGTAGGAAAATTTACAGTCAAAGGGATGTCAACCAAATCAGCGTCAAAGGGATCGACCCTGCCTTTACTCCCCTAGATCTCGTAAGGATAAATGGCACAATTAAAATTGCCAGCAAGTATAGAACTTTTCAAACTTAAAAAACCACAATCCTCCATACGCGACTAGAAAGTAGGTTTATCACATAAGGTGCATAAATATTAATTACATGTATGTGGCACCGAAAACCCCTACAATATCCAGAAAGAATCATTCCACCAAAGAAACCATAAGGTTTTATGGTTACTAGCCTCGGATTCCATAGAGCAGCACAACCACCAGAAATCCCGATTGCATCAGTTGTCGCCATGTTCCATTCTGGAAACATGGAACAGAGAACAGCAATAGATCGATCGACTCCCACCATGGTTTCTTGAAATAGAAAAATAGACGACTTAACAAAAAAAAAAAGTTTTTGAACGACATAATCTTATCCTGACCCCCCCATTCGAAAATTTTCAAGGACACAATCTTCATAGAGGAGACTCCGAAGCAGGGGTCAATGCTCTAAGGACCCTACCAATAGCCAACGACACAAGAACATCCCTGAAATTACCATCCAGTAAATTATCACGAAGATCAGACTCCGATGCTAACTTCTTCTTCCTCTTCGAGTTACCCCTCCCATGACGAATTGTAACATTAGAACGTGAAGAGGGACTCATAATAATAGTGGGGGAAGAAGGACCGGAAACCACATTGAGAGTGACCAAACCTGCATCTGGGTTGGACAATAAGAACTCTATCTCAATACCAATAGACTTACGGGGAGAAGAGAGCTCGATATGTGACTGTGGCGAGTGAGGATACAAAGGAGGAACAAACTCAATAACATGTGCTCACAAGGTCATAGGTGGTGATGGGTTATCATTAATTGAATCAAAACATGGGAGAAACAATGGATGACGAATTCTCAGAGGAACCTCCCCATAGATAACAGCAGAGGCGTCGATGGAAGGGTATGATTACAGCATCTACCCAGAATTAAAAGATGATGAATGTAATAAAAAGAAGGGGATATTCGAGGCATATGACAAAATCCAGGAGTGCCCTCTGAAACCTTAGGCATAGGCTTCCCGGTAACAGAATACACCATCGACAGACCACTCGGAAGTGACTCCCCGAAATTTAAAACAGAATTATGGGTCGATTGATCATAATTCCCGCAAAAACTAGAGGAAGGTTTATCGATAGGAGTAAACTTACCCGGCATAGTCGCTGCAGCGTCCACCATCATCACGGACGGCTTTAACAAACCATCATCAGCATCTATCCCAGTGTCGAAACGCTGCTCCCATTTCTGCTTGAAATCATCACACCACTTCTCACATCCCCTCGTCAAGTGTCCCGTTTCCTGACAGAAGTGACACCGAAACGAAACCTGCCAATAGTCAATCTTCTGCCGGTAAATCACCCCCTCCCACTTTAAATCGATATCGACTGGCAAACCCATGGCAAAGGGCAGCTCAATGAGCACCCATGCCACCCTTTTATCAACTACATCATGACATTTAAGATCAACATATCGGCATCTTCTGACACAATCGCCTATGGATTTCAACACCCGAAAATTCCAGAATTGTAAGGGGAGATCGAACAACTGCACCCAAACCAAATGATTAACAGGGGCATTTTTCAGTGGGTGGAAGCTGGCGTCCCAACGGTGAAGAACAAGAAAACAACGCCCCATAACCCAGGTCTTGCTCAGGACAATCCCAACATCTTCATCTTTCTAAAGATGGAAATAGTACCATCTAGCGTCGAGCCTACTAATCATCGGGGAGTATCCTAACAGGTTAGTCCATTTCTGAAGAAGCCAAACCGTCATCTTCGATTGCCTCTGCTTCGCGAACTTCCAATGACCCACCACAACCCAATTAGATAAACCCACTGCTCGCTCCCATAAGATATCAGAGCCGAAGCTCAGAAGGCAGCAATCCTTCGATGCCCTAATGGCCTTCACCCCATCGCCAACCTTTCGCGTCGACTTCAACGGAAAATCTACCAGAGTTTTCCCGCAACTAGCAGCAGAAATGTCCTTCTCTTGAGCATGGATAACACTCGGACTAGGAGATTCAGCACTCGCATTAGGAATGGCCACCTTAGTGGTAATATCATCCTCCACCACCTTGAGCGCATGCACGAAGGCGAGATCCTGGAGATCCGCGTCAATTTCATTAAGGAAGCAATTTAATTCCCCCATCACATGAGGTGATGGCACGCCACATGAGCGCCAAAGAACCCCAAATCCCCCCTTCAATTACAAGGCAATCCACGTCAGCAAAATTTTCACCCCCAGCTTTCAAACCTTTACCATGTGAAATAAAGCCTCACCACCTCCAAATAACAAATGGGCATCCACGCTGGCCCCCTAGCAGTCTCGAGGATGACACCACCCTCACTTACCATCCATCCCACCTTCTAAAGGTACCATCTATCCCTATCCCCAATGCTATCAGGTCTCGATCATCAATATGCATTAACTTTCGGCCGTTAAAGAAAGAGTACTTCAACCTTACGCCAGGGTACCACACCACTCCATCATACCACCCTCCTTCCGCCATCAAAGTCAGAAAAAGAAAGTGATCGGAAAAATTTCAAAAAAATTCGACCGCCACTTTCAACCTATATCGATCACCGCAAAAGCCGAGCAACAAACCAGAGGTTCCCCGCAGCAAGCACAAAACCACTACAACTCAGCGAAACTAAGATGCCCAAGATACCATCAATAAGGAAAACACAGTAACAGGAGACCACCAATATAACACATTATCTAGAACAGCAACAAGTTAAGCATGTTCCAACTTGCCACCACCTTTTACAACACTGAACCTTCACGATTTCACACGGTCTCTGTGTATTCCAAAGGAAACACCATCCATCAGCCTTCGGAAAGTTTTAATTATCCCCTATCACCAATTTCTCAGCATGCCAAAATTTTGATATGAAACTCCAGATATATTCTCTGATCATCTCAAAGTCTTTGAGAGTATCAAATCGAATCGTGTGGCTTCTTTATGGCTTCTTTTGTCGTCTCTAAGAATTCCCTTTTGGAAAAAAAGGCTTAAAAATTTCGATGCAAGTCTTCAAATATTTGGACCATTTCTAGATTTGTGCGTCTCATCCTTGCGTAGGGGCCATGTTAATCTTCTCTGTATCATTCCAAGATAGAAAATCCCTTGCGTGCACGCAATCTGGTTCATAACCTTTATTTGATGATACTGGAAAATTCTTTCTGTTGACTGTATGATGTTTGATACCAATTCAAATCCACATAAAAGAAATACATCTCAGTGCAAAAGCATCAGGTAGGTTCATCTTCTACTATATGAGAGATTTTACTTACCAACTGCAGGACCACTGGACATGGTAGCTTATTTTGCCTCTTACATCCATGATTACACAGGAAACTAGAGCACTTACACGCTCCCTTGGCCTTCGAGCATATTGAACATCTCTTCTACCCAGATAACAAAATAACAGGTTTTTTCTCTGCCAAAATCTTTCTCTAGTAAAATCTTATTCTGAATATTTTTTCTCCCGGACGGTTCTACAAAATGGATGTTAGTGATTGTTGCTTCTGAATATTGTTTCTCTCGGACGTTTCTACAATTTTCTAAATTGAAGCTCCGCTAGCGTAGAGGCACTATCCAAGAAAATAATAAAGGAAGCTGCAAGTTTTAGTGAATGAGTGAGTCTCGCTTAACTCAGAATGTCATATCTTTGTTCTAATAAATTCCTTAAAATTAAAATTAATTTTCCTATTAATTTAAAATTAAGTTGTAATTTTAAATTTTAGTGGTTGAAATTATATAGTCAAAATGTTTCTACATTTTAATATTTTTTTGGCCTGTTTTTCTAACCAAATTTGAATGTATGTTTTTAAAAATTTAAATTTAATTATTTAAATTATTTATTTAAATTGTCTCATAAATTTTGAAAAGGTTAAATAAATTTAAATATTAGAAAATAAATAATGTAAAATTGCAATTAATAAATTTCTATAATATCTTTTATATATAGTTATTTTAATATTTTTTACATATGGTTATTTTTGTTGCAAAAATACTATGATAAAAATAATATATACATCTATCTAATTAGATTTTGACATTTAGACATTATGGCCATCTTATGTTACTTTATTTTTTTAAATGGAATTTCAATTGGTCCAAAGTATATGTAACATCCATCGTACATTGATTTAAAAAAAATATATATCCAAACACATAATTATTAAAATTCCTGTACATCCACTCACAAATTTATAATACAATATTCCAAATAAATCTATCACATAAACAAATCCAACCCGAAAATCTAAAATTTTCCTATACATATGATTGATTAATTTCATTACAATGTAAAAGTAACCGCAATGTAAAAGTAACCTTACTCATGAACATCCTTAACACAAAAATGTCACGGTAGTCCTATATCCCTACATATGATTTTCCCGATATTGATGTGTGAACACCTGTCCTCTAATTAATATTTTACTATACATAACATTCATGGTGCATCTACGATCTGAGTTGAGAATTTAAATGAACAACACGGAATCGCACTATTCGGGATATGGCGGCTATGATAATCTTGGAATATCTGCCTCATGATGGATTTGAATTAAAGTGTTACAACTGTAATGTTATGCACCATGGATCTGTCAAACCTAGATCCAACGGTGGCGGTATGTTTAGGGTTTTGGGGTATTGACCCCACTATTATAACCGTTTTTTCCTTTTGCTTTCCGGCATTCCGTCACAGCTTGTTGGAGCCATACCTCTCAACTTTCGACTCGACCCTCTGCGAGAGAAAATCCTTTTGCCTACTCTTCTCGATGGCTTGATTGATGAATCTGCTGCTTCGGTTCTAGATCCCATTCATGTCTTCTTCGGGATTAACAGGTTTCGTCTATTCACATGGTAATTTAGCTCTGACGCTGAGAATTCTTATTTGGTTTTCCGTTTACTGTAAAAGTGTATGGTTCATCTCAATTATTTTTCCACAGAGTTTGATACCTTAGTCTTCCTTGCTACACTTCGAACTAATACCGGTCTCGTCTCACATCCACGTGACTAGCTAGGGTTACAGAATGGCATTCTCTTCCCTTTTGGAACCGGATTCCGTAACTCGGCTCGGCTTCATCAATAGGACGAAGGGTAGAAAAGCAAAGGTAACACCATTTTCTTCTTTTAAGGTCGATTTTAAGTTTTATTGTTTGTATTCCCTTTACAGATATTTACCCTCAAATTTGTAATTATGCCTTTGCAGTTGTAGCGCAACCCAACCCTCTTCGACTTACACTATAACAGGTATATATAAAATACAGTTGCCTCAATTGTCCTAATGTTTCCTTTCCGGTAGATATGGTTCTATAAACATTGTTTAACCTGTTGGCCATTCATTTGCAGGTAATTATGGATTTCCTGAAGAAAAAATTGTTTGGAAGTAAAGGGTTCTTGGTAGCGCTCCTTCTGCCATCGCTAAATTGCTCTCCTATCGCATTTAACAGGTACCTTTTCATGTGTTCGATTGGGACCGAAACTCTGGATTGGAGTCTTAGCCTCTTTACAGAGATTTACAGTAACTCAGTTCCTGTAGTATTTTATTAGCTCACAACCTTGCCTATTGAGCAAGCCCTCTTCGTTTTAAGAGTCTGTTGTTGTTTTATTCTGGTTCAAAGTGTCTTATACAACGTGGCTTGGCCACTCAACTATGCCTCTGTCATAACTAATTGAACAGTTCAGACTTTTAAGTTGGCATTAAGATATTACTAAGTTCTTTTCTTTTTGAATGAATTCCCAATTCATCGTCTTTTGAACTCCATTCTCATTAAAGTTTAAGACAAACTTGCAATTGACAGTTACATTCCAGTATGGTTTTATTTACTGTAAATTTTGTATCCATAATAACATTCTTGGATAATTATTTATATTACTGCAATGGTGTTAACGCTAGATCTTTATCGTATTCAATTTATTCTTTCCTACTTCTAGGTTGGTTGGAATGGTTAACATGTAATTTGTTCATATAACTTGAACAGAGTCTCATCATTTACAATTCCAGTTACTTTTCCAGCTTGTATACTTACAGGTTGTATTTATTTCCTTAGGGATACGTAATGGTTTCCGTGCGTCCATTCCTGTTGATATAAATAATTATATTTCCCAATTTCTAAATGTTTACTATACAATTTTTCTTCCTTGTCAACATAATTTATGTCTTATAACTTCTACAGTTTTCCCTGCTAAATCTTTAAATAAGTTTAGAAGTTGACCGGACCGACTTATTTTTAGTCCGTGTATATTTTATGAGGTTTGGAACAAGCTTACTGCAATTTCGGAACCCCAAATTTTTGGAATTCGGAAAAGTTCCCCAAGATTCGTGTTTTTTTTAGTTTTCTATCAGTTAAAACACTTACTGTACAAATAATTTTAATAAAATATCAGAGAGGTATTCATACTATGTTTTAAGTAGTTTCTTTTACAACATACAAATCTGCTCCTCCAACAGTACAGGAAATCTTTACTACATACATAATAATTAAAAAAAATTATAATAGTTTACACAGTAACTCTTCCTTTTCCTAGCTGTAAAATTTTCTACATTTCTTTCTTAATTCAACATTTAACTAGAGTCTACTTTTCTGAAAATAACGTCAGCATAATTCCACTTATCTGTGATCGACTGTTGTTGTCCTCCCTACCGTGGATGAGGAAATTACGTCCTCACCCCCCCGGTGCTCCACTCTTGAGCCAAGTAGAAAGAAACAGTGCTCGGAAGGGATCTCAGGACTCCGGTCCAATCCACCTTCCAGAAGTTATAGGATAGCTAAGAGGATTTTCCACTGGTTTCCACTAGCTTGGGAATTAAATCTCTCTCTCCTTTCTTCACTTTTGCGGCACCTAAGTCATAACCCCTCTTCCTCACAGGGATCTTGCTTTTATCCATAGAGGAAGAGAAATTGACTAAACTGTTTCCCTTCAACTACTTCTCAGTTGGAATAAAATATTTTTACCATCAATCTTTCACTTATGGAACCAATTCCATACCTAATTTTATTTAATCAAATTAATCTCTGTCCATCATATAATATTTCAAAATAATAAAAGTAAATGTCTTAAACTCTTAACAAATAACTTTAACCGATAGTTTAGTAATTAAGCCAGTGGTTACAACTTCCCCCCCAGAAGTGAACACCGTCCTCGGTGTTCTCATTCTGTTCTAGCAAACAATTCAGGGTATGCCTCTTGAACAAAACTTTCATCTTCCTAGGAAGCTTCTTCTGGTCCAAAGTGCTTCCATTGCACTTTAACCTGGGTGATGGCTCGTTTTTGGAGCATGATTTCTCTCCGATCGATTATACATTGAGGCTCGACCAGAAACTTGACGTCTGGCTCGACCTACAAACAATGAGCTTGAATTAGTTTACTCATAAATCTTAACATTTTTAGTCAAATATGGTATTCATATCCTACCTGAATACTCTGCCAGTGGATTATGTGTTTTGGATCATGAATGTATTGTTTTAATAACGATACATGAAAGACATTATGTACAAGGATATGACTGGGCAGTGCCAATCGATAAGCCATGGGTCCCACCCTTTCCAATTTTTGGAAAGGGTTGCAAAACCTGGGAGCCAACTTGGCACAAGAGGCCCATCTTAAAGTGCTTTTCTTTGGCTTGATCCTTACGTACACATGGTCCCCCACCTCAAACTGACGATAAGTCCTTTTCTTATCTGCGTACACTTTTTGTCTATCCTAAGCTGCCTTTAAATTTTGTTGGATCTTCTTTACTTCTGTCTCCATTTCAGCTAGCATATCCAGTCCAAGCATCAACTTGGTTTCTGGGCTACTCCAATTAATAGGAGTTCTGCATTGTCATCTGTACAAGGCTTCAAACGGACTAATCTTAAGAGATTCTTGGTAGCCGTTATTGTACGCAAACTCCACTAGGTGCAGATATTATTCCCACCTATTTGGTTGTTGCATTACATACATACGTAACATATCCTCTAGGATTTGATTCACTCATTCCGTTTGTCCGTCTGTTTGTGGATGGTAAGCAGTGCTTAAATTAATTTGAGTCCCCAATCCTGTAAACATCTTTTTCCAAAATGCTGAAGTAAACTTCACATCCCTGTCAGATATGCCAGTCTTTGGGATACCATGTAGTCTAAAGATCTCGCGCATAAATATGTCTACTATCTGCATTGTCTTATAAGTGGACTGCACTGGTATAAAGTGTGTTGATTTGCTTAATCGATCCACCACTACCATTATAGAGTCATTATGCTTCTTTGACCTTGGTAATCCAGTGATAAATTTTAATGATATCACTTCCCACTTCCACTCAGGTACTGGTATAGGTTGCATCAGCCCAGTTGGGTGTTGGTGCTCCACTTTCACTTGCTGGCATTCTAAACACTTGTTTAGATATTCTGCAATATCTCTCCTCATACCTGGCCATAGGTAATTCTTCTTTATTGCTATTAGCATTTTCTGATATCCAGGATGTCCAGAGTAATTACTTCGATGATGTTCATTCAAAATCAGTTCCTTCAACTCCATTATGTTTGGAACAAAAACTCTCTTTTTGAAAATTAGCAACCCATCCTTATCAATTTCATAATCAACATATTTTCCTTGGTCTTTGAACTCCTTTGCTTGCTGCCACATAAGCTAATATTCAGGATCTTTCTTAGTTTCTATTTTTATCTGCTCCAAAAATCTGCACTCAACCTGATTATAATACAGCTCATAAACACCATGCAATTTTATGCTTAACACATCAACTACTCTATTCTCCTTACCTTTTACATGCTGCATATCAATGTCAAATTCGCTCAGGAAGGCATTTCACCTTGCTTGGAGAGAATTGAGATCAAATTGCTTAAAATATTTAGTTAAGATGTTGTGATCAGTTTTGAGCACAAATATTTTCCCGAGCAAGTAGTGCTTCCATACCCGGAGTGCATGCAGTACTATTGTCAGCTCCAAATCATAAGCGGAATAACACCACTCATGCTCTTTTAATTGTCATGACTCATAGGCAACCACTTTACCCTCTTGTGATAGAATCACCCCAACTCCTTCTTTGCACGCATCTGTGCAGACCTCAAACTCTTTATTAGGATTAGCTACCCTTAACACCAGAGTTGTAGTCAATAACTGCTTCAATCTTTCAAAACTGTCCTGACATTCCTTTGTCCATTTAAATATTTTTCCTTTCCTTTGTAAGGAAGTAATTGGAAAAGAAGTTCTTGAAAAACTTCAATAAATCGCCGATAATACTCGGCCAGCCCCATAAAAGATCAGATGTATGCCACATTTTGGGTTACTTTCCATTCCATAATCGTTCTAATTTTCTCTGGGTCAATTGCAATACCCTCAACAGAAATTACGTGACCAAGGTACTGTAATTCTTCCTTGAAGAAATGATCACAATTTCTGAAATTAGCGTACAGTTGAGGCTTCCTTAACATTTCCAGCACTATCCGCAGATGTTCCTTGTGTTCTTCTGCATTCTTAGAATAAACTAAAATGTCATCAATAAATATTAACACAAAATTATCCAGATAGGGGTGAAATATACCATGCATCAGCCTCATAAAGGTTGTTGGTGCGTTAGTCAACCCAAAAGGCAACACCACAAACTCGTAGTGTACGTACCTTGTACGGAAAGCAATTTTGTGTATGTCCTCGTCCTTTATCCAGATCTGATGGTATCCCAACCTTAGATCTATCTTTGAAAATACTATCGCTCCCTTCACTTGATCAAACATATCATCAATTCGCAGTAGGGGATATCTATTTTTAACAGTTAATTTTTTAATCTGGCGGTAATCCATGCACATTCGCATGGTTTCATCCTTCTTCTTCAAAAATAGCACAGGTTCTCCCCAAGGGGATACACTTGGTCAGATGTACCCTTTATCCAACAATTCCTATAACTGGATCTTCAATTCGGTTAACTTTGGTACACTCATTCAGTATGGTGTCCTTGAAATGGGTGATGCTCTAGGTATCAACTCTATGGTAAAATCAATGTCCCTTCTGGGTGGCAAGCTTGGTATTTATTCTGGAAATACATCCATAAACTCTTGTACTATTTCAATGTTTTCCATCATTGGCACTTTTTATTTGGAATTAGTAAAGCCCACTTGAATGGAATACATAGGACATCCTTTCCTCATGCACTTACCCATTTGAGATGTTGTGATGGGTCGCAGCTTCAGAGGTTTCTTTATACCTTGAATTTCCTTCCGAGTACCATCTTGAATTCTGTAATAAATGATATTTTCCTTACAATCTACTAACGTCCAATGCTTCTCCAACCGGTCCATGCCAAGTTGTACATCATAGGATCCCAGAGGTAGTACATTCAAGTCTACAGTCAGCTGTTTTTCACTAATTTCCAATGTACAGTTCGGAATTTTAGCACTAAATCTCCTCTTGGCTCTAGTGGCTAACTATACCATCCATGGAGTTCTGAATTTCTAACTCTGCAATTTACAATTCTCTACTACTTTTTTACTTACATAGCTTAAACTTGCATCGAGGTCTACTAAAATAGAAATAGGTTGAGATAGAAATTTACCTTCCAGTTCTATCATTTTCGGCTGGTAGTCCGCTTGTCGATCTTCCAGTGCTGCATTTATTTTGGGTATACTTATGGCTACATCTCCCATAGTTGAGGCCTCCTGTAAGTTAGTAACCACCTTGTTTCTTCCTCATTGTGGACAATTTCTGTAGTAGTGTGCCTCACCACAGCCCCAACACTGTAAAGGTGGCTTTTGCTTCTAGGTTTGTTCTGGTTTTCTAGAGGCTTCTGTGGGTTTATATTCTGCATGCCATATTATTCTTTAATGATTCCTCCCAAACGGTTTTCTAACTGAGCTCTTGGCAGCACTCTTGAAATTGCGGGTTCTGCTTTTCTTGAAACCAGAACTTCCCTTCTGCTCTTTCTTTGTCTGCCAGTTTTTTCCCTACTCTCCTTTTGCTTTAGCTTGTTGGTAACACATTCCGGCTTTTCTGATTTCCTCGTCCATAGTCTTAGGATTCACAAACTCAATACACTCCTTCATATGAGTTGTCAAGCTACTCAATAACCGTTATACTTTAGCCTTTTAATCTCTTAAATAGCGAACATAACGAAGTAAAGAGATAAACTTAGTGATGTATTCATCCATCGTCATTTGTCCCAACTTTAAATCATGAAACTCCCTATATTTTTTGAAATTCACCTTGTAGCTCCACTTTCTATCTCTTAACTTCTTCCGAATCCGATACATTATCTGACTCAGCTTCATTGTAGTTTTTATTTCTGTTACTCCACTGAGACTAACTTCTTTTCATTCTGTCAATGTCATGGTCTCTTGTATGTTTCTCATTTCCTTCCTGAAACTCCCTATCAATGCTTGGCTTCTCATTTCCTTGATTCTGTTTTTTTGAGAGGATTTTTAATATCCTCTCATGTTCTTGCATCAAACGTGCATTATCATTTCGCACCCTCTCCATTTCCTCTTGTAACTTCTGTACTATAGTTAGCAGAATGTCGGTTTGGTGTTATTGCTCCTCCAGCAGTTTGCTTGTTTGTTGGTGCTGATCCACACTTAGTTGCACCCACATCTCTGGATTCACTTCTGGTTGGGGTTGTGGTTCCCCAGTATTCTGGGGTGGCTATTGTGTTTTACCCCTCCTCATATTGTCTCCTGTTATACTTCTCTTCTTTCTCTCTCTCTCTGTGCATCAGTATACACACAACTTTAAAACGTTAGTTGACCCATAGGGTCCCAACGTGCAAATGGTGCTCTGATACCACTTGTAACATCCATCGTACATTCATATAATTTTTTTTTTATCCAACACATAATTATTAAAATCCCTGTACATCCACTCACAAATTTATAATACGATATTCCAAATAAATCTATCACATAAACAAATCCAACCCGAAAATCTAAAGCTTTTCCTATACATATGATTGATTAATTTTATTACAATGTAAAACTAACCGCAATGTAAAATTAACCTTACTCATGAACATCCTTAGCACAAAAATGTCATGGTAGTCCTATATCCCTACATCTGATTTTCCCGATACCAATGTGTGAACACCTGTCCTCCAATTAAGATTTTACTGTACATAACATTCATGGTGCATCTACAATCTGAGTTGAGAATTTAAATCAACAACACGGAATCGCACTATTCGGGATATGGCAGCTATGATAATCTCAGAATATCTGTCCCATGATGGATTTGCATTAAAGTGTTACAACTTAATGTTATGCACCGTGGATCTGTCGAACCTAGATCCAACAGTGGTAGTAATTTTAGGGTTTTGGGGTATTGACCCCACTGTGATAACTATTTTTTTCTTTTGCCAGAGCTCTAAGCTTTCGACTCGACCCTCCATGAGAGGAAATCCTCTATAGGCCATTACTTGATACATATAATCACTTCTGTTAGACTCGGTCCTGTCAGTCCTCTGTCATTTCTCGTCATTTGCAGTCATTAAATGCCTTGTCTTGCTGGGCTGTTCAAACAAGAGTCATAGGTCTGGGGTTTGCAGATAGTTGTTCTCAAAATGCTTCAATAACGCCCGCAGGCCATGAGGAGGTTTTCCATATGTTTTCAGTTCAAAATTTCATCATTAAGGATGCTTGAGGGTATTTCTTCTTCAAAACCCTGTTTTGAAGAAGAAATCATTAAATTCGTAATTATTCAAGTTTTTCAGTTACGGATGTTTCATGTGCAGCTTTCCTGAGCCACCAAACCTGCAAAAGAGTGACAAAATACATCATCAGCAATCAGAGACAAAGCGAAATCAAACAAAATAGAGTTATGCATCCAAATGCTAGAAATGCCAAATTATACAACACGCTCAGCAGTTTGGTGGAGTTTGATGGTTATTATCTTGAAAGTGAAACATGTGTGGCTTGTAGCTGTCCAGAAGTGCCTTATACAGGAATGAAGTTGGACAATATGAAATCTGAGACCAAGTTTACTGACAACAAAAACAGTGTCAAATGTACAAGTAGCCACACTATCCAGAGTGTCATGATGACTGTTCATGATGCTCGCCGGTCAAAATCAGTTAAAGAGATCAATTTATATTACAATAATAGGCCTATTGGCACTACAACACCATGGCATATATTGGGTGGGTTTCATGTTTGCACCAATGGTTTTGACTTGGCTACTATGCATCAGAGCGATTGGCCTCTATAATATTATTTGCTGGAATCCACATGTACATCGGGCATTCTCTCCATATTACATGTACAACTTTTTGAAAAAAGACACAACGAGGAGGTTGGATGTCCTTGGGAGGCATTCTATTGTGCATCACGGGTTCAGAGGCAATGTTTGCAGACCTCGGGCACTTCTCACAATTATCAAGCAAGAAATTGTCAAAAACGCCCAAAAGAAAAGCCGAGTTGAAGTCTGGAGGGATGGAAATGCGGTTTAGAAGGGCCGAGACAGGGTGTAGAGAGTGCGCGCGGCGCACTGAGGAGAAATTGATAGTGTAATTTAACACTGGTGCGACGCATAGAATGTCCGCGGTGCATTGGGCCTCTCGCGCGGCGCACAGGCCCGAAAACACTAAATTTTTGCCATTTCTTTCCAATTCCCAAATTTGATCGATTTCTTCGTATTGATGAGGATGTGTCAGATGTTTTAAGGATTCACCGTCTGTCTGAGGGAAATGCTGCGCATTACAGTTGCCTTGGCGTCCTGTACACACTATTTTGAAACCATATCTGCAATAAAGGAATCAATTGCTGCATTTCACAGTTTGAAACAAGGTGGTCTGAAGTAGAAGCAAAACCGGAGAACTGCGAGGTTTTACAAAGCCTGCTTTGCATTCAGGGAGCCGAAATGGATAATGCTGTAAATTGGATTTTGGCGTTGAGTAAGCGGGACGCATGTATTGTGTAGTAGGGAGTAGGAGAGTATTAATATGGAACTTCCCTAACATAGAAATATATGCCACCGTGAGGCAAAATCCAAGCCACAAAGTATGCTTGCTGTTGCAACAGTTGAAGGATGAGAAAGGGATGATGAATCTGATGGGGGAGTTGCCAGAGAACTGCATATCGCATATACTTTGCTTCACCACACCCAGAGATGTTTGCAGGCTCAGCGCTGTCAACCGGACATTCAGCCTGGCCGGCAATTTGGACTTCGTCTGGGAGAAGATGCTTCCAACTCAGTATCCCCATCTTCTTGAAAGGCCAGATTCGCCTCTGCAATTCTCTTCCAAGAGAGAATTGTATTTCATTCTCTGTCATTCAAATTTGATCGACGATAGAATTAAGAAGTTCTGGATTGAGCGGCGACAGGATGACACCAGTTTCAAGGAGATAGAGGAGCTTCTTGCAGTATGTAGGTTTGATGTGCAAGGTCAATTTGACTGCAAGCTTTTTTCTTCTAGTATAGCATATGCCGTCTCATTTAGGCTCAAACTGCATGAGTCACCCCGTGGAACTGACCAGTTTGATAGAGGTTTTCTTCTCTTCTTGCGTCGAATGTATGCATGGGTTCGTAAGCCAGTCAAATTCTTACTTACAACTCCTTGGGGTGATCACCAGGAATCTGCTCGATATTTGAGTAACACAGATGCCGCAGTTGAAAAGGAAGGGTACCAGTTGACTCCCTTTAGACATGTAGAGGAGGGCTGGATGGAGTTTGATGCAGGAATATTTGTTGTGGAAAAAGAGGAAGACTCTTCATATCTTGATACTTCTGTTGCATATAACTCATGCGATCTCTGGTATCATGCCATCTGTGTTGTATTTAACCCGGAGTGCACAATTGAAAATACTTGGCTTTGTTCGAGGTGCAAGAGAAGCAGGGGAAGAAACGCGTTCTGAAGACATTCATTCTGAACATATGCACTTTGTCGGCAATACAGGTGTGAGCATTAACGAAGTTAGCAACGAGAGGGAAAAATCATGAAACTTCAGTTCAAAAAGCCATTTTTTATTAAAATTAGTTTTTATTCAAATAGCATTTTATTAATAAGTCAGAAAAAAAAGGAAAAAAAAGTGGCAGTCAAAGATCGAAAGGCTAATTTGAAATGAAGATATTCATCACAGCATAGCGAAAGGATTCGATTGCCTATTTTGGTCTTCAGTTGCAAATTTAAAGGGTTTTCAGCTACAGCTGCCACCTCTCCATTGGTTATCAACAAACAAAATTCAGCGCTATTCCTTTTCAAAATAGATGGTTGGCTTTTTAGCTTTTATTAGTTAATGATTAAACAGCTCCTTATTGTGATCGATTTGTTATCATATCTCTGAGTCTATATATTGTATTGAAATTTTTTTGTAAAGAGAGAGTTCTGGGAGAAGTGTGGGAGGGAAAAACCCAGCGCTATCATTGTACAGTTTAACAGAGAAATAATGAAAGGATGCAGCTCTGGTTTATAAGATCCCTGCGGTGTGAGTTTAGCGAATGTTTTTTCTTTTTGTCTCATATGTATCTCGTTATGTTTTCATTTCATTCATAATCGTTTCAAGCTGAAAGCTTTTGCAGTAAGAGAGGTAGAATCCAATTTGTTGCTCTGCCTTGGGAAGCGTTCAGGATTTGTGTATTTTCTTCTGTTGGAAAGGATTCATTGTTTAATGCCCTTTTCAATTTTCTTCAACAGTCTTTACATTCCACATTATTTCAAATTTGATTGTTAAACTTCACTCCTATCTTGCCTTATGGAATAATCTGTTCCTTTGATTAAATCTCTGCTCTTGCTGTCTTTGCCCCATACAGCCCAGAAAACTCAGATATTCATTAAAACCCCTTTTCCTATCAATTTACTAGCCTAAAATCAGTTCCCTTTTTTAAGTCATCTCGCACCCTATTGTTCATTTTATCGAGATTGACTGGAGAGAGCCCTCTCCTGTCCTCGTAGGGCTAGCTACGAGGCTAAGCTTTGTTTGATGTTGCCTCGAGTTTTTCCTTCTTCAGCCTGAGGCAGATTCGAGCGCTAACAACTTCCATATGTGAACACACAATGTTGTTCTTGCTCTGATACCACAATTGGTTAAGGTGAAAGATATATTCTTCTCCACATACAAGAATGATGTTAAAACTTGGTTACAAATTGGTGGGCTCTTCAAATTCAAGCCAAATTCCACTAAGGTTGAAAGCATACATAATAAAAAACCAAAAACTTTAACCCAAAAATATAATTTAATTCCAAAACAACTTAATATTGTTTATTAGTAATTACTCTTAAGTTTCAACCATCATCGATATCTTCAAATCGACACTTGAGATCTATTCATGTGGTTTGACTAGGGAAGGAATGTTCAAACAGATATACACCCTTTATTTACGGAATATAACGATCCATATTAAATCTATAAATGTTTATTGCAACACCATTTTTCAATAACAAGGCTTGAACAAGGGTTTTCAACAAGAATTATAAAGAAAATAGTTCATTCCTTGAACCACTAATTTAACCATGCATAACATGAATTGTAGGAAAATTACTATGAAATATATTATGCCACCTTTAACTACACACAAATATTTTGTTGTGCTCAAAATGTTCAAAAACGTAGAGATGAAAATATGCTAGCCTTCACAAGTAATATAGAGGCCCCTTCAAACTTATTGCGGGATATTAAAATATCAATAAACAATAAGAAATATCATTGCGGACAAGGAAAATTTGGATTTCATTTATCAATATGCTCCTTCCCAAACTACAAGTTTTTCAATAAAAAAATTATAAATATATATTAAACCCTGGAACCTATCTAGACCCACAACAATAGGATTGATTTCTAGAAATATTAAATATCTCAACAATCCTTTTTCTTCTAACAACTTAGTACAACTAAACAACAAACTATCTGGTTTGATTCAAAAGATATCAAATCTCTTTATTCAGGTCAAAATATTTAGGAACTAAAACCAAATGAAATCAGTTCAAATCTAATTCCTAGATTCAGGGAACCAACCTCATTTAGTAAAGTAACTAGACTCTCAAGGATTTGATTGGTAAAAATTGAATGATGCCCTGAATTAAGTAGAAAGTTTTAGAACCTTAATCATGGTTGATGATTCTGACCACAATACCCTCATGATCAAGTTGAAGAGAGGCTTGTGAGGCTGGAAGCATAGGTCATTGATATCAACCACATGTGAACCTCCTACAACTCGATGTCCAATCTGCCAACTTTCTTTCCAAAGCTACCACCTCGTATCCATTGAACTGATAATGAACTATTTGCTCATTTTCTAGATTTGTAATAGGCATCCATGTAGGGTAAGTACCCTCTACTTCCTTGTTTACCATAATTAGTAGTTGAGAGAACAAACACAACACCAAAGTGATATGCAACCACCTTCTTGAGAGATGGTTAAGAATTAAGTTTTGATAGGGACTCATATGCCTTGGCCCCCATCATATCTCCCATAACCTTATACTTGTGCATGCAAACATGAATTGTTTGATCCCATCATAGCCACCTGTCATGTTCATGAGATGGAGAGCTAAGATTCCATCTCATTCACTACGAGGGATCACACTTTATAATCAATTTCTCGGTTGGGTTATTCATCTACAAAAATTTTATTATTCTAGAGGACATGGAAGTCCATTTATTCCTTTAATTTTTTTAATAGATTTTTTATGCATTTGAGGATTGATTTCAATTCCAAATTTATTGAGGACAAGGCTATGATGATATGATAAAAAATAATATTTGAACTACCCCTAATAAATAAATTTTGAATGTGATTGGAGAGCACTAAATATAAAGCTTGAAACAATGGATACCCTTCTACCATATTGTTGAAGCCTTTTCAATAATTGTTTGAGAAAGATCCTATGACAATATGATAAAGAATAATCTGTAAATCACCCCCAATAACTTTCTTCCAAATGCAATTGGAGACTGCCAAACATAGACCTTAAAACAACACATACCCTTCCACCATATTATTTGAATCCTTGTTAAGACTCCACGAATATGATATTTTTAAGTTTCCTTTTGACCTAAGTAATGCCCCCACCGCACCTATTGCCCCTCATTTTCAAGCATGTGTTATCATTATGATATATCATGTATTAATTTTATTAGGAATTGGTCGTTTGGGTTTATCTTGAATGGTTGGGAGGAATGATTGTTACCCTTTCCACCTAGGTCCAATTCCAACAAGTAACATGATAAAATTTGTTGTAATGGCTTTGAGGCTTGTTGTTGAGTTGAATAGTCCCCCAATAATAAATTTATTTAAAGGGTAGAAAGGTGATGCAGGAGCATGAGGCTTAGAGACAAAAAGGCTTCATTAATTATTCCAAAAAATCCAAAAAAAAAGTTACAAGCAAAGGTGTTGGTACCTTTAGCTGTCAATTTACAGTTTTACTAGATAGGGTTCAACTAGTATCTAGGAAGATTGAGCTGTTTTAGATTAGATTCAGCATATTTAGCCTTCAGTTGATAGATTTAGGGAAGATATTATGTAATTAGGATTTTTTATAAATTAGGAGAATTCGATACTCAAGAGGAGGTCAACTGTTATGTAAAAACTATAAATGTAACCACTGAGAAGGAGGAATTTGGAATTGGGCCATAGAAGATTTGATTGAGAGGGTTTGCCTCTGTTTTAATAAAATTGCAGAATTTGTTTATCTGTGTATGCTTGGAAAATTCCCAGAGGGTTTCATCTCTCCAAAAATCCATTTGATTTATATATTTTGTGTAGAACTTACGTGTAAGTAACTTCTGTGTAAAGGTTCAGAGAGAGTCAAAGAAAGTCAGGGTTCTTTGTTTGAGAGCGGATATTGATAATTGATTATATTTGTTGAGCCACAGAGCGGAAAAGGAGGTTTCCAGAGGAGCGAATTTAGAAGATAAACCAACAGAAAATCTGTTTCAAACGCAACCGAAAAATGAAAATTTGAAGGTTAATAGGTTTTGGAGAAAACCAGTCACTGTGTTCGCACAACTTTTGGCGTGCGAGGGGTTTTATTTCAATCGAACACTATCGAATAAGATTGTGAGACGTCACAGACGTGAAACCACCAGTTTTGCGTGACTTTTGAGTGATAAAGTGCGGGGGTTGATTGAACGCGATAGTCGTTCGATCATTTGCGTTGGAGATCCAACGGTGATTGCGTGGAAAGTTGCGCGGAGATTTAAAATGGTATGGACCCGATGGACTTTATTCAAGAAATTTTCATTAAAATGTTTTGAAATCCAAAACTCCATTTCCGAAGGTTTTAAACATTGATTCTGAAGGTTTTAAAAATTGATTCCGAAGGTTTTTAATGTTGTTTCCGAAGGTTTTAATATTGTTTCAAAAAGAGTTTTATTAAGTGATTGAGACCCAAAATTATTCTGAAAGGTTTAAAATTGGTTAAAAGTGAATTATTATGTTATGAATGGATAAAGGGACTTTTGCTTCCACAAGTCTTTTTTATTAGTTTTATCAAACCAATCTAATAAAGTTTGATGACCGAGAGTGGAAACAAAGATCAGGAATTAATTCCTCCTGAATTAGAAATAATTTTAACAAAATTTGAGCAACTCTCCTTAAGGCCTGCACCCACACTGCCATCATTTGTGGTATCAGAGCAGTCTTCAGAGCATTTTTCAGACACTGAACAAGCTTTCAAAATTCAGAAAAAGAAATCCAACATGGCTGTCAGAATTGGTAGAGGTTCTGGTAGAAGAAGAGGTAGACCAGTTGCAAATGATGAAGTACTAGAAACTAGGTAGCAAATTCAAGCCAGATTGGAAGCAATGGAAACATGACAACAGAGAGATCCTGAAGATGTCAGTGAACTTGAAGCTGAAGAAGAAGAAGAAGGAACTGATGAGCTTACTCCTGAGATGAGATTCTTTAAATCAGTTTTAGGATCTACATCCAAGCCTAGACTTGAAGTATCAGCTTTTGCAGGAGGATTGAATCCAGAAGAATTGATAGACTGGATCAATGAAATGAATAAATTCTTTGATTATGAAGAGATAAGTGAATAAAAGAGAGTTAATTTTTCTATCACAAGGTTGAAAGGACATGCAACGCTTTGGTGGTATGGAGTGCAAGCAGAAAGAAGGATATTTGGTAAGCAACCAATCAAGAATTGGAACAAAACGATAGCAAAGTTGAGAGGTAAGTTTTTGCCTAGTGATTATCAGATTTCATTATTTATACAAATGCAGAATCTTAGACAAAGATTAATGACAGTAAAAGAATACACAGAAGAATTTTACAAATTGAGCATATGAGCAGGACAAATTCAAGATACAACAGAGAATATTTCCAAGTACATAAATGGTCTTAGAATGGAAATCCAAGATGAGATAAGTATATTGTCTCCTAAAAATAGTAGAAGAGGCTTACCAAATGGCCTTAAAAGCTAAATAAAAACTCATAAGAAAGAAATCTGCCAAAGGAAGAGGTACTTTCCGAGGAAGAGGAAGTCAAGGTGGTAGAGGAAGATCTACAGCACCAAGAGATGGAGCTAGCAAAAACTCACCTCAGTATACACCCACGGAAGGTGATACAAGTGGCAGAAGGAGTCCTTATAGAGGAAGAGGAGGCAGAAATAGAGGAAGATAAGTCAGATGTTACATATGTAACAAATTAGGACATAGAGCCTATGAGTGTCCAGAGAATGTGGGGACAAACCAGAGAAATACAATTGTTGCTTAGACTGAAGAGGAAGCAGCAAATTTTCCTGTAACAGAGAAAGAAATTGTGCCAGAGAAAGGATAATCTTTGGTGGTTAACAAGGTTTTGTTAAAACAAACAAAGGAAGTTGCTGAACCAACACAGAGAAATACTTTGTTCAGAAGTGTGTGCAAAGTTCAAGGGAAATGTTGTCAATTGGTAATTGATAGTGGCAGTACAGATAACTTGGTCTCTACAGAGGTGATAGAGAAGTTGAAATTGAAGACAAGGGAACATCCAACACCCTACAAGGTGTCATGGCTTCAGAAGGGACATTAGCTAATAGTAAAGTGTAATATCCCTTTTTTAGGATTTTCTACAATAGGGTCCAAAGGGATGTTGTATAAGGGAGAATGTGTGAAAATAAGGCAAATAAAGGTTGGGATGCCTTAGAAAACATATCATACATCATACATATATATTTTGAGATGAAACAAATCATCCTAAAGGAGTTAAACAGATCTCCCCGTGACTAGTGATGCTAGATTTAGCTCATAGGAGAGACTTACAGTAGAACACTTGAACTACTTCAGGAAGTTACGTTGTCATGGTTTATAGCAGAAGATAAACATGTAGGAGACTGATTAAATACATATAGATCAAAAATGAAGCTTACAAAGTCTTTTATACAAGATACAAGAGAAAGTATGAGACTTTAATGAAGAAATACCTTAGAAAGGGGGCTGCAACAATGTATTAATCTGCAACAAGAATGTACAATGTTATTTTCTGAGTGCTGAAGTAGCTGAATGTTACATCTCAGATCTAGAGCAGATCTGTGCATGAAATTTCAGATCCATTTCATATCTATACACTAGAAAGGATCTATTACAAGATCCCCTTGGGGTTTTGTCCAAAACATGCATAAATAAGAGTAGATCTGAGTTTTAAGCTGCAGATCTGTAAAATGCTATAGTAATTTCTAAATATGACTTTACATTACAAAATATCAAATCTAAATAGAACATGGATCAGCAAGCTAATCCATAGATCACCATGGTGAAAGGCAAAGCCCAGCACTTGAAACCTCTCATCAAAAGTGGGATCAAAACACCCAGCGAGTCCTCATCTAAGAATAATGCATTTCCTCAAGATAAACTGCATTTTAGCTTTAATAATAGTATTGGCCTACTGCCAATATACAAATCTGAAGCACAAATAGAAGAGGCACTCTTCCAGGAGGTTAAAAGACACACTTCATGAGAAGAGGCTCCCAAAACAAGCTAGATCTCTACAAATCTAGACACCCACTTGTTGCAACTTACAAAAGAAAGAAAACCCTCACTGGATCTGCATTTTAGTTGGAAGTAGAGCTTGGCCCAAAGCCTGATAGTGGTCAATTCAGCAAGACTCCTCTAAGAAATCCTTAATGGAAGAGGAGAAATCCCTGCATAGGAACTCCAAATGCTAAGTAGCACAATCCTCCACTAAACAGTGGAGAGAAGTATTTGTCTAACCAGACAAGATACTTAGAAATATAGATAATCAACAACCTTCTCTTGTTGTCCTCCTCCTTCCTTTATAGGATGAAAGCCTTGTCAAACCCTAAACCACCTCAATGAGTTAACCCCTTTCACATGTGGAGTCTCCATCTACAATTGCGTTGTGTATCCATGAGGTTCATTGCACCTAGACTGCGTTGTTGATTTGGTCAAAGTTGACCCAGTCTTTTGCTTTAAGCCCATTCACACCTACAAGATATTATTTACATGGCCCTGATTTGTCCTTGTCCACATTGGGCATTGATTTATTTTGATGTTTGAGGAGTTTACATATCCTCCTTTACAATTTTATTCATCAATACATGAAATGTAAAATAAACAAAGAAAAGTTAATATTCCTATTAGCTGCAGCTAATTTAGGAATATTACAGTCTCCCCCTCCCAAATTTTACTTGTCCTCAAGCAACCAAAAGGGTGCTACAAAATCTCCCCTCCACCTCTTGTGGCCTTCCCATCCAAAGTCTCCACCATTGCTTCAGATTTTCTGTAAAAATATTTGTCTTCCAATGGTTCCTTCCAAGTGTACAAGTTGGCCTTTGGTGAATAAACCCAAGGGATCTTATCATGAAAGGATGGAAGGTTGATGTGGAAACCTTCTTGCTGATCCATGGCCTTCTCAAGATGGGAGTGATGACAATCATGGAGAATTCCATCATCAATGAAAAACTCCCCTCTCCATGCTATTATCCAAGCAAAATTTGCTGCCCTCCAAGATGGCAACTCATGATAACTCTCCTCCACCTTAAGCTCCTGCAAAGAAGGTGGGCTAAATGGTTGAACATGATACGCGGAATATCCTACCCCATGCTATCTTCCTCTCCACTTATGGCAAGTGTAGATTACATGCTGATCTTGGGCTACAGTAAGGTTTCCCTTCAAGGGCAATACAAAGTTTGGATCTTCAAAGATCCTCTCTCCAAAGTCATAGATCCTGCTGGCCCAAATAATTCCATTCAAGGTGAATGGCACATCACTACCATATGTCATCCAAATCAGAAAGTTGTTGAAGGTTATATGCAAGTGAGGATGATACATATGATCTCTATGGTGAACACAACACAGTCTTTCCAGCTGCTAATTTAGAACATCAAGTGGCAAGTTGCCCCCCAAAGAATTTTCAGCTATGCATGTCAGCTCATCTACTATGAAGTAGTAAGCAGCAATATATATCAGTTGTATACAATAAAAACAATAAGACACTTTCCCCAAGTCATGTAGATATGGGTTATCATCATTACAAAATTTGGCCCTAAAGTGACTTTTGTAGAGGTAAATCCCCTCTGCGGACAGAGGCGATCCCTACTAGCCCAGATCGGGTCTAGCAACAATCGTATCACGCTAAGGTGCAAGTTCCTAATTGCAATAAACCAAATGGCGAAGAAGGCTTACCTTGAATCCAACGCTGTTGTTCGTAGAGAAGATGGAGCTCCCGTTTCCTTGCTCCAGCAGATCAAAATCCTCTCGCTTACCGCGATCGAACACCTGCACACACAAGAAACACGACAAACACAAGCGTAAAACCCAATATATGCAATTATGTATCAGTCAGAGAGGACACAACTCATGATCATAATGAACAATACGAGTGGAACCATAACTAATAGTTGCTTATCATTAATTAATACAAAGGAAAATACAACCTGGCTCTGACGTTGAATATTCCTTCGGCGGGTCGTTAGCAGAATACGTCTCAGTAAAGCTTGTCGGGGATGGGGACAAGCCTCTCTCTTCGATCGTCAATCTCCTTGCTACTGATTTTTCTCTATGAGGACTATTGCAGCATTCTTTAAGCTATGAAGGCTCTTGGAGAATAGCTTGCAAATGAAAATGGCAAGCTTATATAGATGGTGGAAGGGGAGTTGAGATCCCTACAATCATGGGATTTTCCCTATCCTCAAGGAAGCTTCCATGAGAGGTGGAAAACCACTTCCTCTACATGGAGATCCGGAGCCAACCTCCCAACTCAATTTAGAGACCAGTTCAGGAATTGGTTAGAGTCAATCTTCTGCCATTTATTTTTTTTAAACACTCCTTATTAAGCCTGGCACGGGTGAGACTCTGGGATAGAGCGCCAGTTGGCGCGCCCTCTTTGGAGGATTTCCCCCATTGGCGCGGGTATAACACTAACGAGTCGCGCCAAGGATAAAAAGGCTATTTTTAGGGTTTTTCACAAGGAGTTGAGTTCAGGGGAATGAAATTCCATGTTCAATGGAATGCCATAAAAGTGTTTTTAGGTCATGTCACTGCTCACAGGTCACGGAATAAGCCCTCCAATGTGTTAGACGGGGGATTGCAGGGACGGTGACAAATTTCTATGTAACAGATGCCCCCTAAAGCATGAGGCCCGAAAGAGAGAGAGGGGTGAAATGCTTTATGAGAACGCATCCAACTGAAAACACTACCATCAGAAAACCTGCATAGAGAAATACAACTGATATCTCAAATATATGATGTATATGTGGTATGGGCGCAACCATCCATAACAGAGTATACAAGAATCCAGATCCAAGGCATGGACGCAGCCATCTAGTGAGGATCGATAAATAGACTCAGGTATGGTCTTATCCATCCAATAAATGAGTCATGTAAGCAATCATAATAATCCACAAAATCGTAGCCTGGATTCTAATAGACAAAATCTAGGGTCTTGCGCTCCATCTCGACCCGAACAAAGTACAAGTTCAAGCATGAGAATAAGTGAGCTGAAGTCGAACATGCAAGAACATCGCCTGATTACCAGCCAATGATGAAAGTTGTTAACAGACGCGAGAGGTACCACCAATAATGACAATGGCCCTCAAGGTACTATAGGTACAATCTACGTCATGTGAATCAGTGAGCTGGCGTCGAACACTTGTAGAATCACTCGATCGGAGGAAAATGATGAAAACCTCACATCGAACGCGAAGAACTTGCCATTGATGTATGCAGGCTCCAAGGTACCAGAAGGGAGTCTCTAGATCAGCTTCCTGGATAATGAGTTGATGTCAACAGGAAGTGACCTTGATTGAAGGTGGGCCATAGTGTTTCCCACATCATCGACGTGAGACAGAGGAACATAATGTCTTTGTGAATCAGGATCAGATGAGAATCAGAGGAGGGTTGAGACTTTTGCAGAGGTCAACTTCTCTTAAACATATCGGCGGCACAATAGTGGATTTGGCAGTATTTGACATCAACAGATCAGGGGTCATGATGACGAGGCAAAGAACAGATGAGAGGTCAAAAGGGATTACCCAAACCCACAGAGGCAAACAAATAATGAGGTGAGATGTCCCCAACCCGACACGAATGCAGACAAGTGCCATGTTTAAGAGAAACATACTGCCGACACGACAATGATGTTGGTTCCATTTTTCCCCACCATTTCTAGCGAGTACCCCAATTATTTTTGAAAACAAGCTTGAAGGGGATAGCATATTCTTGTAATATAAGTCCATCCTTTGGACGAATCCAACCTAGTACATTTAACGAGCCCTAGGAAGGAGAAACTAGAATATCTTCATTACGACTGGATCCGATGTCATCAGGGTTTAATGAGTCTGACAAAGGAATAACTCAGTGTCTTTTCATGTTTAGAGAGTTTGAAAAGACAGTAGAAAAGTAAAATCCAATGGTCCCTTTTCTTAAATAGTTCCTCAGATCCGACAAGGTAGAAAACTACGTCTGAGAAAACCTCCTAGTCGTGATAGGCTAGGGTATTCCTTTTTCGTAAATAATATATCCAAGCCCGAAAAAGGGGTAAACGTATACTAGGTAGATGCCGTTTCGCAGCCACTTTGACGAGATCAAAACAACAAATGACTCGGCAATCTTTTCATGTTTAGGGAGTCAGAAAAGAGCTGAAATTTGACTCCTCCTGGAGGAACGAGTGGTATAAAGGGTAGCAACTGGTTCTGGTAATGGTGGAACTGCTCAGAACAAGTAAAGGTTAAGAGGCTGGCTAACAAGACCACTCATCGCATCGGTTCCTCAGGAATGGGTAAAACAACCAAGTGAAGGCATATGATCGGCCAAGCAGATAGTGACGATGGAATGAGAAAACCAAGGCTCATCTGGAAAAAACAGGCTGATAAAATTACAATCACAAGAGGTAAAATGGGGATGGTTTCATTTTTACACAAGCTTGAAACAAAGATAAACTATGCTTGAAACCAGTTTCATTTTTACACGAGCTTGAAACGGAAACAAACTATACTTGAAAAAGTAAGCATGCCCCCCAGCATGGTGACTCAATTCGAGGTACATGCCCCCCAAGCTTCAATCCATATGACAGGTAGATGGAGTGAAGGTTCAAATGATGAAATCAAGAGAAAGACTCGACTAGGATTTTACGAGATCTAAACAAAGACTTGAATTGAATGGGAATGTGTTTCATTATTTTAACGAGGTTGACACATTAAAAGAACTATCCTCACATGACCTTGTTTCATTTTTTAAGGAGCTGGACACAATAAAATGAACTGTGCTCCGATGACTTGGTTTCATTTTTTAAAGAGCTTGACACAGGAAAGGAACCATGCTCCGACCGACCTCATCATAATGAACAAGAAGTCATTGCTTCCGAGATTTCCACTCCCGATGGAAGGAAAACATTCTGGAAGTCAGGACCCAATTCCTCGAGCACACTATGCACGACGGCATCATCACTGAGTACAGGCACGGGGTATGTAGCCACATAGTCGACCTGCGGTGGGGCGGATACAATGGGTGGATAAAAACCCGGAAGGGATGATGGCGGGCCAGCTGCCATATCAAGACCAAAGAATGAAAGCTGATCGATGGTCACGATCCGTCCTTCATGCGGATACAGACCACACGAAAAAGGGAGGAGACAAGTGCTCCCATGGCATAGGTGTAATTGTGCCCCAAGAGTAGATTGAAATACAAGGGGCCTGGAACAACCATCACGTCCATATGGATGGTTTTACCTCCCAAAGTAATAGGTAACCTTGGAAGGATCCCTAACGATTGACTAGTTCTTCTATTAAACGCCAACAGATTCTGTGTAATAGGTGCAAGTGGCGGTGAACCAAAAGCTTGCTAGGTAGTCAAGGATAAAATACTAACAGATGTGCCTTCATCTATAATGGTGTTGGGTACGACCAGACCAAAGGCCTGTACCGTTATCTAGAAAGGCACATAAGACGGAAGGCGGTATCCTGAAAATTGATTCCAATCAAAAGAAGCGACCAAACTACTCGGAGGGGCTACCATCGAACCAAGATGGTCTTCCCCTGGTGTTACGGAAGAAGAAGGAGCATCCTCCACGACCTCCATCTCGAATGCGAGAGGAGTATTCTTCGGGACCTCCATCACGGGAGGCGAAGGAGCGAGTTCTTGAGGTATAGGGACAAGAGAATATTTCTCCTTGAAGTCTGAAGAATCTGAAGAAACAAGAAGAACATGAGGGGTGTGAGGTCCACTCTCAACGGAAAAGACCTGGTGCATTGCAGGCGGGTCCAGCTCAACCGATCCCACGACCAATGGTTGGTCGGGAATGGATTCCTGAATTTGAATTTCCGGGGGAGCGAGATCGACCAAGGATGACTCTTGACCAATCGTGGCATCAGCTGGTGGAAGACTCAAATAAAGCTGTTTATAACCAACCGGGAGGCATGGTGTAGAAACAACTGAGTTGTTCAAAAATCGCTTGGCTTCATCCGTATACGGACAAAGGTGAATGGCATGGTGCTCTTCACACAAATTATAGGGATTGGTAATCTTGCCTTGCTTCTTAAGAACCTTACCAGCACCAGTTGAAGACGTGCCCCCAACCTGACTCCCGGAAGCCAAAGGCAACGGAGGACGACCGTTGGACCATGTTTCGAGCACCTTAGGAATGCCAGGGAACTCTCGAAGGAGATGGTATCCCATGCACAACATGCAAGGGAACTTGACTTTTCGTGGAGGGTTGGAAGGTTTATCAAGAGGAGGTGCTTTAGAAGAAGTAGTTGCAGCCTTAGCCTCTCGCTTATCTGACTTCTTCTTCTTCTTAGCCACCTGGTTACTCGAATCCAAAATTTCACCAGGCGAAGTAGAAGAGGAGGATGCAGAAACAGGTGAAGAAAGGGAGAGGTCCACCTTGGAATCAACATGATGTTGCTCAGGCGGAGGAATTGATTGAACAGTAGCCAGGACATTCGGGACCACAGAAGTTGAGAACAACCAAACAGGCAACCCAATAGTTAACCAAGGAAGGGACAACATTGCCATATAAGGAGCACCAACATTCCCAAAAGGAGGAAAAAGACCCGGATTCCCATCGGAGGGGATTCCTTGGTTGGTGTACTTCGGAAAAGTTTCCATTAGAAACGATATTCAGAACAACACCCTAAGGAAACTAACTTTAACCAGGAATATTTCGTGGGCAGTTAATTTTTTAAAACATTGAAAAAAAATTCTGCTGTTTCATCTTTTAAGAGTCGAGAAATAGGCATAAGGTGACTCTATCGCTTTCAGTTTTGAAACAAGTGTGAAAGGACAAGCACTTGATGATCTTTTCAAATTTAATGAGTCAGAAAATATCGAAATGACTACTCTGGAACTCTAGGCAAGAGGGTGTACCAGATAACCGTGAACTGCAATATACACCTTGGTTTCAAAATGAAAGAGAAATCAACCAAGGACTTAACGTACGTGCAAGAAATCTCCCCAAATGATGTGTCCGGTGTATCACGGGTATAAGGTGGTAGACTCGGCTTCCTACGGATAAAGGATAACAACCTAGTGGGGTCTCCCTTTATATACGCGACGGTACGGGGAGCACAAGTCCGTGCTAGTGCTGTCTAAAGCCAAGAGGCGAGCGACAACTACTAGGTTTAATGACGCCGGAACACGTCTCTAACCTAGACCTCTAAATATTTCGTTAATGTTTCAATGCTTCCTTAGGTTGATTGAATAAATTTTACGGTTGATCTTCAATTATGTCTTGGTTTTCAGGCCCTAGCGAGTGTCATCTGACAATCTCCTATATGCAGCTATATGAGAAAAGAAAACTTTTCGATTCGATGAATGCTATCTAGTTAAGGGAAGAGCTTCAAACAATGATGCAACATAAAACAACACTGCAAACGAAATGTTTTCCAAATTAGATGACTTTCACTATCCAAAAGTAATTTCAAACATTCAATGATGCGAATAATGCAATGTAATCTATGCAAAATTCTCTTTTCTGAAAACTATGCAATTGTAATCTATGCACAATTTCCTTTTCCTTTTCGAAATGATAAGAATGCACTCAATGCATTTTTCGATGAAATGAGAATCTACTTAATGCATGCTTTTAATAAAAGAGAATGCAATCAAAGCGATTTCTAGTTTTAGATCATTAAACAATGTTATCTAAGTTCAATGATGGATCTCAAAAAATACTTTTCAATGCAATGTGATCTAATGAATTTTAACGAAAAGCAAACTATGAGACGAAAACTAAAAGAATGCAAATATCCTTAATGAAGGATGAATGCAAAAGAGATGTAAACAAACAGTAAGAATGCAATCGTTGTTTCAAACACTTTGTCACGAAATCCCTCAAAAGGCTACAAGACATATGAGGTCAAGCACAAAAAGGACTTCCAAAGTATGAGATCAAAGCAAGGCATTCATTTCCTTTTACATCAAGCAATCATGGAGACAAGACATTTCAAACAATTAGCAATGTAATCTATGCTCATATAGAGAAAATACCGGAAGGGAAAGACACACTGGTGAAGGATTTAGGGAAAAAATCTCAATTTTCACACACCCTGAAATTGGCACGACTTTGTCACTGACAACTAGCACCAACTGGCGCGAATTGGTCACTGAAAACTAGCACCAATGGCTAATTGGCGCGGGTTGCTAACTGACAACAAGTGCCAATGCCTAAAAATGAAAAAAAAAAAAAATTCTCCCAACCAAGACCAGACTCACCACTTCAAGTAGAATTTAAAACAAACCCAGAAGAAAAGTATTAACCAAAAGAAACTTCTGAACAAGGGTAAACCCTAGCACCTACAGGAAATGGCACGAATGTCTGGCTGTAATCCGCGCTAGATAGGGGATGGCGCGAGTGATGAACTGGAAACCTGCGCCAATTGGCGCGACTGTCAGGGTGGAAACTGCGCCAATCAAGCCAACCATGAAAATATGAAAAATTCAGAAAAGCAAAGGTCAGATCTGATCCTCTGGGGGATGAACAGGGCTTTTACACCATAAAAAAGCGAACCAAAAGATCTGATCAAGCAAGAAAAGTCAAGAATCGACCGAAAAGACAAGACAATACCCCAAATCAACGTCTCCCCAGTGGAGTCACCAATTTGTTGTAGAGGTAAATCCCCTCTGCGGACAGAGGCGATCCCTACTAGCCCAGATCGGGTCTAGCAATAATCGTATCATGCTAAGGTGCAAGTTCCTAATTGCAATAAACCAAATGGCGAAGAAGGCTTACCTTGAATCCAACACTGTTGTTCGTAGAGAATATGGCGCTCCTGTTTCCTTGCTCCAGCAGATCACAATCCTCTCGCTTGCTGCGATCGAACACCTGCACACACAAGAAACACGACAAAAACAAGCATAAAACCCAATATATGAAATTATGTATCAGTCAGATAGGACACAACTCATGATCATAATGAACAATATGATTGGAACCATAATCAATAGTCGCTTATCATTAATTAATACAAAGGAAAATACAACCTGGCTCTGATGCTAAATATTCCTTCGGCGGGTCGTCAGCGGAATATGTCTCGGTAAAGCTCGTCGGGGATGGGGAAAAACCTCTCTCTTCGATCGTCAATCTCCTTGCTACTGATTTGGCTCTATGAGGACTATTGCAACATTCTTTAAGCTATGAAGGCTCTTGGAGACTAGCTTGCAAAGGAAAATGGCAAGCTTATATAGATGGTGGAAGGGGAGTTGAGATCCCTACAATCATGGGATTGGCCCTATCCTCAAGGAAGCTTCCATGAGAGGTGGAAAACCAATTCCTCTACATGGAGATCCGGAGCCAACTCCCAACTCAATTTAGAGACCAGTTCAGGAATTGGTTAGAGTTAATCTTCCGCCATTTATTTTTTAAAAACACTCCTTATTAAGCCTGGCGCGGGTGCGACTCTGGGACAGAGCGCCAGTTGGCGCGCCCTCTTTGGATGATTTCCCCCATTGGCGCGGGTATAGCACTGACGAGTCGCGCCAAGGATAAAAAGGCTATTTTTAGGGTTTTTCACAAGGAGTTGTCTTCAGGGGAATGAAAGTCCATGTTCGAGGGAATTCCATAAAAGTGTTTTTAGGTCATGTCACTACTCACAGGTCATGGAATAAGCCCTCCAATGTGCGGGACGAGGGATTGTAGGGACGGTGACAAATTGCTGTGTAACAGTGACCAAAAAACCCATGAATAATTTTTCCCCTTTGTGGAGCAATGCATTGTTTACAATTTGTGAGAAGATACAAATACTCAATAGAGTAATCAATAAGCATATAGATGTATTTCTTACCATGCATCATGTGTGAGCTGAAGATGAGGTTCATGAGTGAGCCCCCCCATAAGAATATGCTCATAAAATTCTGCAATAAAAGAGGATGGATACTTCTTTGGAAACACTCCATCAACAGAAAGTTCATGCTCTCACATGACAACATTGTAGGCTTTAGTAACAATGCTCTTTTCACCCCATGACTTCTCCCTTTGACATTCCACATGCCAAAACCATCCACCATCATGATGCTATGTGAGAGGATCTCCCATCCTTCCTTCATTGCTGAAAGGTAGCCTCTTTGCACTTTAGATGTGCCCCCTCCTTCTCCGGAAAGATCATGATAAGTATGGGAAAATTTCTACCCATACTCTCCCAAGTGTAACCATAGCAACAAGGACTCTTGCTACCTTCTTCCACTTTCAACATGTGGATCATGGAGAAATAATATAATGATGGACATGTGAGATGTCTCATCAACATAGTGTCAGCAAGCTCCCTCATACCACATCATGTGGGAGTCATCCCTCCTCCCAAACCAAGGTACATATATGAGATACATCTCAAATAGAAATACATGTGAGTATTTGAGACATACCTCAGACAAAGGTAAATACATGGACATAAGATTCAACATATGATGTCCAAACTCTCCTTTTAACAGCCACATCAACCATGCCTTCTTTCCATGCATCCTATCAGTGATACATGAGGCATGAGATGAGAGAATAGGAATCTTTGGGTAGTAACCATACTTACCCATAAGCAACCAGTGCAGCCATGCCTCTTGCTGGCTTTTATCATAGAACTGCAAGAGTTTTGGAACCCTCTTGCTCCATACTGTCATCCATTCATCCCAATGTGGGTGATGGATCTCATTCTGCACATGCTTGGAATCCCCCCATTGTAGGACACCAACCTTCTCAAGTCTTTGAATAATCTTACACCTCATGAATTTTTGAAGTGCATCTCCCATGGGACCTCTTGATGAGGCATTTTCATTAGGAATAGCCTTCCAAAACCAAAGAGGTCTTTGATCTGTTGCTAGTAGAAGTCTCTCTTTGAGCTGTGGCATGCTCATTGAGAGAGTGTCATCTAGAGAGGAGAAAATGTCTCTCACCTCAAGATGTCTACCACTTGTCATTTCTCCCTCTGTTTCCTCTTTGATGAAGTCAATATTTGAAAGGAATGGGTCCCTCTTTCTTCACTGTTGTTCTTGGACAGTGAAGTGCAACCTTGCTGCTCTAGGTTAGCAGTAAGTGATGATCTTGGGTCATACAACAGCATATTTCCACAACCTTTCGAAATATTTGTTGTAATAATAGAAAGTGGAAATGTAATCATACCTTGTTGAATTTTGGGAACACCTTGTATGGTTGCAAGAGTTATTTCTTTCAATGTTTTGTCTCCCTCAACTATTGATGTTGAAGGCTGCCCCTCCAAGGTTATGACAGTGCTGATATAAGTCTCCTCAAGAGGTGATGAGGGCTCCTCCCTCTCTGATTGTTCTTCATCAAATCTTTTGATCACCCTCTAAGTGAAATCTACTAGAGTAGATATTCTTGCATGACTTATGTGACTGAACCACCAAGTTCTTGCTTTGCTCTTCATGTGCAACGTTGCAATCTCTATTGCTTCTCTTTCTACCACTGGATGTAGTAGGAAGAATTCTACAAATCTTCTTGTGCATGGCTTCCCTTCTTCTTTCAGTTGGATAAACTAAGGAAGATCTAGTGTCTCTTTATAAGCTCTTGATTGCACTTGTACTCTGCCAAATACCCATTCATAATCTTATGTTCTAGGTGGTCTTCTTGCTCTTCACCCCTTCTATGATAGTAGGAGGTGCATGGGTCTTCTTCTTTCTCTTGAAACCTCATAAATGTCTCATTGTATCTCTCTTTCTCTCAAAAACCTCTTAGAGTTTCATTACATCTTTCCTCCTTTATCTATTCCTCCTCCTTGGAGAGGCTCTTCTTTGATCTGAATATTGATGAGAGTAATCTCATCCTCTCCATCATTATGATCTCTGATCTTCCCTTTACTTTTTTGATAGCTTGATCTCACAGGCTGTGCCAGAGATCATGCTCTGATACCACTGTAATATCCCATTTTTAGTATTTTCTGCAATAGGGTCGAAAGGGATGTTGTATAAGGGATACTGTGTGAAAATAAGGAAAATCAAGGCTGGGATGCCTTATATCACATATCATACATCATACATACAAATTTTGAGATGAAACAAATCATCCTAAAGGAGTTAAACAGATCTCCCTGTGACTAGTGCTGCTAGATTTAGCTCATAGGAGAGACTTATAGTAGAACACTTGAACTGCTTCAAGAAGTTACGTTGTCAATGTTTATAGCAGAAGATAAACATGTAGGAGACTGATTAAATACATATATATCATAAAATTAAGCTTACAAAGTCTTTTATACAAGATACAAGAGAAAGTATGAGACATTAATGAAGAAATCCCTTAGAAAGGGGGCTGCAACAATGTATTAATCTACAACAAGAATGTACAGTGTTATTTTCTGAGTGCTACAGTAGCTGAATGTTATATCTCAGATCTAGAGCATATCTGTACATGAAATATTAGATCCATTTTAGATCTATACACTATAAAGGCTCTATTACAAGATCCCCTTGGGATTTTGTCCAAAACATGCATAAATAAGAGTAGATATGAGTTTTAAGCTGCAGATCTGTAAAATGCTGCAATAATTTTTGAATATGACTTTACATTACAAAATATTAAATCTAAATAGAACATGGATCAACAAGCTAATCCATAGATCACCATGGTGAAAGGCAAATCCCAGCACCTGAAACCTCTCATCAAAAGTGGAATCAAAACGCCCAGCAAGTCCTCCTCTGAGAATAATGTAGTTTCTCAATATAAAATACGTTGTAGCTTTAATAATAGTATTGGCCTGCTGCCAAGATACAAATCTGAAGCAAAAATAGAAGAGGCACTCTTCTAGGAGGTTAAAAGGCACACTCCATGAAAAGAGGCTCCCAAAACAAGCTAGATCTCTACAGATCTAGACACCCACTTGCTGCAGCTTACAAAAGCAAGCAAACCCTCACTGGATCTGTGTTGCAGTTGGAAGTAGAGCTTGGCCGAAAGCCTGATAGTGGTCAATTCAACAAGACTCCTCCAAGAAATCCTTAATGGAAGAGGAGAAATCCCTGCATAGGAACTCCAAGTGCTAAATAGCACAATCCTCCACTAAACAGTGGAGAGAAGTATTTGTCTAACCAGACAAGATACTCAGAAATATTTAAAATCCAAAACCTTCTCTTGTTGTCCTCCTCCTTCCTTTATAGGATGAAAGCCTTGTCAAACCCTAAACCACCTCAATGAGTTAAACCCTTTCACATGTGGAGTCTCCATCTAGAACTGCACTGTGTATCCATGAGGTTCATTGCACCTAGACTGCGTTGCTGATTTGGTCAAAGTTGACCCAGTCTTGTGCTTTAAGACCATTCACACGTGCAAGATATTATTTACATGGCCCTGATTTGTCCTTTTCCACATTGGGCATTGATTTATTTTGATGTTTGAGGAGTATACATATCCTCCTTTACAATTTTATTCATCAATACATGAAATGTAAAATAAACAAAGAAAAATTAATATTCCTATTAGTTGCAGCTAATTTAGGAATATTACATAAAGGAACAATGTGAAATAGAATTGAAAATGGGCAGTTACAAATATAAAATCATGTGTGATGTGATGCCTATGGATGTGTGTCACATATTGCTGGGTAGACCTTGGCAGTATGACAAAGCAGCAATACATGATGGAAAGAGAAACACTTACAAGTTTTTCAAAGATGGTATGAATCAAACATTGTTACCTATGGAAGAAGAAAGTGCATCAAGTAAAAAGTCTGATCCAAAGGATTTATTGTTGAGTGGAAAAGAATACTTGCAGCAGATTGAAGATGATGAGGTAAATTTTGCTTTAGTTTGCAAACCTAAGGTAGTATTTACTTCTACTAAAATTTCTGATTTGCCAATTGAAATTCAAGAAATGTTGGAGAGTTATTGTGATATTATTGTGGATGATTTGCCTGATGAATTACCACCTGTAAGAAGAATCAACCATCAGATAGATTTGATTCCAGGATCAAATTTTCCAAACAAAGCAGCTTACAGAATGACTCCTACAGAAAATGAAGAAATCAGAAAGCAAGTGCAGGAATTGGTTGACAAAGGTTTGATCAGAGAAAGTTTGAGTCCTTGTGTAGTACCTACAGTATTAAGTCCGAAGAAAGATGGAGGTTGGAGAATGTGCATTGATTCAAGAGAAATCAACAAGATAACAATCAGGTATAGATTTCCTTTACCTAGAATTGAAGATTTGATGGATTGTTTGAGTGGAGCAAGATATTTTTCAAAACTAGATTTGAAAAGTGGGTATCATCAAATTAGGATAAGGGAAGGAGATGAATGGAAAACATATTTTAAAACAAATGAGGGATTGTATGAATGGATGGTAATGCCTTTTGATTTATCAAATGCACCTAGTACATTTATGAGGCTTATGAATGAAGTATTGAAGGAATTTATTGGTAAATTTGCAATAGTATATCTGGATGATATATTAATTTACAAAAAAACAAAAGAAGAACACCTTAGACATCTTAATTATGTCTTAAGGAAGTTACATCAAGAGAAGTTACTGATAAATTTAAAGAAATGTTCATTCATGAAAGAAGAATTGGTATATCTAGGTTTTGTTGTTTCTGCTGAAGGATTAAAAATGGATCCAGAGAAGATAAAGGCAATTGTGGAGTGGCCTTCACCTAAAAGTGTTTTTGAGGTAAGAAGTTTCCATGGTCTTGCTAGTTTTTATAGAAAATTCATAAGGAATTTTAGTAAGATCAATGCACCTATCATTGAAACCATAAATAAGGAAAAACAACCATTTAAGTGGACTGCTGAAGCTGAAAGGAATTTTCAATTCTTAAAGAAAAAGATAACTGAGAAACCTATCTTAGTTTTTCCTAATTTTAATAAACCATTTCAAGTAAAATGTGATGCCAGTGGGGAAGCTATTGGAGATGTATTAAGTCAAGAAGATAGACCTGTAGAATATTTCAGTGATAAGCTGAATGAGACAAGAAGGAATTACTCTTCTTATGACAAGGAATTTTATGCAATTGTACAGTCATTGAAGAAGTGGAGACATTGTTTAATGTCTAAAGAATTTGTGCTATATTCAGATAATCATGCTTTACAGTATATTATGCAACAACCTAAATTGAATCAAAAGCATGCAAAATGGGTTGAATATCTTCAAAGTTTTAACTTTTTATTGAAGCATATAAGTGGTCAAGCAAACAAGGTAGCTAATGCCTTGAGTAGAAAAAGCATTCTTGTTCAAGAAAGTCAAATTGAAGTGTTAGGTTTTGATTTTCTTAAAGAACTCTATAAGACAAATTTGGATTTCAAAAAAGAATTTGAGGCATTTTGTAATCCTGTTTTGATAGACATAAGTGAGTGGTTAGATTATTTCTTGCAAGAGGGTTTATTGTTCAAAAGAAATCAGTTGTGCATACCAAATTGTTCTATGAGAGAAAATTTAATTAGGGAGAAACATAGTGGTGGACTTGCTAGACATTTTGGTGTTCATAAGACTTATGAGCAACTAAGTCATTTTTATTTTTGGCCAAAGATGAGATCTAAAGTGGAAAATTATGTGAAGAATTGTAAAATTTGTCAATATGCAAAAGGGAAAAGTCAAAATGCAGGTTTGAACTTTCCATTACCTATTCCAGACAGACCTTGGGATATGGTAAGTATGGATTTTGTTTTAGAATTGCCTAAGACATAGAGAGGGAATGATGCAATTTTTTTTGTAGTTGACAGATTTTCAAAAATGGCACATTTTATTCCATGTTATAAAACCAGTGATGTTACTCATGTTGCTAATTTGTTTTTCAAGGAGATTGTCAGATTACATGGGTTACCTAAAAGTATTGTCTCTGATAGAGGCACCAGATTTGTTGGTCATTTTTGGAGGACATTGTGGAAGAAGCTTAGTACTAAACTAAGTTTCATCTTAGCTTATCACCCTTAGACTGATGGGCAGACTGAAGTAGTGAATAGAATTTTGGGTAATCTTTTGAGAAGTCCTGCAGGAGAACATCCTAAACAGTGGGATCATATTTTACCACAGGTAGAATATGCATATAATGATTCACCTAACAGAAGTATAGGATAGAGTCCATTCCATATAGTTTATGGAATGCACCCAAGAGGAGTATCTGAATTGCGGAACTTGGGAAAGGAAGAAATGAGAAGTACTGAAGGAGAGGAGTTTGCTTCACAAATACAAGCAATACATGAACAGATAAAGCAGCAGCTACAAGACAACAGCATCAAGTACAAGAACAGAGCAGATTTGAACAAAAGAGAAGTTAATTTTGAAGTTGGTGATTTGGTTTTGGCACACTTAAGAAAAGAAATATTTCCAAAGCGGAAGTATAACAAGTTAAAATTCAAAAAGATAGGACCATGCAGGATATTGAGAAATTTTTATGCAAATGCTTATGAAATTGAATTACCATCTGATATTGGAATATCTCCAATATTCAATGTTGTTGATTTGTATAGATATGAAGATGGTGGCACAAATGACATACCAGAAGTCAGAGGAAAGATTGATTGGGTAAAACAGTTACCTACAGCAAAGACATTACATCCAGAGAGGATCTTAGACAAGAAAGTGTTTAAGAAGACTAGAGGACAGGAGTATTTTCAATATTTGATCAAGTGGACGGATCATCCAATTGAGGATGCTACCTGGATGACAGAAACCATGCTGCAGAAATTGGGCAGTTATGTGGAGGAGCTCATGGACAGGATCCCATGAAGATTTTTGTCCTCGGGATTTTGATGCAGGAGCATGAGGCTTAGAGACAAAAAGGCTTCATTAATTATTCCAAAAAATCCAAAAAAAAGTTACAAGCAAAGGTGTTGGTACCTTTAGCTGTCAATTTACAGTTTTACTAGATAGGGTTCAACTAGTATCTAGGAATATTGAGCTGTTTTAGATTATATTCAGCATATTTAGCCTTCAGTTGATAGATTTAGGGAAGATATTATGTAATTAGGATTTTTTCTAAATTAGGATAATTCGATCCTCAAGAGGAGGTTGATTGTTATGTAAAAACTATAAATGTAACCTCTGATAAGGAGGAATTTGGAATTGGGCCATAGAATATTTGATTGAAAGGGTTTGCCTCTGTTTTAATAAAATTGCGGAATTTGTTTATCTGTGTATGCTTGGAAAATTCCCGGAGGTTTTCATCTCTCCGAAAATCCATTTGATTTATATATTCTATGTAGAACTTACGTGTAAGTAACTTCTGTGTAAAGGTATAGAGAGAGAGTCGAAGAAATTCTGGGTTCTTTGTTTGAGAGCAGATATTGATAATCGATTATATTTTTTGAGGCACAGAGCGGAAAAGGAGGTTTCTAGACGAGCGAAGTTAGAAGATAAACCAACAGAAAATTTGTGTCAAACACAACCGAAAAATGAAAAGTTGAAGGTTAAGTGGTTTTGGAGAAAACCAGTCACTGTGTTCACATAGCTTTTGGCGTGCGAGTGGTTTTATTTCAATCGAACGCGATCGAATAAGATTGTGACACGTCACGGGCGTGAAACCGCCAGTTTCGCGTGACTTTTGAGTGATAAAGTGCGGGGGTTGATTGAACGCGATAGCCGTTCGATCATTTGCGTTGGAGATCCAACGGTGATCGTGTGGAAAGTTGCACGGAGGTTTAAAAAGGTATGGACCCGATGGACTTTATTCAATAAAGTTTTATTAAAATGTTTTGAAATCCAAAACTCCATTTCCGAAGGTTTTAAACATTGATTCCGAAGGTTTTAAACATTGATTCCGAAGGTTTTAATATTGTTTCAAAAAGAGCTTTATTAAGTGATTGAGACCCAAAATTATTCCGAAAGGTTTAACATTGGTTAAAAGTGAATTATTCTGTTATGAATGGATAAAGGGACTTTTGCTTCCACAAGTATTTTTTATTAGTTTTATCAAACCAATCTAATAAAGTTTGATGACCGAGAGTGGAAACAAAGATCAAGAATTAATTCCTCCTGAATTAGAAAGCATTTTAACAAAATTTGAGTAGCTCTCCTTAAGGCCTGCACCCACACTGCCATCAAAAGGGCATAACTACTTTTGAGATAAATCTCAACCTTAGATTACTGACTACTATTAAAAATATTCCATAATATTTTATGGAGGTTAAAACCTTACCATACACTTAATAATTATTAATAATTATATTAAAAATATGCAAGCCTTAAACATGACATATAGATTTAAATATAAAGACATTTTTCATAAGAGATATTTTTTTTACTAATAATTAATTTCATTTAAACTTGTTTTAAAGTAGATATTATTTATTTTAAAAGAAATCTTAATTAAATTAAACATTTTATTAGTCACTACCGTAGACATGGTTGGGACTATAGTAATCGAAATGGTGGCATTAACATTAGTTTAATCTGGTTAGTGCTTGCCCCGTCGTGTAATCAGCATCACTTCGACCATAGTTTTTCGGCTTCATAGTCTTATTTGGCCTCTTCCCGAGGTAGACCATATATTGTGTGGATTTTTCTATTTGTATATCTCCTAATACCAACCTTAGTTCCCTTACATGAAATTTTTGGTTTGCGGTTTGGATTTATCTCTAGTTAAATATGTCTTATATGTCTCTACAAATGTCTTGTAAGTTACAAGACATGCCACCAGACCACAGAGACCAGATCATCATGGTTCTATGCATGGATTTGTGCATGTATTGGCTCATCTTTCAATGCTAAGCTTGATGAGTTGAGAATTAAAATATTCATAGCATTAAAGATCTGTCTAAAGGAATCTGAGATCAGTCTGAAGGAAATCTGCAACATGGACTGATTAACCATACATGTGTTATCGAAGGGAAAAGAAATCAGCGTTGGACCTCGGAACGTATTGTTTCCTACCATTTCCAGTTCATAGAGACAAGTATACAAGTATTAGCCAAACGAGTAGCTTTGTCTTCGTCCAGAAGTACTTAGTTTTAATTTTAGGGGTTATTGTATTTCATCCTGTATTGTTGGGGAAAGTGCTCTTGTAAATTCATCATGTAAAAAGGGTAGGTGCATTTTTTTCAAAGAGTTCTCCTTCGTTCTTATGCAAACGTAACACTGATATTTAGAATCACTGCAAGTTTTAGTTCAATATATCAAGACGTTATTCTCATATTGAATCTCAATAGCATACAAATTCATTTCTATTTTTATGAATACGCTATACGAATTGAAAATTGAGTGCTACAATGCTTAGATATTTCTTTTGGGTTGTAGTGTCTGATTTAATAGTAGAAATGGGTAAAAGTTTGAATGCATCGTAGGTTGATAAATTCTTGGGTTGATGTGTTCTCTAGACTTTCTGTTAGATGTAGTCTCTACTGAAGGAAATACACATGGCTATGTTTCCATGAATGAATATTTGATAGATTTCATGTTGGTTTCATATTTGATAGGACTGAAAAACTTCAACCGTTTCCGTAGATCTTAGAACTATGTGTGAAAAAAATTTGTAGTATGTTCTTATTATGGATTGAGATTGACATTTCTGGCTGTGATTTAGATTGTCAATGGAGATGAAATTAGGTTTATTCACACTCAAACAATGAATTAT